>CM077468.1:44775327-44957391 GCA_039654755.1 Calcarius lapponicus | reverse complement strand
TCTTACAACAATATCAGCCAGAGGAGAAGGAACAGAGAACCCAATGTAGGATTCACGCAACTGTACTTTGTTTCGATTAAACTCAAAAACAGGAATATTCAAATAGCTTTTTTTCATGCCTTAGAGTTACAGACCTTGACAAATTGGAACTGATTTTACATCTTCCCGTAAAATCATATTTCCTTATGAGTGAAATTGGAAAGAGCAGCAGCACATCAACAGGAGAAGAGGGCAAAATGGATCCTGGCTGCTGCTACAGGAGAGCTTTGAAGTTTGCTGGAGAATCAGTAAGGAGCTGTGACTGCAAATATCACACAAAAAGCGGAGTTTTTACTCTTGACAGAAACACATTCCTTCTGGACCCTCCTTCTTGCCTGAGTTTTGTCCTCCTGCCATCTCTACTAAACAGGGGAAAAAGGCTTAATTTACTCTTTTTAGGGAGTCCAGCTGACAAGTTTTAACACTGAGGCATTAACCATTACTGCGAATAAATGGAAACCTTTTCCTTTTATATGTCATGCTAATAACAGACTAATACATTTTAGTGATGGAGATTTCTGAAACTTGCTGAGGTGATAGGAACATATTCATACTTAACAGGTAAGGAACTGAAACAAAGGACCAGTTACGTCTACATGCTAATATGAGTCTCTACCCTTATACTTCTCATCGAGTATCAGGCAGTGACTGCAGAGCAAAGGCCAAAACATTGAGTCCCAGAATTTTGGCTAGGGAAGATTCTGGTATGAGCTACTGAGTCGAATGTTTATTTTGTCTTCATATGAAAATCATATTCTACTGCATATAAACTACACAAAAACTCCCAGTAAAAATGGCAGAACTCCATTGAAATCCTAAGTCCATGTAATACGGCTCAAAATCATCAACCAAACTTTCTGTCAGCTTTGCCTTTCAATGCACCAAGATTTCACTGTTATATAATTTTGGAATTTGAAAAAGAAATTCTGACTTCTATGAAAGTTAAGAGAAGCCTTTTGTTTTCCTACTGATAGGAAGCAGGAGTGGGTCACAGCACCAAGGCTGACAGAGTCAAGACTAGTGTTGGGATGAGTGCTCTCACCCCATGGCACAGGGTGTGACTCTTGGGGTGTCTGTACAGTGCAAGGAGCTGGACTTCAGTGATCTTTGTGGGTCCCTTCCAAGTCAAGATAATTCTGTGATGTCTCTGATTACTATCATACAAAAACTGTGAGTGTAATATCCAATAACAAATAACCAACCTCCAGTAACTGAGCAATCATTTATTTTATATTTACTTGAATAGTGAATACTTCAGACTAAGACACTCTGTAGTATATATATATCACATATTATATTATATATGTACAAACAACTAGATGAATGAACAAATGAATGAATAAAGTACTCTTGCCACACATTTGGCAGACCAAAGGGATTCATTATACTTAAGCTGGGAGTTACTTTCTTTGTGCAAATGTAACAAAGTGATAAGTTTTTGCCAAAGTGGAAATAAATTCAGGGGATGACTCCAGCTGTTTCCAATTGCACTGAAAGCACACCAAAATAAGTAAATAAAAAGGAAGTGTTTCCATGTGAAGCACAGGATTGGTTTGCCTGTGTGCTTCTCCATGGCCTTAGCTTGTCTCCTTCAAAAGCCATGAAAACACCAGTAGTCAACAAGAGGTCAGGAGTTAATTGACATAAAAAGGTTCATAGGTGTAACTCACTCAGCACCAATTGAAAGTGCATTTTAAGTGATTTTTGTAAATAGATAAAAAGTGGTGGATTTTAAGCTGTTTTCTACCCTTCTATAAACACTAGGAGAAAATAGTTGGTGAGAAAATATACTGTACTATAAAAAGCTGAATATGTTGGGGTAGGGAGGGCAAAGAAGTAAAAGACACTTAAGTCATCAATGTGGTGTTAAAGCTAAGTAAGGAAGACCTTATGTGAAGAGTAAAACAGAAATTAGTTTTCATCAGATGAAGTAAAAGAGAGTACAGTGAGGAGACATCTGGTGCTACATAGCATGTTGCTTTCTCATAGCACCAAGTGAGCTCTCTGAAATGTTAGCTAGACCTGTATCCATATCTGTACATATCAGACTACGACTCCCTCTTGATTATTTCTTTATTTTGGCCTGACAATTGTCTATGCCCGGTAAAAAAATGAATTTGGCTAGGTTCTTGGGTATCAGCATTCCTGCAGAACAGTACCAGTAGCTCCAATGAAAACAGCAGATGTCTGAAAGTCCTGGGGAAATGACCTTTTTCTCTGTGGGTATCTTGGTCATGCTGACCTCACCCACATGTGTGATGCATAGTTCAGCAGAGCCGTTTTCAGAAACTGCAGCCTATCCATGAATACCCCTGCCACCTGTGCAGATCACACACCATATTCTTTTCCAAAGAATAAGAATCTTTTGCTAGGAAAAAAGATAATATGACTTTTATGAGAAGAAAAACAACTAAAAAAAAAACGGTGTTCAGGTAAAATTTGAGGTGACACATTTTGGGGTGAGAGAGTACGAGAGCTGACTGGGAGTAAAATGTTTTATTGCTGTTAATTAATCAATTCTAGCCCGGGATTGTTAATGATTAACCAACAATTCTATCAACCTCACTGTGCAGTGGACTGTGCTGAATGAGACAGTAGCTTAGGCTCACAGATGTGAAGCTCTGTCTCTATCACATTGAAAAAAGGGGCCTGTCAACCAGGACAGAGTTTGGTTGCCTCCAGAAGATAGAACACGAGTACAAGGTGATCTTGAGCAGCAGTCCCACATGAACTGTTCTGGTAGGAGAGCTGGTGGAGAGGCTTGCATTACTTCTTCTATGCTGTAAATACTCCTACTTATTCTTCCCCAAAGTTTTATCAATCTTGGGCTTTTTGCTTGAATCATAAATCTGCTAATAAAGCAGAAAAGAAAAAAAAAAAGGAAATCAAAGGGAATAATGGCTTAAAGAGAAGAAACTCAGTAAAGTTAAAAATTCAAAGCCCAGTTATAGGTAGTTTAAATCTCTAATTAAAGTGCAGTTGATTTGTGTTCATTATCCAATCCTATAATCATAGAGATAGTAACCTTATTTTTGATTAGATTGGGGATGAATAACCATGACGATATCAGATTCATAAATTAGGATACACAGGAGGCCTCACGTTTTTTACACAGAAAGAATTTGGATGTGGTTCCTTCTTTTAGTTGCCTTCAGATGTGAGGCTTTGAATTACATACTTTTAACCTGAAAAATATAGGAGTACCCTTCTTATGATTCATTTTGCCTTGAGAGTCTACTTAGCTCCTTCATCATAGAGACTGGGCTGGCGTGTGCGTAGAGGAAGAAGCCAAAGTCAACAGGATATGAATTTAACAGCTCCAGTGTTCAAAACAGAGTTATCTGTTACCAACACAATTTTTAAAAATTGCTTAAATGAGCCCAGTGTGCGATCATAGACCCCATTCACAATAATTTTAACCTACACAATGACAGGTTATGTGGATTTTTCACATGCTAATTTACCAGTTCAATAAAAAAAAATATAACTTAATAGCTCAGTGTGTGTATCCCTCTCTAGTTCCCGAGCAATGTAACTCACACTGACCAAGTTATGTGGGTTTCACCAAACTTATTTACCACTTAAAATCAAATGTATCTACCATAGTAGCTCCTGTATCAAATTACATGCAGAATGTGCTTCTTGTAACACTCAATAAATGATCTCATATGTGTCCCATAAAACCATCACTAGTATTGCCAAAACTGAAGAAGAAAAGAGAAGCATTGCAGAAACTGATCCTTAACATTAATATTAAACAAAAGGCATAGATAGAGAATGGCAAAACCAGCTCTACCCAGCTCCATGAGCAATGTACACCAGCATGACCTCATAACAACAACAGTTTGAGTCTCTGCAGATTTCTCAATCAGGAACATCACAGACTCATTCAAAGAAGGCTGTGCAAATATAACCTCATTCATGCAAAATACTTGAATCAAGGAAAGAAAGAAAGTCTAAAAAATAGGTTGTTTAAAATTATCCCATTTGGGTTTTTTTTTTTTTTTTGTATTTTTACTAGTTAAAAGTGTATAGTTTTTTTTTTTTTTTTTTCAAAAAACAGCAGCAGCAACAAAATATCCATAGCAATTTTTTAAATAAACTTGTCCTAAAATACTTTTGATAATCAGGCAAACCACTATTATTTCATAAGATAGAATGCAGCTAGTAGGATTTTTTTTTAAACTTCTAGTAAAGCTAGAGAACCAAAATGACAGTAAAAATGATATGTAAGTTTCATTGATCTGGATGAAAGGAACTGGATCTCCTTTGAGATGAAGAATCTGCTTAAATGGAAAGGAAATAATGATCTCCAATCTCCTTCTCCCAAAAAAATGAAAAACAAAAAAAAATGAAAATAAAAAGTGAACTGTTAATATTTGGCATAATACAAAGTCCCATCTGGTTTTGAACATACATGTTTCTCAGTAACTTTTTGGACAGTGAAATATAGCAGTAACACTCTGACTCAGAACATCAGCATGAAAGCTTGACATAATCAAACATTCATCTATTCTGATTTGAGTAGTCTTGGCAATAGCAGAGGATCTGTTTGGTCTGATTGTAAATACTGAAGCAGTGTTTTGCCTCTAAGTATGGATATTTACTTACCCTATTTTTCTGTGAGTATTTGGTTACCTTTCTTGAAAGATAATTTTCTTAGGAAAAGTTTATCATTTCCACCCAGATACCACTTCCTGTAATATTTTTTCAAGTTTCAGGGTGTATTTTAGTCCCATCAAGACAATGAAGTGTTTTATGGCTGGAATACACACACACACAATAAAAAAAATTCCTCTAAAAGTACTCTATCATTCTGGTAGCCTTTCAACGTTTAGAACATACTATACAAATAAAAAAAGAAAGTGAGCATAATCAATAAAAACTAATTTTACATCTGATACCAGCCCTTCATCTATAAATAAATTAGAAAGAAAATTAACTACAAAACCAGCCAGATCTTGAAAAAGGGTGAACATCACAGCTAAAAAGTAAATGCAAGATTTCAGTGTCTTTTCCAAGTTTTCCTCGCTGGAAGTGAAAATGACATGCTCCTGATTCTAAAAGAAGCTCAACTCTCTTTTTCCTGCTGTTGCCTAAATTACACTAAAAAGAAATTTAACTGTTTTGCCATTACTGTAAAATTTCTTGGAAGAGGAGGGCTATAGGAAGAATAAGCTGGTTGAAGATATTAACCATTAGCCATTAACTGCCATCCATTCCTTTGTGAGAAAACTCTTTCTCCCACACTATTGTTCATGAGGAGATGTCTGTGAGCAGCACTGCTGAAAGCCAAATCTGAAACTTTGTACTTGGTGTAATAAAAAGGCTTGAATTATGCATCTGTTTCTACTTACCCAAAACTTTCCAAGTGGCTGACTGCTCCAAGAAGAGGTCTCTCAACTGACCTAGAGCTGTGGACAGTGGCTGTTACACTTAAGCCTGTCCCTTCTCATTACTCTAGTGCTGCTTCTACATGGGATTTTATTTCAGTGTTGGATACTACAGATGTAAGTCAAACCTGCACTCAGCTAATTCTGAGAGTGGTCAGTAGAAATATGCATGAAATTCAGTATCTATGATGATGTATTTACAGAGTATTTGTAATCTGTAACCCTTTTCCTGTTGAATGTAATTCAGAGCGTCTTACCAAATATACCCTAATTCTTTCTTATGCTACTGTAAGAAAATAAGGCTGTACTAAAATCAATAATATAATGTTACTGAGTCATTTTTATCCTATGCCATTTCATGGCATTCCCAAAGTGACATTGAAATACCACTAATGGAACAGAGAATCTATTTTTCAATTATACTAATAGTAACAGCTACTGGTTGGACACAATTTGTGAGAGAATTTGGAAAGCACTACTGCAATTATTAAGCACTGCCACATTCTTTCCAAGAACAATGATGGTATTAATTTACTTTGATTCACCTCAAAAATAATATTTCCTAGATAAGCCATTTGCAAACGGTTCAGGCTCAGCATTATCTGGAAGTAACACAGAAGTGCAGTACTGTCTGATGGAGCTGGTCTTGAAAGGCACTGCATAGAGAAGTCAGCTCCATGAATAGTTCTTTAAAAACAGCATGCTCACATGTATAAACTGATTATGATCGGAAACGTGCATGGAAGAATACATTCCAGCTATCATCTTGACTCCATTTTGGAATAATGTTTTTTCCTTCTGGACTAATTTCTCCTTCTAGAAGTATCTGTGGTTCAATAAACACATATATCTCCTAGTTGAAAGGTCAGTGAAAACACAACACAAGAAATGAGCAGACTTCAAATCTTTCTGCAGTGGGGGCCAAGTTCTAGTCCTGTCTTTGCTGTTTCTGTTTGGCCATATAAACACTTTCTTGAGCATTTTCCAGCATATTTTTACCTGCAAAAGAGATTAATGACCCTAGCCATTGTTGTAAAAAAAATTCAATGTTTTTTCATAAAAATAAGTATTGCAAGCTGAATTTAATTATTAATAAGTACAAGGAAATACCCCGTAGTCACTGGTGCCCTATTAAAAAATAGATTAACTTGTCTAAGGACACTTTTCTATCATAGGACTGGCATTCACTGTGCATTAAAACTGTCTGAGGTTTTTTAGGCATTCTGCTCTTTTTAGCTTGAGAACATAAGAATCTTAAGACCAGATCTTGCAATGGAAAGCTATCACATTTCACAGAAAATGCTAAACTTATAAATAGATTACTCTAACATATCAATTTACTGGTAATTTGTAGCTTTACTTTTGCAATGTTTCCTGGGATGCCATCATCTCTAATCTGCTTATATTGCTCGGCAAGGGACAATTTTGTGATGAATTATGTATTCAAGGTGCACGCGCAGTAGGAATATAGAGTACAATGTAACTGAGGTTAATGAGAATTATAGAAGCGTTGATCACAGAATTTCAAAATGAGCAAATTTGAATCCTAGTATAGTCATTGTTGGGGGACAAAATTTCTGTTCTCTATTGGTAGGCTTCAGCTTGATCAGCCATGTTCTACAGTCCTATTATCCATTACTGAATTTGTTATCTCGCTTAGTGTATCCTTATGACTCATGCTCCAAAAGCAAAAAAAACCCAAAACAAACAAAATACCTACCAACAATACCACAATAAATAAACAAACCACAGAAGAAATAAGAACATTTTCCCCAAAGGTCCCCTTAAAGTTTCCCCTTAAAGTTATTTTGCATAAGAAGTCCAGGTTCAAAAAGAAGCTGACCTTTTAATGTTTTTGAATTAGAGTTCCATGCAAAATAAGATCATTGGTCTACAATGCCATATAAACATAATGCTAGTAAACATTTCCAGAAACACTTAGGGATCATTCACATCTTCTTTTACACTTCACTAGCTTGATTTTGCAGTGGATCATATTCACTACAATATGTATGCACTGTTTGAAAAATAATGAGTCAGATTATAACTATAACATAGCAATTCACTATTTGCATTGTCCTATGCATGCATGGTAATTATTTTTAGGATAGTAATATCTTCAAGTGTAGATTTTTCTCACAAGAAAATGATATTGTACTTTGTTTTCATGTAGATTAAAGAGAAACATATTACTTATATTGATACTAGAAGAATGAAAACAGAAATCTTTTTCTTGTTAGTATTTAAATCAGACAATATTCAAGTAGAGTTTGAATTCTCACTATAAGATCTTGTTAACAGGTTGAATATTTGACTTTCCACCCACTCCTATCAGAGTTCAAATTGTTCATTAATATAAGACCATGTTGCAAACTACTTGTGAGGGCGGTGTAGTGAATTTCTGAAAAGGGTCATGTAAACGATACAACTGTTTTAAGCAGATGCCAGTCCTTTTTGAATGTGTTAAGGTAGCAAAATTCAGTCCTTGTTAAAATAGCATATAGATCTGGTTTTTAGCATGCTGTACTGCAAGCCAATCAAACAGAGAAAAGAGTTGGCAAAATAGGTTTAACAAGCCATTTAAAATTAATTATTTCCACTGTCCCTGAAATAAATTAGCATTTATTCTTTATAAGATCTGCCCTCGTAGTGATTATGTCATGTGTCATATTCATGGGATAATGAATTCTGTATAAATTACTTCACATTCCTTCACGCTTATTTGAGAATGGTCAGTGATTATGAACTACTACATACATAGGCAATGAATAACCAGCATTCATTTTGAGTGTTGATAACTATGGTAGTCATAGCAAAATCAATTATGTGCGCTCAGCCTTTGGGTATACCCAGTGAAATCCAAGACACTGAGCTTACTCAATGTCCTAAAAGAAGTTGTTCCCTAGATATGCAGGTCAGCCATGCAAGACCCTATACACCTCTTCATGCACAGTTACCATTTTTCCTACTAGCTGCTGAGTATTTTTGAAACAGAAGGTGTCGAGTTTATAGAGGCACAGCCACATTCTATAAGACATTCATTTAGGTTTATGGCAACATACTATATATGTTCATTGTGCACTGAAAAATAACTTTCTTTGCTCCTTCCATGATGATGTCTAACTATAGTTCAGAGGGTGATGAACTTTGGGGATTTCTCCAGAGCCTGCATATATGTCATCTCAAGTTTGATTTCCTCTACCATACAGAGTCCTTCAGGACAACTCTAGAAGCCATGAAACTTAAATAAACCCCATGAAACCTACTACCATGCTTGAGGTCACGCAAAGATATAGTATTCCATTACTCTTGTGTGAAGAAGACACTTTAAGAAGTGTGAAGATAGCACTAGAAAAAGACAATTTATAGTATCTAAGCTATCTGGCAACCCTAGTTGGCACAGAGTTTTCCAGAGACTAACTTGAAAATGAAGAACCTTTCTGACTCTTCTATCTAAATGCAGGACACTTAAAAAGCAATATCTGAGTAAATATTATACTGACTCTATTGCTCCTGTCCTGTCATGTAGTGTCATATTACTTGCATTTGTGGCCTGAAGATAAAGTAAGCTTTTTTGTCAATACTAATGTTATTTAAGTCTTCCTATTGTACCCTACTTTATAAATTAGATACTCAAGACAATTTCTTGCATCATTTGCTTGCTCTACTTTTATAGATATCATTATTTGTGTCTGGAGCTAAAAATTATTCTACTTCTCCACATCAAGTATAAAGAAAATATATTTTTATAAACTCATGTTTTTGGAGTTACTTTAACAATTGCAATCAATTAAAAAATTATGCAATTAAAAAAAACAGTGCCTCTTTGAGTAATAAAAGCTAAAAGGAAAAAAACTGAAAGGGCTTTGGCTGGGAGATATAGGAACTAAGATGCAATTAACAATTGACATTTTAATGTTTTTTTTTACAGCTAGATATAAACACATACAGAAATATTTTACAAAACAGTTGACTGGAGTCTGCTGAGTTAAAGACTAATATATATAATAATGTAAAGAAATTAGTAATGTATATACTACTGAAAAAAGTACTTTATTCTTGTTTTCAAGGGTTTAATGCAAGTAAGTAGCTTAGCAAAACAAAGCAAGAATGACATTACAGTTACTATATTAACCTGTAAAGTAAAATGAATGGAATTTTTCTGGAAGGAGGGAGGAAGGAGGGAAGGAGGGAAGGAGGGAAGGGGCGGAAGGAAGGGGCGGAAGGAAGGGGCGGAAAGGAAGGGGCCGGAAGGAAGGGGCGGAAGGAAGGGCGGAAGGAAGGAAGGAAGGAAGGAAGGAAGGAAGGAAGGAAGGAAGGAATGGAAGGAAGGAAGGAAGGAAGGAAGGAAGGAAGGAAGGAAGGAAGGAAGGATGGAAGGAAGGAAGGAAGAGGAAGGAAGGAAGGAAGGAAGGAAGGGAAGGAAGGAAGGAAGGAAGGAAGGAAGGAGGGAAGGAAGAAGTGAGGGAAGGAGGGAGGGAAGGAAGGAAGGGTAGGAGGCAAGGAAGGAAGGAAGGGAAGGAAGGAAGGAAGGAAGGAAGGAGTAGGACAGGAAGGAAGTGAAGGAAGGAAGGAAGCGAAGGACAGGAAGGAAGGAGTAAGGAAGGAAGGAAGGAAGGAAGGAAGGAAGGGAAGGAAGGAAGGAAGGAAGGAAGGAAGGAAGGAAGGAAGGAAGGAAGAGGAGGGAAGGAAGGAGGGAAGGAAGGAGGAAGAAGGAAGGAAGGAAGGAATAAGGAAGGAAGGAAGGAAGGAGAGGAAGGATAGGAATAGTTGAGCTTTGACCCTTCTAATTTTCGCCTTTCATAACTACAATATTCTAATAGTCCTCCTGAGTTGCCTGCTCCTTCTTTCAAGATTGATAAATTCTTATTTTTTTTCCAGGCCTACAGGCTATCCATTTTGCTACAGCCTACTTCCACATTTTCAAGATTTTCTTGTTGAAGAATGTCCAGCTTTCCTGGACTCCTTTGCCTTCTTTCAGTGTACCCTCCCAAGGAACTCTGCCAACCAGGCCGCTAAACAGGCTAAAGTCTGCCCTCCACACTATTACTATCTTGCATTAGTATTGACTACCATCTCTACTATTTCAGTGGCCCTTCCTATTTTTTGCTAAACATTTATCAATTTTTGGTAAGACAATTTTTGCAAATTAACACTCAGGGCACTGACAACTCCTGAAAGCACAAGCAAAGAGTAGAGGTATATTGTATATGATGGCACAAAAATCTCTTCAGATTTCCTTCAGCAATTTGATAAGGGCCATCTTTACAAAAAATTGGTTATTATAAATTACATTTTTCTTTTCAATTCCACACTCTCTACAGAACAAGACAGTGGGATTGATCCTGAGCCATAAGTACTTAGTTATATTATGTACAGTGGAAAGAAATAAAAATCAAAACCCCATTATAAATCCTCCCCAAATAATTCATTCTCCAGATGAAGTTTAAGCCTGCACTTAATGCACAAAGGAGCTGACACAAGCATTCATTATGAGGGAAGGTAACAGTTTCTCTGTCATTCAGGTGTATCTGTCTCTTAAACCAGTGTTTCTCTCACACATTATTTATACAAAATTGATCCCCTGGCCCATGCAAAAGGAACCTCTTCATCTGCAGTTAAATCTATTTCAAATCTTTTTTTTTATCACCCTTGAAAAATCTGTAGCTGAGTTGTAGTGGGTGTCAGGTAGGAAAAAATGCTCAACATCAGCAATAGTCTCCCCTTCTCACCCTCAGTTCTCATTTGCTTTGTAGAAGAAGTTGTAGTTCCATATAAAAAACTATAGCCACCCGAGCTGAAGATGCTAGTAGCGAAAGGCTCTTTGAAGATCAGTAGCCATGACCTATTTCGAGTAACAGAGAAAGAATTACAGTGTATGTGTATGTAAATGTGAAATAGGCACTCAATGGTTACAAAAATGCTGAATCATTTCAGAAAAGCTTTTAAAATTCAGTTTCATGTTCCTCAGATCAACAGTTCTGAAGATCAAAGTAATTTTCTGATTGCTGCCACCAGAGGACACTCCTACTTATGAAATATCCCATCTGAAACTGAATGGGTTGTTGCATCAAGGACAAGCATTAGATTAAAACATATAATGTATGGCTGAGACCTCTTCACACAGATTACCAAACTGTTCCATTCTCCAAGTCTGACATGTGTTGTCTATCTGAAAAAGACTGGGAAATAATCTTGAGGAGCTTAAATTTATGGACTTACTCTTGATGAGTGGTGGAGGATAATGAATTCAGAAAGTATGACTTGCCAAGGGTCACAAGAAAAATACGGGATGAAATAAATGGCGCTATTTGTTCTGTGAAATGTAGATACAATATTTCTCAGATTTACAATGTTTCAATATCTAAAGGAGTTTTACCTCATATATGATGTTTATATATGTATTTATTTGGAGGAGGAGCATAGGAATTTTTAAGTGAGCAGCTTCAGGTAGTTCAAGCAGCTACCGCACCTAATATCACTTTCTTATCAGTAAGAGGGAGTTTGCAGAGACCTGGGGCAAACCTTTATAGTCAGCCTTCTGAAACCTGAGGATGGGAACATCTTCTTCTGATATGATAAGGATAAGAATCCAGAAATGGTCCAGAAGCCTTTCTTTGTAGTCAGAAGGTTGGACAAGAGCCATCAGCACAGATTGAAAGTCTTGTGACTGCTTTTGTTTTTTTTTTAAGCTTGCTAGGACAAATTCTCAGTGATTGACCAAGTGGAAATGTAGCATGCCCGTTCAGTTTAAAATCCATTCTGCTCTATTAATCTATATAAGATAGAAGACTAAAGCTACTGGTGTTTAATTAATTTAACTTTCTTTTTAAAGAGTAAGCCTGAAGGAAACAAAGTTCTGAATAATTAGAGAGGTATGCCAAAATAGAACAAATGGAGGGAGGGAGAGTAAAACTAATTAAATATTGCTCCTCTTCAGTGGGTTCTTGGATGCACATAATATCAAATGACAGTTATTGTTATCTTCCCATTTCTTCTTCTCAAGCCTGCAGAATTGGGGAGAGGAGCAGAACACAAACCCACAGCTGTAATTCTCAAGTAGTTGTCCTCATTTTAACATATTCAGTAGAATATCTTCAATGATGTCGACCTATCATAGGTATAATAAGAAATACAAGCCAAAAGAATATGGCTTAACACTGTCTGAGTTGCAGATTGTTTCTTGTCCTAACGATTTTTCCTTACTATATAGATGATGACTTGAGAACAGCTGGTGATCACAAAGCAAACATGTTGCATCAAGTTCTAAATGGAGTCACAAAATATATTTTCTATCTATAAGCAAACAAGGAGGGATGGAAAAGGGAGGGGCACAAATTTCTTGAGAGGTGTGTCTGGGGGGAATCCTTCACTGCTGTTAAAATCTGCAGTCTGAGCAGAGCCTGTAGTCATTATTCAATGGGGAGAATCTGAGTTTATATAAAGGAGAGAAAAGTGTTTACCTAAAAATTTACATTTAGAATTTATTGTGAAATCTCTGCAACTTACACATCACAAACTCTGTGACAGCTAAGAACAGAAGCACATTAACAAGAATTACAAGCTGAGTGGATAATAGGAATGTTGTCTAGAATCCCAGGAGAGATAGTGTAGCCGTACCACTGCGATAAATCAGGGATTTATGAAAGAAAACCCTTCCCTCCTTTGCAAAAACATTACTTTGATGTCATGTGCTTGACATGGTGCTCTGCTGTTCAGTTACAGAAGTGTATGCTTGTAGCCTTGCCACTATGAACTCTGACCTTTCAAACAGGCCTCCAGAGCTGAAAGATCCAGTTTTGCTGAAGGAGTCAACAACACAGCAAAAAAGAAAGTGGTTTTTTTGTGGATTTTTTTTTGTTTGGTTTATTTTTTTCCTTAAAGGTAGCAAAGATATCCTGACTTACATTTGGTGTCACCAATGAACTAAACAAGACACAAACAGCATTTTATCAATTTTTTCCACACCAGCAAAAATAGTTCTATATGTTTTTAAAGGCTGGAGCTGAAAAAGTTGATGTAGTGTTTGGTAGAATTGATGGGTTAGAAAGAAAAAAATTAACAGCTTTTTACACCATTAATAAATTAGAGTCACTCCTCAGTAGTAGATTCAACTACCACTATTTTTTAAAAATTTATTTAATTGATTTCACAATGCGAGTCCAACAACAAATCTCAAACTAAGTTTAAAAATCCATTAAGACTACTTTCTCCCTTAGGACATTTTGAGTTCAGTTTTATTTTTTAAATTTCTCAAGTGATGTTATAAAGAGGACATTTTAAATTAAAAAATATCTTGGCCGCACTTTCCTTATTATAAACATCTGCCTCTCCTAAAAAAAGAGAAATTAAAGAATATTTGCTACAATTAACAGGAGAGGAAAAAGAATGACAGAAGCATGCATACATGTCTCCTTAGTGCTTAAAAACTAGCTGACAGAAGTCAGATGAGGTACTTCAGAAATATACAGACTATATTTTTGCATGGAATATCAGACACTTAAATCTTTGTTTCAAATACCAGTTGCTAGAGGCCTGCTGCTGAGACCAAAACAGGAAACAATATAGTTTTAATATATTGCATTAAAAAAAGAGTTACTGTACAACTATTTACTAATACATGGATTATACCTGTCTTTTATCACTCTCTTAAGGAAAAGCTCATATCCTTTCCAGGAGTAATTGGTAGTATTTAGCCAAAAGAGAAGAAAAAAGTTTGACATTTATTTACTTCTTAACCTGGCAGAAGTGAAATGCTAATTAAAAAAATCAGGAAATAAAATTAAGTCTTTTTCTTCAGTACTAGATCAACATCTTTTACAAGATGACAAAATGTTCTTGTATAAAAACACCTTTTACAAGACAGACATCATATGGTCAATACTCACACAGGAACTAGGAATCATCACCAGAATGAAATTTGTAAAATTGTCCTGACAATTGACACCAACAAGAAATCAAGATAAAGTAAAAAATCATCACCTGCTCATAGACCCTTTCTTCAAAATCTTCTCCTTCATCACATAAGAATAATAAAATGGCAAGTTCTTTCCAACACACATCACTCATATTTTTTTTACTTCTTCACTGCCTCCAGGTGTTCCAGAGAAGTCTCAGCCTCTGCCCAGCTTATCCTCAAACATGTGCTGGGTCTGGCTGAGCTGGAGCTCACGTTCCCATAGAGCCCTCACAGTGCTGTGCTTTGTATTGATAGCTGGAAAGGTGTGGATAAAAGGTCTTTTGGCTACAGATGAGCAGTGCTGGCACAGCATCAAGGCTGTTTCTCTAACATTCCCACCCCCATCAAGGTGCTGGGAATGGGCAAGACCCTGGGAGGGGACACAACTAGGACAAATGACCCAAATTAACCACAGGGATATTCCATGCCAGGTGATGTCAGCTCAGATATAAAAGGTAAGGAATGGCAAGGTAAGGAATAGTGGAATTTGTTTGTGAAGTTTGCCTTCTGGAGCAGCCTTCTAGAGTGTGTGCTGAGGCCCTCCTTCCCAGGATGTGGCTGAACATTACTTGCTGGTGGGAAGCAGATAATAGCTCTCTTTATTTTCTTCTTTGCTTGTGCATGTGCACTTTCACTTTTGCTTTAGTAAACTGCCTCAACTCAACCTGTGAGTCATTTTCCATCTTATTTCTTTTCTTGTGTCCAGCAGGGAAGGAATATTTCAGGAAAACTACTTTAAAATCTTACTTTTGGTTTTCTTTTCCTTTATTTGGAGTGTTTCAGAGGGTATAGACATGTAAATTAGGGACCTGACACTGAATACAAAATAGGTAATATAGGACAACAGCAAGAGAAAAAAAAGGGCATGAATCTAGTTCAAATCAAATTATTGAGAAAGGGAAGTCTGCTTAAAGTATAACATCCTACTGAGCAATTTGGATAGAAAATTTATACAAGTGCCATAAGTAGTAAGAATTGTGACTTTGCATTTAGCTTTTCTTTTGCCTTTTACTTTATATAAATAGCTGTGAAAATTTGATATTGCAGTTTGAACTATAACCTCATCACCACTAGTTTGTGTTGATGAGGTTATCAGATCCTTAGATCCAATTTTGTATCTAGAAAACTAGATATTTTTGCAAATTTGAATGTTTGAATTAAAGAATAAGTTTTTCAAAGACAGGGGTTTTTAAAATAAATTAATTTAGCTGAAAATCAGAAATCTTGTGAGTTTTCTTTTAAGACTATCTGTGGCTCTTTATATATGCACACAATTCTGCAATGACATAAAATGGGATTTTAGGAAAGGGTTAGTTTTTTAACACAAATAAGAGAGAAGTTCTTTCCGTTGGCTAAGGTACATTAGAATATGATCTAAACTTTGATATATTTTCAAAACACATATTTAATCATAGTTAGGGAGATTTGAACAGAATTTGAAGAAAATTTAAGATGGGTGGTAAAAAAGAGGTTTGCATAAATGCTGTAGTAGGAAATAAACAACTTTATCAAAACATAATAGCAATATTTCCATTTGAGTAAACAGATGATGAACAAGCAACCATTGGCAAAATACTAATTTCCTCTTATTTTAAATGAGTTGACAAAAACTTTCAAAAGTTATGCTCATGTTGAATGCTTTTTAAAATATTCTAGCTATTATATTCTTGCCTGCTATTAGGAAAATTACATAAAGGCAAGACAAAGAAAGGTGTCTATACTTCATTGAGTTTATATTTGGTGGAAAATACTGGAACATATTTTCCGCCTGAGATATTTATATTAGATGAATGTAGAGTCACTAGATATGTCTACTTACCTATGTCCCATATTCTTCAAAACATCTGGGAGAACCTTATAAATCAGTCTTAAGTTTTTGTCAGAAATGAAACAAACCACAACACACTAAACTCCTAGCAAAATAATGACAAATATACCACTTGTAGATCTGCAGTTAGGACTGAATTGGGTTGTACATCAAGATTTAGGCCAGAAACCCAGCAGTGTTTTCTGTTTCTAAGTTTCCTAATTTTTAAAGCATAATGCAAGGCAAAGTATTTTGAATCTTAAATAAAGCTACTGGTATTAGATATTCTCCAGAATAAGAAAATTAAAAAGAGAATTTTAGATAGGAGAGAAAATCATGAGAATTCTTAGCAAATCCCTATCATATTCAAATGTGTTTTTCATGGGAGTATGCAAAAGATGTCAATTTAAAATACAGACTCAAGCTTGAGGTGAATCTAATATAAACTATTTCATTTTCAGAAGAGCCTTCTGGGATGCAAAATTTTTTATTAATTTTACTTCACTATGAATCAAAGAAAAAGCTCATCACAAATAATTTTCGGATCTATGAACCAGCTTTTGATCTGTGAACTATGAGGAGTAAAAATACAATATTTTATGGAAATCAAGAAGCAATCAAAGATTTTAAATGTTAAAATAAATCTTAAAAACTCTTTGAGAACTAAGTATTAAAAAGAGGCCATGTTTTATATGTAAAAACAAAGTAGAAATAATGTAACTCTTGCAGACTTGGAATCCCTTTTAGAGTACTTTTAGAGACCTAAAGACAGATGTGGCAGTATTCAAGTGTTCATCCATTGTCTGATGTTTCTGATTAAAATTCAGTATTTTGTGCAAAATGCTAACAGTAGTGCAAGTCTCCTGCTTCAAGACTTCCAAACACATTTCACTTTCTATACTTTCAAGTGCATTTACTGCTAGAAAACTGTACCAGTGCCATGATTCAAGAATTTATAATTCTCTGGGTAGCTGAACTGTGAGTACCTCCCTTGGGTTGCCAACCACCTTGTTTTTTTATCCCATTCAAAAGAAATATTGGTCCCAGAAATATGCACATAAGAGTGAACACATAAGGGGGTGTGTGCAGGTGAGAAACAGGGGAAGAGAGAAAAATGTAGAAAGAAAAGAGAGTTGTGAAATGTAAGGCAGTGGGGTATAGTGGATTAATTTATATGATACAAGTCATCAATATATATTAATAGAAGCATATAAAATTTAATATAAACATATTATATATGATTTTTAAAAATCCTGGTTTTACTAAATTATTATTTATTTATTTGACAAAATTCAGGGATATGTGTCTGAATCAGGTTCTTGATTAGAGTGTTTTTTCTTCTGTGGCAATACACTGATTTACAGTGAATGATATCAACTGCACTATCATTCTCATATCACCCGTGGAATGACTACTCGTTTTTGAGCCTTTTACTCTCACAGTTCCCATGCATGTTGTTCATATGGCTTTGTTCTAGCATTTCAGAATTCAAGAATCAACAGAGACTGTCTTAGAATTGATTTTGATATAAAACCAATGACACACTTCCAGCACAGAAATCAGAATTTTAGTCTTGGTCTCTCCAGCTTTAATAGAAAAACAAACCAATGCACAATATAGAGTAATATGTCTTCTAGATGCAGGAAAAAAATGAGAGATTAATCATTACTTAAATCAATAAAATTGTTTTATCAAGAACTTCAAAATTAGAGAATAAAATCAATTTTATTATCTAATCCTGAAATTATTAGAGTTGCAGAAGCTAGTGAGAAGACTTGTCCCCAAACTTAAATGCTAAAAAGATATTCTAAATTCCTAACAATACCTAACTGATTAACTAACATATACCTGAATCTTCCCATCACATTCTGAACACTTCACTTTTTAGTTTACCTTTTGTAGACATGGAAAGGAAGTAATACACATAATTTAAAAAAAAAGAGTTCTTGGTAATCTCACTACTCTTTACTAGTTTATTTTCTTGACCCATTCAACTTCTTCCTGCAGTTCTTCATAAGTCTAACTTGTAAGTCATTCATCATTAGTTTTACTCCTTTGTGATTTTTTCCAGTTTATCTGTTTGTTGTTATAAAACAACATCCCACTCTTAGAGTCTTTCTGATTTATAGTCTCATTCTGTACTAATATTACCAATAATGTCATCCTTAATATTATTTCCTTCCTCTCTTTAGAAATCCTTTCTATGGAAGCCCATCTTCCTGACTAAAATTTGCAATTTTAATCTATTGCTATGCTTTTGCTCTACTTTTACATTAATTTGCACAGAATTATTAACTTGATACTCTTTGACAGTTTTGCATATATGCCATGTTTCCAAATATTTCTTTCCCTTTAGTCAGATGTATCTTTCACATAGCACAGCCTATGTTCTCTCAGCATTTGTAAAAAATATATGCTTCAACACTGTCCTCAATAAGTTATTGCTAGACTGGATCTATTTATAATGCTTATGTAGCAGGCATTCGCCTTTTGCCAGAAGGCCACATCCTTCAGGTATTAGGTATCTGAAATATGGTGCATCAGTCTTATTCTCTCTTACTATGATGCTATTTTGTTCTATTCCCCTTTTTATCTTTTATGAAGGCTTTTAACAGGTCTGTTTCTTTCCTCCTTCTGAGCTACAGAAAAAGCATGAATATTTTCATCATAGAGTAAAAAGCTTTATTTTCTCCTTACCTGTCTCTTTATATCTCTGATTTAGGCCATCAGGTCTCTGAGAGGCCAATTAAGTTTTGTTTGTGCATTAAGGTTTCTAGTCATTGTTGTTCTTGATACACTTTGCAGTAGTGCATAGATGTCTAATATATTTGATAAGTTCCCCTACTATTCTCTTTCCTATCAGCTATCTAATAATGTCAAATATATTGTCTTAGTCTGATGCAGCTAAAATTTCATGTATATGGCTCTATCTTTTGCTCTTTGCAGTATTTTACTGCAACTTTTAATCATAAATCTCTTTACTTGGATTATGTTACTACAATCCTCTACATACCAGTCTCCTTGAAACAGGTCAAACTCAAAAGTGTTACTTTTTTAGGAAAGCAAAATGTATCTGCACTTAACAATTCCTATATTTCTATTTATATATTTTCAGAGATATTAATTAGTTGCTTGCATAAATCGTAGTTTTTCTAAGGGCATTTCTTAATAACCTTTTACTCACCCTAGTTCCTTTAAGAAATATTTACCTATTGAAGCAGAAATATATTCGCTACTCAGGCCTAAAAATATGTATGACATTCATAAATTTGGTTTAATATTTTGAATATCCCAAATACAACAACCATCTTTCATATCTCAATATGTCTTTTGAACATTTTGTTTTTGCAAGTATTACATTTGTCTGAACTTCTGTCCATTTTTTACCTTAAAACTTTCAATTTATATCTTGTGTTTATCATCCTTCATCTCTGCATTGTGTTCTGTGCTTGCTTGTGGACTCTGTACAATTCTGTTTCTGTAGTAAATTAATTCTGGGAAAAAAAGGGTTTACTTTCATTAGAACGGGGTAAAAGCTGAAAAACATTTTCTACAGATACTCAATTTTGCATTGACATTTTATTTGACTGAACTTCTGGTTGTTCCTCACAAGTATTCCTTGAAAATCTTGGCGCTTGTAAAATAATAAATCATAAAACTCAAATATTAACCAAGTAAGGGATGACAAGATTTTATAAAGCAATAAGAGTGCAGTGATGCAGTGATGAGATACTGCAGGCTACCGAGAATAATTGAGGTCCCTCATGCCCAGACCCCGAGGGCAGGGATGGGTCTCATTGCCAGCCTCTGCAGGCCCAGGGTCCCTTATCATCCAGCCAGAGCCACCATCCCTGCCCCAGTGATCCCCCAGCAGGGCCTGTCCCCAGCTCACTGCAGCCCTGCCCTGCCCACCCATGGGATTTGCTGAGCCGGGCTGTCAGCCCATTCTGGCCTTATCCCATCACCATCCCCAGGGAGGTGCCCAGTCCTGAGAATGGGGGCTGCTCTTGGTGTTCCCAGATGTTCTGCTCATGGCTGGCCAGGGCTGGGACAGGGCTGGGCCTGGGCTGCCTCATGGAGTTCCCTCTGGAGGCCCACATTGTCTAAGACTCTGGAGTGGGGCTGTGCAAATGCTTTAATTTTCAGGAGTCAGCTTTTCTGTTGCTCCATCACTCTGCTGGTACTTATCTGTTTGCATGTACTCTTTGTCAGTACGATGAACAGAGCTATATCTTCCTAAGGCTACAGAAAAAAATGTGTTCATGTGAAGGAAATTGTTTTAGTCCTCAGGCCCTAGGCATGTTTTTTGAAGAAAACTTTTTTTTCACAGATTTTTTAAGCCACAACAAGGAGTCCATGCTAATGATTTACTATCTGGATGAGAGGTTGATGCAGACAGATTTCTGGGTAGCCACAAAAGTGCTTCAAGGCCACTTCAGCTCTTCTGCACAAGATCTGCCTGATCTGTGGCATCTTAATGTGACTGTTCTTGTAATTCCAAACACAAGCTGTGAACAGCATCTCTAATGTTCTCTTCTAGAAAGCTGATAAAGCAGACCATGAAGATTTTTCCGGCAGCAGACATAAGTTCTGCGGCAGATCCATAGCACTGTTGCAGGTAATCCTAATTTTGCATGAACAGACTGACCTAAAGCTGACTTTCTCTTTCATCAGACCTTTGAAAGATTCCTTTTACATTGGATATGAGAGTGAATTAATTTTTCCACCCATTTTTCAAAAAACATAATGAAGACCATGCAAACAAAAATTGGAAGAGATGGAAGGAGTGGATGAAAGCTCCTGTTTAGTTTTCTTTTTCATAACAACTTTATAGCAGCAAAGATTTTTTATCTTGTCTCGGTCTTGCTTATTAAGGAGGAGAAAAAGCAGCTGGAGAGAAAAAAAAATTGCTAGAGAGGAACTGCACTAAATGCATTCTTCTAACAGAGCAGTTTGGAAGCAAGAGTCAGCAGCACGTGCAGACATTCATAACCTTCTCCTTTGCCTTTCCAAGAGCTGTAGCTGGAGACTTGGGCAGGTCCCAGTATAAAGACCGATTTGCACAGCCAAAGGCAAGTTTAGATGGAAGGAAGAACATTTAGGCCCACTTGTCAAATTAATAATCTGCTCTTCATTGTCACATATGCATCCCATTCCACTTATGCATTCCCACAATGCCTCATGTTCATGTTGCGATATTTCTATTGCAAACTGACAGCCTTTCCTTGGGATTTAACCATTTACCCACTAATATTTCACAGTCTCCTGTCACTCTTGTTCTCCTTAAGTTTTCACTGTGATAAAATAACTGTATTTCCTTAAATAACCAGTTACAGTGTCAGCACAGGTTATAGTTGGAAATTCGGTATACTGTGTGGAGGAAGTGGTACATCCTTCAGAATTTAATGTAATGTGGGAATGCTAATTATTAGAAGCTGGAAAAGTACTATGTTTAGCCTTCTGATCTGAGTTTTTGCACCTGCGAAAACACTGTGTCCTTGGGCCTAGCTGAGGGTGATAAGAAGGAGTCAGAGAGACATGGGAAAATAGAATGCAAAGCTGAAAGAATGAAGAAGAGTTGATGTTTAGCTTAATGAATAGAATGCTTAAGTTACAGAATATGCATGAGCTTATTAACACTATTATAAAAGTATGTAACCAGATCAATAAATCAGAGACCAATGATCATTCAACCCCTAAAATGTGCACGTCACCCCTTCACCTTCCTCAAATGGTGCCCTTCCTTAAATGGTGGACTTTCCTTAAATGGTGTATTTCTCCTTAAATGGTAATTTTCTTTTAACAATATAAAATGACTTGTTTCCCAGAAATAGATAAGGCTCATACTTGCTTTGTGATTCTTTCCAAGCCTTCCTGCATTCCAGCTGTTGGGGTCCAGAGCTCATCCTGCTTTTAGGAATTCAACTGGAAAAGCTACAGAGTTCAGCTGTCTGAGTGCAAGTTTGACTTGGGTGATAGGAACTCCCATGAGGAAAGCTGAGAACAAGGTCCTGCCCCTGCTTTCCTTTCAGAGCTGCTTGTAAACTGAGATTTAACACTGCCCCAACCTGCATTACACTGTAGCTGTGCAGAAGTTCTGTCTGTGCTTGAGCTTGTCCCGCTGTGAATCCGACCCAGACTCACTGGTGTGACTCCTGGCCTTGCACCCACGCTGCTGCTGCAGAGTTGCTGGTCGGGCTCTGAACTCCGTTCTGACCCAGACAAGCTGTTGTGTTGTCAGTGAGGTTGCTGCTCTCATCTGTGCTACTGTTGTGCTCAGCTCACTGCTCACCTTCCCCTGCAGTGCTGGACTATAATTTCTACCTTCAAAAGCAGAATTAGGATGAGGAATCCTTCCTGTGACTTCTGTTTCTGAAAGTGAGCTATCAGTTTGCCAAGCAAAATGTCCACTACCTTCAGTTCTTTTCTGTAAAACCGACATTTAATTAGGAGGTAATAAATCCATTAGAAATTAATGAAAACAAATCCTCCATGGTAGGTACCTTAATTTTAACAAATTAAAATATTACTGTTATAGGAATATTAGTCTGGAGATGTTAACACAAGTAATTAATGGGAGATTAATATTTTAGAAAAGGGCGGGTGCAAGTTAGTGAAAAAAAAAAGAAAATATGTTTTCCTTCATATCATAGGCAGTATGGTTAATGAAAACACGAATTTTATGTCTGATCTTGTTTATTAAGTTTTCATTGTCCAGTTTCCCAATATCTAAAGGTCTTTGTTCTACAACAGGAAAGAATTATCCCAAATACTTTCCTGAAGTGGAAAAAAATTAGAGCTGCCTCATTTCACTTGTCTGGAGAATCCTTTATCTCATCAAATCATCTTATTTGAGGAAGCACCTTATCAGATTTCAGTCCTCCAGAGCATAGTTCTGCTTGTTCATGAGCTATTAAAAAGACAGCAGTGCTCTTGTACTTCACCCAGTCATGTTTAAGAAATCTTAACCACTTTAGTAATTGTGGGAGATGCTATGAAAAAGCAAAGACTCAGAAGTGGAATGAAAAAAGCTTGCATAGAGGCATGAAAACCAGAAGAGTTTCAACCTTTACAAAGTTGCTGCCATTATTCTATTGCAGGATTATGCCAGCAAATAACTTTTAGTATGGATGTACTTTATATTTGGTTATCATGAAAGCTAATTTTACTGTTGATTTTAGATTTATTATTACTTGGGAGTGACTTAGTTTGGAAAATATTTGTCTTCTACCTTCAAAATCAGTGATGCTTGAGAAATACAAATAATTTATTTAACTTTTTCTACATGTACTTCAAACACCTTACAGTGTTTTATAGGTTTTCAAAAAAGCTCAATGCTGGAATTGTCCCAGTGGCCCCAAGAGAAGTGTGTAGGAGAAAACACTTCTCTAACCATTGCCTATTCTGGCCTAAATTGACCACAATAAAAATGTTAAACCTATCTGTACCATCACTACAGTTTCTGAATTTCAGCTAGGAACTTTGATTGCTCTCCGTCCTTTTGCTTAGTACTGACTAGAATCTCTCCTGCACCTGTCTTATTAATGGTATTGATCTGTGAAATTTATAGAAAAAGGGGTCTATGATCTTTCCTCCAGAGAAACTATCTTTGAGTAAATACAGAATAATAAATGATGAATCTTGTAAGAAGATAGCTTAACAGAGGCAAACAATCATGTAGGTGCCTGATGAACAGGGTTCTGAGACATGAGAGATCCAGTTATGGCTCCTGGTTGAGCAGCAGACTTCAAATCTGATCTTGTATGAATGGAGTATCTCATCTGCGAGGTGAAGACAACACTAATTTTCCAGCTCACAGAGGGAGGGAGTTTTGATACATTAAAAAACTCATCATAATTCTAAGGGTATTATAAGCAAGAAAGATATTAGCCCATTGCACCTTGTAAATTATTACATATATAGGAACAATTTCAACTGAACTGAGCAATGAAGCTGATTATTGCAATCACAACAGTTGTCATTTTTATTTTTTTTCCTGTCATTCTCTTTTGCATTACCTACTTTACCCAGAGTTATTTGCATGAGGACATTGAGAAGAGAGGGCAATAAAATCAGCCCAGATGTACAAAATAATAAATTAGTTATGCGTGAAACCACCTATGGATAACTGAAATTATTGACCAGCAATGGTTGCCTGACCTGTATCCATCAAAATGTCAAACCAAATAGAGGTAGACAGCAGGTATGCACCCAAGAAGGAGTGAGGACTGCATAAATCTCTGATGCTGCTCCATGCTGCTCCAGGTAATTTTGACATAGGATAAATTACAATACAGTTCACTCACAAAAAAAAATATGATTAAAAGTAGCACCAACACTTGCTTGTTTGCTTTCTAAGTACCTATAATATTAGTAATTAGATAAACTATCCTCTCATTCTATTGAAAATAGCTTTGAGTAAATGAGTTTTTTATGACATACATTCTTCTGCAAATTCTTATTGAATAGTTGTGTAGAATTTAAACACAGATAGTACTGAACAAAGAATTTTTAACAAACCTAAAGAAATTACAGTGACAGCCATATCCCAAAATTGTAAAGTGTGGAATCTAAATTGAATTTCTTTTTCTCTAAAGGCATTTTATAAATTATTCCTGTAATAAGCTACTAACATTTGTGATGCTATGTTGGTTTAATCTATATTGTATTCCCAACATTAGTGTTATTAGCACAAAATATTGATAGCTATAGGTCAGAATGTTAGCTTTCTACCTTCATGAAAAAAATATTGAAAAAACACTACATAGTTCAGGCTTAACTACTTGCTGCTTGTCTTTTGATATCTCAAAATACAATTGTCAGAGATTATATAAAGTCTTGATTTTCTCCAGACATTTCTTACCTCCGCAATATTAATAGCAGAATTTGTTTCCATCTGCTCTGTAAGTAGCAAACATTCACACAGCTCTTTCATCTATCATCTTAGAGTATAGAATCTTAAATTTATGAATTTTTGAGGATGTTGCTGAAGTTCCAGTGCCTTATTTAAGAGACCATGGAATTCAACAGAAAATTTTACATTCGCTTCAGTGAAGCAGGTCTCCCAGTTCTTGTCTTGTTTGCTATCATCCGTGACACACAGTAGGATAAATTTATATAGAAAGAAGGATAATTTTTATTTGGTTAGGTCTGGAATAAGGGAGTTAAACTATAGGAGATCCATGGGAGTTTTTGAGATGTGAAAAGGAGAACACCATTGAAGTTTAAGTTCTGCCTACTTTTGGAGAATGTCCATCTTCTTCAATTTATAAATCTGACTTCAATGGATTAACTGTCCTTGAAAATGAATTTTAAAAGTTATCCAGTTACTGTGTTTTAACCCCAGCCATCAAGTAGAGTACTAGACAATTCTTCTGTCTCCTCTACTACCTCCATCCCCAGAGGGATGGGGAGGAAAATCAGAAAAAGTAAGACCTATGGGTTAAGAAAAAATCTTTTTAGCAGCAGGAAAAGTATAATAATGAAAAAGCAAGAGAGGGAGGGGAATAAAATCCAAAGAAAAAAAGTAATGGGCAATACAATTCCCAGCCCATTCCCCAGCAGCAATCAGCTCCTCCTGGGCAAATTCCCCTGGCTTATCTATTGGGCATGATGATCTTTGATATGGAATATCCCTTTGGCCAGTTGCAGTCAGCTGTCCTGGCTGTGCTCTCTCCCGCTTCTTGTGCACCTGCTGGCTGGCAGAGCATGGGAAACTGAAAAGCCCTTGACTTAGGCTAAGCACTGCACAGCAACAAGTAAACCAGCAGCACATTATCAACACTTTTCATCCACTAAATCCAAAATAGCACTTTGCCAGGTACTGGGAAGAAAATTAACTCCATTCCACCTGAAACCAGGACACCAATTCTAAAATATTTGTACATAGGATATTGATTTAATGCTCTGCTTTTATACTTTTAGTTTTGTTTTATGATTCTACATTTTATATTTTCTACTTTTATATTTTAGCCTGATATTCTTGTATCAATAGAATGGAAAGATGGACAGACACTGAAAAAATAAAACTAATAGTATCTCAACTTGGACTTTTATAGTTATTTAAAAATAAGTCCATTAAGTCTCCATTTAAAAATGGAAACCTAAGAAAAGTCGCCATAAAAATAAATATTAAAGTGTCCAGTAGATGTACCATACTCTATGCAAATTACATTACTGAATTTACTTCCCAGTGCCTTTGCCAGATTTGTAACCATGTTCCTTTAATATCAGTAATTCGAGACTGAAATTAACTGACATAATTTCAGTAACTTAAGAGCCATTTTGACAATAAAGTATGATGTGATTGAGAAGGTTGTATTTATGTTTTTGACCTGTCTGGGTCTCTGTCACTCCTTCATGAGCAACTGTACATCACTCTTGTATTCACAGAGAGTGTATTAAAAGTTTCTCAAATTTTTGCTTGATTTAGCTTGGTGTGAAAACCTCATTATACAGCCTTGGTTAGTCCTCTGCTTATAAATTTGTAGTCATCTAGTGAGGATGCAGAAACAGCATTAGGCTTAGGTGATCAGTTGCATGCTGTGAATAGCAAATACCAAACAGTGAATACACAAAGCCAGCAGTTTACAAATAAGCTCCGGTGAAAATTATTCCTTCATGTTTCTCAGTGAGTACCTCTGCATGTCAAAGATAATAGAATAAAAAGGCTTCATATCAGCTCATGAATGATGGAATAACATAATTAGAATTGAATAAGAGAAATTAATAATGGATAATACTGATATTAAATGCTTCAAACATTCCTAGTTACCTTCTGCAGACCTACAAATCAAAGATGGTTTCAGTCTGTCACCTCCATGCTCTCTGACTGTAGTCCTCTATTTCATCCAGTCTGAAGTAAGACTGAAGTAATCAGAGTAATATTCTTTCAGTTGGTCCCAGTGATAGAGTACTATACAGGAGAATTTAGTCAATCTCATGGGGATTCTCACTCGTACAGAACTTTTTTCCCCAGGAGTTATGATCAAATAAGTCTTACACTGCATTACAGGGGATGGAGTGGAACAAAGAGAATAATTTTGTGTGAGAAATGACCTAAAGCCCTCTCTGGTAGCCAAAAGAAATGGATGAGCCAAAGAATGTATCAAAGGAGGAGCAGGTTCAAGCGAGAAACAGAGAAGAGGACAGATGCCTGTGGGAAGAACCTGGGCAGAAATGGATACAAGAAACAAGGTGAGAAGAATTAGGACTAAAGCAGCACTAAAGAGTGCTAGGAAGTGTAGCAAACTAATTTTTTTAATAAAGTGTCTGAGCAAAACAAAAAAATTAAAAAGGTCAATTTAGTATAAATTCTACATGAATTTGTACAAAGTCCTGACCTCTCCAGTGACTATACACATTGGTGTTCAGTTTGTTTCTTAAGAGTCAGCTTATCTTCCAACCTTCAGCTGCTGTTCTCTGATATTTCCTAATTTCTGTTTCCCATCTATAACAGAGCTTCAATTCATAAAACAGGTTATTAAATGTGGAGTAGTTAAAGGTAAATCTCATGACTTGTGGTATCTGAACTGCCTCTTTAAGTTTGTAAATAAACCATTGCCCCTGCTCTGAAAGGACTTTCTGCTTGAATTAACTGTCTTGTAATCTGTAGGAAAAACACAACTATAATAATCAGGCAAGCAAGTAGAACATATAATATTAATAAACTATTACAGACATCTCACACATTCTTCACACATGGCTGTCTAAACAAATCAATACAAAGGGAAAGATCTAGTTAAGACTGGTATAAAAATCTAGTGCTTTATCTTTAAAGCAAGTCAAAACACAACAATTCAACTTTATTATGCATAGTGTGGTTTGTACAGATTGCATCCCAAAGGCTTTATGGAGGTAGATAATACTCTTCCAGGGTAAGATAACAATATTAACAATGGAAAGAGAGAAATTATATCCACAGTCACATCCCTCTATCAGTGGTGTAAATTGAAACTAGCACTACTAAAATCAATATGCTTCACACTGATACAGAATTGGTCAGAGATTAGAATCAGGCCCTGGTTAGGTAGCAGAGAAACAATGTCTTTTCAGTTGAGAGTTGCAATGGAGTGGTAAGTCAATGAAGCAGAGACACAGGACAGTGTTTTTCAGACAGCATGAAACTTAAGTGAGGAAAGAAAACACAAAGACACAGCAAAGCAATATAGGTGAAGTCCATCAGTGTTTTTAAATTTAAGAGGAAAATGTGGAAGCACTAAATAAAATGATTGTTGGAAGAATATATGTGATTATTCTCACTGTCATGCTGTGGAACTCAATGGGAGTTTTTCACCATCTTCCAATATTAGCTTTGTAAAACAAATTACAGGCATATTGCTGGAGTACAGGGAATGCTTTAGGCAGCAGAAACAGAAATAAACAAATGAGATCAAGTAGTTTACTAAAAGACAAGACAAAATTCTGGAGGCGTATTTCTTCACTATATAAGAGCAACAGTAAACTTCTCAATTCTGTGGGTTTTCTTCATCAAAAACCAGCAAGCAACAGGGTAACAAACAGCAGGGTAATCTTAAAAAGTTGGAGGTTGAAGTAGCATCACCTTCTCTTTTAGCAGCTGGAAGATTTCTTGCTAATACCCACATAATCTCATATGCAGCCCTCTATTTTGATCAGAAGGTATCCATCAGGCCTGATGCCAGATTCTGCTTCACTACATTGCATTTAGGCATTCAAATATAAAACACAAACAAATACCAAGCATCCTCCCCTGCCAGCCTGTCACACACACACAGACGCAGAATCCCATTGCAAATAAAATCTGTAGTTACCTACAGAAAAATGTGAACTTTGTTAAGTTTGTTCTGTTTTTGGAGAGTTGACACTATTGAAATTTGTCTGTCTGACAAGTCCAAGAGGCGTCCCTTAAACAGGAAAGAGAAATTTCCAGATTTGGGTATATTTAAGATTTTTTTTTCCAAGGGTAATTTCTCTGTTTAGATAGCAGCTGGTTTTTAATTCCAGGTTAGTTGATTATTCCTGTAGACATTTACCAAAGAAAGAAAACATTATCAAATGACAATAAAGTTGTTAATTCTTTTTTCTTTCGAGAATTTAATGTTATTTTTTTCCTTGTGATCTTTAAGTACAGTTTTTTTCCTTGCTCAAGGTGGAAAGGATGCTCTAAGAGAATTAAAAGTTAACAATTAACCATTGTGCTTTTTGCACAGAATCTGCCATTCTAGCAGTGTGCTAACACTGTCTCTGATGAGTTTATGATTCTAAAAAGTCTAAGCAGCATTCCCTTAAGAAAGAAAGCATTTGAGAGATCAATACCTTTGCCTGTCGGCCTTGTTGAACAAAGATCAATGCATGTACAAAAATCAGCCCAGCAGATGTGACCGTGAAGAATACCAGGCCCCAGAGAGAGGAATGCCTAATGGGGACAGCTATCTGTATAGCTCTAAAGTGTGCCATTAAGCCTGCACTTCACTTGGCTCATACAGGGATTGTGATACCTCAGGCTGTGCAGTGGTAATCTGCAGTGGGTTGTGTTTTATGCTGCTCATGTGAAGTTACGGGTACTTTAGCTATTATGTCCTTTATTCCTTGTCCAACATGGGGCATTAGTCAAGTGAAAATGACAGCTATGCCTAGCTCAGAGAATTCTCCTGGCAGCCCCCAGGAGCCCTCTAGAGAAAGCACTAAGGTATGAAAAACCTTTGCCAACATTTGGCATCTTGAGGTTGCTGCCTGGCCTGTTTTCTTATGTAGCTGGTATTTGTCAGCTTTCCTGATGGACTTAGAGATGCTATTTAATTTCACTGCATAAGGGAGAAAGAAATCCATTAGCATTTGGGGCCTGTCAATGAAGATTGTGTCACTAGCTAATAGTAACTGCAAATGTGCCAGATTGTTCAGCAGAAACTGAAGGGGCAGGAGACTGCAAGTAATAGATTGAATGAAATTGATTCTCTTTCTTTTTCATAAAAAGAGTTTTCCTTTCAGAAAATCTCACAAAAGGCAAAAATTTCTCCCTAACAATCATCGAATGCAAAAGGAAAGATGATACTAAAATAGAGCAGAATATAAAATAAAAAATGTATAAACAAACTGGATTCTCAAAGGGAACTTAGGCATCAAAGTACATTTTAAAAACAAAATGCCTAATATGTCAAAACCTTGAAAGGTCTACTTCCCACAGTAATGCAGTAGCCCTGCATTTCTACTCAATTGTATAACACTTAAGATCTGAATTAAATGGTATCCTGGAAAAATGTACTGATCAGTTTTGTAATGCCTCTTGGTTGGCCTTACGGTACATCTTGGGAGCTCTGTCCCAGGGGGAACAGAGAGCCCAAGAGCCCAGTAAATGAGGCCAGGCCGTAGGCAGAACCCATAGCGAGTATTTCAGTGATTATCAGCAAGTGATATCAGCTCTTTCAGAGATCAGCTCTTCTCGCTAGGGCAATTTGCCTTTGGCTGAGGCATCAGCAGAGAGAGAGAGGGGGAAGAAGAGATCACAAGCTGTTCTGCAGAGATATCTTTATTCAGGGGTCCACGAAGGGTCTCGTGCTCTTCTTTGCCTCACTAATAGGGCACAACCTACTGTTTATATAGCCTTGGCAAGGATCCAAGACTGACCAATTGGACATAGGTTAGGGGTCTAGCTAAAGGACCAATAGCCATGGGTTAACATGATTTTTCCATACAAGGGTACAGAACCAGTTTTTTTGGGTTGGGGGGTTGGGGAAAACAGGAACTTGTCAGTTGCTGCGTCAGCATTCCTATTGTTAAATTCTCCAGGGAGCTTTTGCTATATTTTTTTTTGGTTACTACAGTTTTGTAGAAAAGTACAAAAGTATACTGCTACAGTCAAGCTAGTAGTAACACTGAGAGGACACCTGATGATGTGTGAAGAGCAGTTGGTTTTGCCCAGCTTGTTTTCCTTGATTTTTGAGAGCAAAATTCTAGTTTTCCATATAAGGCATGAAGGAAGGATTTCAGCTGGGCTCTTCCTTTTTTTTTTGAGAAAGATCTCTAATAATTAAACAGCTGGAATCCTGGACTATATATCTTTTTCTATTTCTTCCCCAGTGAAACAATTCTGCTTTGTGAAAATTATTTAAGTATTCAATAGACAGTGGTAAAAAGAAAATACCAACTGCATGATGTGGCAGCATTCATGTGGGAGAGTCAGGCTCAGATCCTTTCCCTGGTGATCATTCAGTCTGTTAGAGAAAGCAAAGCAGCTTGAGTGGGATAAATTTCTTCTCCTAGAACCAACATGAAGCAAGCAAAAGATACAACAAATATGTTGTGTGAAAGAATTAGGATGCCAGTGTATCTAGTGGTCTAGATACAGCTCACCATTGCAAAGCTGGAATTTCTGTATTAAAGACAAAAGGAAGAAAATATTTTTAAAGATTTCATTCCGCTTACACAGTGTAATGGGATTATTTTAAAAAAAAGATGAACAGAAATAAGAGTCCTGTCATATTAGAACAAGATCTAATATGATATTCTCTGTCAGACAAACCACAATACAGTTATTTTCTTTTTGTTAGGGAGAGGAGATCTGGAATGAAAATGTTGGTGGGAGCAGCTGATAATGGAGGAGACTCTTGACCTTGAAACTTTTCCAAATAATTTGCTTTTCACCCTTGGCTGCTCAACATTAGTGCAGTACAATTATGAAGACATAAACATTACAAGGACACCTGGCACACAGCCTGTCACAATGAGTTAAACTTGAGTATTCGATTCCCTGAGCAACCATGGAAGGAGAATGAGCCACCTCATCAGGAATTCAACTGTGTCAGTTTAGGAGGAAGTGAGGATGGGAGGAGTGGATTCATCAAGCTCAGACAAGACCCAGCCAACCTTCTACTTTCATTCAGGCAGTAGAAACAGATCATAAAGGGACCTGTCAAGTCCACAGTCAAATGAACTGTAAGAGAGAACGTGGAAGGTACCCTGGCTGGTACCTAAATACTCTTGAAATACCTTTTTTCTTTCCTCCAGTGTAAATGCTGCCATCTGCTTGTTTTAAATGGTTGTAAATCACATAAAGAAGCAAATTGGCTAGGGAATGGAGCATTTTTTGTTTCCACACCATTAGCAAATTTGAGTTGAGGTATACTTCAATTTTGATAGACCATTAAGCTGTATCCATTTAGGGTCCTTCATTATCATTTTAACCTTTCTTCCCCTTTTTCCCAGATATAAGACTTAAAGATTTTTAACCAAAGGAATAGTTGCTACTGATTAGTAAATTAAATTTGGAATTTCAGTGATATTTTCATAATATTATCATTTAATAATTTATAAAGTGAGAATTTTACTGATTATAATGAAATACTTAGAATCAGTACTAGAGATTTTGGGCAATTCTTTTAGTTTCATTCTTAATAAATTTTTAAATATGTTATGTTTCCAAGTTCTTGTCAGAAATAGGGCCTTTCTTCCTACATTTTGGGAAAATCTAATTCTCATCTCATGTAATGGTTGTGCCATGTCAAGGTAACAGCACTAACTTTATTAAAGACTCAGTGTTCTGAAAATCACCAAAATTATTAAAAACATTAGCAAAAATAGAAAACCTGCTGGGGGGACGACATATTTTTTTCATCTCTGTTTTTCCAATGCTTGTCTTCATCCAGATTGTTTTGGCCTAGCATACACACTCTCCTTCTTTTTCTTTTCATTTGTTTCTTTCTCTCTGCACATGTTTTTACATATATTTTCATATATATATATAGCCAGTATATTGCCAGCTTATACATATCCTGGATAGCTATAGCTTAAAACTACCATATTGCCTGAGCTATCCAACCCACAAAATAACAATAAATCTTATATAAACATGCCATTCATATATGCAGTCATATGATAAACATCTTTGTAAAGTAAGCTTAAATTTTATATTGGATCTACTGTTACAATGGCTCTGATATTTATCTTGACATATAATTTAAAGTAATATTTTAAACTATAATTATCAAAATTCAGACATAATTTCTGAATAAAAGGATGCTCCTTAGTTTAGTAATTTTCAAGATAATCACATTTCTTTTTAAAGATGTTTAAGAAGTGACAAAATGTGTCAGCAAAGTTTCTCAAAATAGCAAATAATCACACTTAAGGACTGTGTTCTCCCATAAATTAACAGGAGTTGTCTTTATTGCAGTTAGTTGTTTTCTTTGCAACTCAGCTTTGCATCTGCTGCAAGAATGAAAAGGAAGTGGTGCTAGTGAGGGTGAATATAGAAAATAATAGAGGTATGAAAAAGAGGAGAGGAGAGGAGAGGAGAGGAGAGGAGAGGAGAGGAGAGGAGAGGAGAGGAGAGGAGAGGAGAGGAGAGGAGAGGAGAGGAGAGGAGAGGAGAGGAGAGGAGAGGAGAGGAGAGGAGAGGAGAGGAGAGGAGAGGAGAGATGTCTCAATGCTTAGCTATGTTACTAAAAGAAACTAAGAGCAGAGAAAAATGAAACTAACCACCTGAATAGTTCTACTTGGGTTTTGATTGACTGGCTTACACATAGATGTTTTCTGAAGAAAAAAAAAATTATAGTTGGTTGTGGAAATTGTCTTTTACCTTATTATCATTGCTGTAATTAGAATCTATGATTTATTTTCTGTGAAAGTGAATTTTCATCTCAAAAACAACCACATTGTTTAAAGATACCTTGAGACCACCAAGTTTATGTTCACTGCCAGGTAGGTTTCCATAGTGACACAGTTTTCCATCCTGGTAGTCCGTGCCAAGGGTGTTGTTCTCCGTGCTAGGGCACAGTGTTTCTAAGGTCACTGGATCTGGAAGGGAGCTAACAGATGTACAGGGGAAGGAAATCAAGGGTCCTTCATGGAGCAAATACATTGAACAAATTGCCAAATGGGTATAGAGTAAATCTAGGGACCACAAAAAGGCTGGAAAATCAGAGTCTGAGGGGCTTATGAAGCAGCTGCTTCATTTCATGAATGGTGATAGGAGGAGAGAGCAGGGAAGCAGGGAATACGGACGCACAGTGAAATTGGCCTGTCACTTTCAAAGCATGTCAAACAGGATAATAAAGAGAAAATCAGTTTCACCAAAAGCAGTAGAGCCTGGGGAGCCCATTACTGCCTGGGACCTTCCAGTTGTGATGAGCTCATGGAAGTTTTTATTAGCCTTTCTATCCATGAGGAAAGTCCATGTGATTTTTATCATTACAGATGAATTATTTTTTAACCTTGATTATTTGCATAGATGCATTTCTTGTATAACACTGATTCATATAGACACATGTATAAAAACTAAACTTTAGCTTCTGTATTCTGAGATAATTTTCTAAATATTCTGTCTTTGAGGTATGATGTACTTACAACTGATACTGCCCTTCCTTGTGCTTCACTGCTATGCTGTTATTCTTTTAAACACTTGCTTCAGTACTGATACCTCCAGCACTTGCCTACCTTGGTGATGAACAGATGAGCACAGTGGACATATGACAAGCACAGAATTACTAATATACCCTTTTACAGAGCTAGTGGAGGTTGATTTACAAATACTTAGTGACACCAAAATTAATTGAATTTTTAGGAAGAGTTTTCTTTATCCCAAACATTGACTGCCTTAGACTTTAATGTAAAGTATCGCCTTCTTTGGTTTTCTAATGTGAAAATTGTGTGCGTGTTTTTTGTAATTCTTCATCAATGGGGATAGTAAAAACACTCACTGTTTTCTATCTTAGAGAAATGAGTGCAATCACTTCCATTTAATATTTACTTATGTTCAGTGAACTTTTTATTCACAGCCCATAATATGTAATGGGGTGCTAGGCACTATCAGAGAGTGTTTTTTACTCTTATTTTAGGCTTATCATCATTTTGTGGTATGCTTTGATGTTTCCCAGCCAAATCATTCTCTATGTGAGTTACATTAAAATCCTTACAAAATCAGTCAGTAAATTACACAAAGAGATTTCATATTAACTGTTACAAGAGTTTATAAAAAATATTGGTTACAGAAAAATAAGCAAGCCTCTCTTTGTCTACTTATCTCAAAATAACATACTCAAAATGCCCACCTTTTTCTAGATGACTCATCACTGTCCAGCTAAACATATTGACTAGAAGTTTGATATACCTCACATCTCACATTCAAAAGGAAGAACAAGGTGGACTACAAATCAGCTTTAATATCCCATCACATCCTTATCATAACTCTACTTCCTTGTGGTTTAACATATTTTAAAATTCTTTCTTCCCTATCAGCATTATCAGCTTTTAACCTATTTGCCATTCCTTGGGCTTATCCTGTTTATTTTTCTATCACCTTCATGACTTGTAGCTGCAAATGCACATACCTTTGATCACTGAAGTGCTGAGGTAAAATATCTCTCCTGTGCCATCACTGTGCTGCAGGATAGGGAAATGGACAATCTCACCTATAACTTGGTTTGGGAAATGAAGATGTTGAAGTAGTGATAGCTGTAAAAAGGGCATTTCAGTATAATATGGGATGTGGTGTATAACTAAAAGACAATTAAATCTTTGCTGTGATCACAACTTCTAGGAAAATAAATTTCACTGCCTTTGACAACAGTGACCATCTTATGCCTGGCACTTTGTGTAGTTAACATAAAATCAGCCAGAATCAAAACATCTATAAATGGATTATACAGGACAGTAGGTCATACTGTTCACAGTATGTGTTTGACGTGGTAATTGATAGATATTCCAAAGTAATTGACCATTAGTCACTCCATGCAATTATTCTAATAGTTTCTTCAATACCAAGTGTGGAACTTTTACAAAAAATAAGATATTCAATTTTAAGTAGAAAACATTTCACAAATAAATTAATGGTTTGATTTTCCAGAATAGCTGTATCAGTGAAAATAAGAAGCTATTTTCTGCTTTAAAAATGTTTTATTTTTATTCAGAAACCTATGTGAGGGATAAATTGATGTATCCAGACTGTTTTAAATGTAACTTTTTTAGTTTCAATTTTACCATAATAAACTTAACGTTGCAATTTGGAAAAACAGGCATCCTTGAACTGTAATTCTGAGACCATTCCACCTCCATTTTAAAAAATCAGTTTGTGTGGTCAGTGTGAGAAAAGAGGGTATGCAGATGTATTTGGTTTGTGTGGCAAGGTTTTGGTAGTGGAGTTCTGCAAACATATCTTTGCAAAGATGCCAGAAGCTTCTCCTGTGTACAAGAGAATCAGTGCAAGACGACTGATGGATTGACCATTAGCCAAGGCTGAGCTCAGTAATGGTGGTAAAACCTCTGGGATAATATATTTAAGAAGAAAAAAACCCCAATGGCTTAGTGCCTAGAAGAAAACATCAACCAGAGAAGAGAAGAGTGAAGATATGTGAGAAATAACTCTGCAGACATAAGGCTAATGCAGAACAAGGGCAGGAGGTGCTCCAGGGGCTGGAGCTGAGAGTCCCCTGCAGCCCATGGTGAAGACCATGGTAAGACAGCTGTGCCCCTGCGGCCCATGGGGTTCCATGCAGGAACAGAGATCCACCTGGAGCTTGTGGAGTAGCAGGTGGGAGCCTGAAGGACATTGTGGCACTCTGGGAAGCCTGTGCTCCTGGGAAGCAGGCTCCTCACAGGACCTGTGGCCACAGGGAGAGGATCCCACATTGGAGGAGTCTTGCTGGGACAGCTTGTGTGCCCCAGGGGATTCATGTGCAGCAGTCTGTGCCTGAAAGACTACAATCCATGGAAGGGACCAGGCTGGAGCAAAGAATAGCAGCCTGTGGGAAGGACTCAAGTTGGAAAAGTTGATAGAGCCATAGAATAATTAAGGTTGGAATAGACCTCCAAGATCAGTTTCAACCATTGATCAAATACCGTTATACCAACTAAACCTTAGCACACAGTTGCTTATTGAGCACATCCATAGATTGTGACTTGACCACCCTCTGAGCAGCCTCTTCCAAAGCTTGACAGTCCTTTCAGTGAAAAACTTTTCCTGATATCCACACTGAGCTCGCCTGGCTCAGCTTGAGGCTGTGTTCTCTCTCATCTTGTCACTAGTTGTCTGGCATAAGAGGCCAATCTTCATCCTGCTTTCTTTTTGAGGGGACCAGAACTGAACACAGAATTCAAGGCACAGCCTCACCAGTGCCAAGTACAGGGAGATCATCACTTCCCTGGTCCTGCTGGTCACACTGCTGCTGATACAGGCCAGGATGCCACTGACCTTTTTGGCCATTTGGGTGTATGCTGGATCATATTTGTTAACCAGCATCCTAAATCCTTTTCTGCTGAGACACTTTCCACCACTCTTCCCCAAGCTTGACTTGAAACATTGCATGGGGTTGTTGTGACTTTACACTTTGCCTTATTGAAACTAACACAGCTGACCTTGACCCATGGATCCAGCCTGCTCAGATCCCTCTGCAGGGCCCTCCTACTCTCCAGCAGATCAACACTCCTCCTTAACAAAAGGATGGCTGTGAACTGTCTGAGGGAACACTTGGTCCCCTTGTCCAAATCATTGATAAGACATTAAACAGGACTAGCACCAATACTGAGCCTTGGGGAACCCCACTCCACACTGGAGCAGGGGAGTAGGGTGAGGAGGAAGCAGTGGCAGACATGAATGACAAACTGAAAAGAACCCTTATTCTTCATTTCCCCTTCACATGTACCACTGTAGAGAAAGAGGTAGAAAAACTGGGAGTCAAGCTGAGCCAAGAATAAAAGGGAAGGGTAGGGGGAAGGTGTTTTTAAGATCTGGTTTTATTTCTCATTATCCTACTCTGCTTTGATAGCTATGGTAATAAATTAAATTCTTGTATCCTGGGTCAAGTCTGTTTAGCCCATGGCTGTAATGCGACCCACAATTCTTTCATTGTATTTCTCTCCTCTGGCAAGCTGAGAAAGGGAAAGTGATAGAGCAGCTTTGGTGGGCACCTGGCCTACAGCCAGGGTCAAACCACTACAAAAGCATAGAAAAAAATCCCATTATAATATATTAATATAATGTATTAAATTCAATTTATGGGCCGGTTTAAATGTCTCAGTTTTAGGCCATTCTAGAGGACCAGACACAAGCAATGCTTTTTAAATAACTTTTTTCTTTCAAAGATATCCTCTATATTTCAAATTTTATGCTTATTTTTTACATTTCTCACCTCCTTCCTGCATGCCAAATGGAGCAAAAAGTACCCTTAAGGTATATCAGAAACCACAAAAACATATTTAGTCTTGAAGTAATTTGAAAAAAATCCTTGCATGGTTCCAACAGAGCAGTTCTCAAGCCAAAGCTTGAATAGTATGTATTTAACTTACCTAATAAAATATACAGTGGTCATATTATTTTTACTGAAATAATTGCGCACTGCTCAATTCCACTGCCTCTCTGGCATATCCATTCTGCTTCATGTATAAAAGCTGTTGGTATAGAGTCTGCTAATGCCTATTTATTCATAATACACTGATTTTGACCCCTCCCTTCTATTTCTAACCTAAAAGTCTAGTTTTAAAATTAACTCAAACCAGTCATGTCATCTTTTAATCATAAGGAGCCTGTTCCTGATAAGGTGGTTGGTTAAAGGTCAAAACCTCTATGCCAGTTAAAATAAACATGTAATTAGAACAAAGGTGGTGTTATTTTGAGGTTCTGCCTGCTTTGGGATTATCTGAAGTCTTTATTTTGCCCTCCGTGAAAAGAATCAAAGGGAAGTACATTTTCATTTCACAGGGCAGGTAACACTTGGTCTGGATACTGTCACAGTGGAGTGACAGCTCTTGCCCTGCAGCTGCCAGGATCTAATTACACCTAGGCTCAAAAAAAGGAATTGTGCAGCTGTGTGGAATTAAGAAGACTCAAATTGTACCCCATATAGACCTGAAGGCTTGTGGGGGTATCAAGGAGTTATTATTGTAATTTTCTAATGGTATTGGAGCAGGAATAAGCAAGGAGTGTGTGTCTGAATGCAGTTATTTTAACTGACTTCAGAAGTGACAAATCATAATGTGCCTAAACTGCTATGGTAGGAGTTGACCTGATCCAGGTTCGACTGGAGGCCAAAGGAGCTTGCAGTGTTCCCAAGTCATGTTTTCAAAGGAAAGTGTTCTGTACACTGACATTGTAATGGAAAGTATATGGAGCATGCAGGAAAGACAAGGATCAGAGTCAGACTCCGTGCTTTACAGAGGTATAATTGACCTGCAAGATATAGTAAGATTCCTTATTCTTCATCTTCTCACTGGCCTTCCCACACTGCACAGGCTGAAACAGAGAAATGATGAGGCCTTTCATACTTTTGGTTTTAATTGGGTAAGCAGAGTACGCTTTTCTTTAATACTGGAATCATGGATATAAACTCCAGAGGTTAAGAACTTTTTTCTCATTTGTTGGATGAACAAATGTATGCTAACCAGCAGGAGGCAAAAGATCACCTCCTTTTAGAAGGACTCATCAGCCTGGACCTCACTGTGTATTAATGCTGCTGGATGGCTTTGAGATTGAAACTTCTGTCATGTCTAATCAGCTTGAAATGAAGGTAGGGAGTTTGCATCAAGATACTTGCATATCCTAGTGCCAAACAGAAGAGATTGAATCCAGATAGCCATCTCTTGGCTAAGAAGAGGGGAAAAAGTACATTCTTTGTTTTTCCTTGAAGTAAAATTATGCAAGTATATTGTATAAAATCTTTTCTGTGTATAATTTCTTACACTTAGAAAAAAAATTGCTCTGTAGTCCAGGTGGACTTCCAGGTAGAAGCTATAATTTTTCAGTTTAAACTTCATTAATTTTGAATTTTATCAGAATTAAAAAAAAAAAAACAACTGCCTCCATGCTGAATTTTTTCTTTCAGTTTTCTTTCCTCTACAGTTGAGTGTTACAGTTTTCTTGATAAGAAGGCATTGCCATGTAAATTATTTTAATAGCCCCCCATTACTTGATTAAATGTTTAATTTGTAAGGGGTTTGTGTATTTAGGCACCATACAATCTAGGAGCAAATGGCTTGTATATAGTTCCTGGATTGGTTACAAATATTTTGTTATCTGAAAGGTCTTTTACCCTTTTGCCAGAAAGCTCTTCCTCTCCACTTATCTTCATTTAAGGGTTAACACCAAAACCTAGAGAGGTTAATGCTTTCCAAAAATAGATTCCTACTCTTAGCTTTTTATTCCAAGGAATGTTCCCAGGAAGAATATGTGTTTCCAGGAAGAAAGCGCATGAGAACTCTAAGTCTGTTACTGCAAAAGCATTTTAAATATTACTGACTCTTGCCCAGTTTCTGCAGTCAGGTTATTTCATGCAAGGAAGGCTGTCTTGCTCTTTAAATACAGTCAGATGCAAATAGAATTGCCAAACGAGCTATTGCATAAATCAGTGCTTTGCACTTCCTTCTCTCATTGTTCACTAACAATGTAGCAGTAGCTGAGACCAGATGCTCAAGGAGACAAGTGACAAAGAAGAGCTCATACGTTATTTCAGACTTGATTAGTTAACATTTATCTTCTTGCTAAAATCCTTTGGGCTTTGTCTGTTTATATCTAATTGAAGAAAATGGAATTGACTGAGAGAATGAGGCCTTGGCAGGTGGTTTGGTTTAAAATCATAACTACTGCCAATACTGGCTTCATATTGCTTAGTTAAGATTAATTTGTTTTTCCTGAGGCCATTTACATTACAGGTTTAATTCTGATGTTAATCTTCTCACAAAACTTGTCTCTATTTTGTAGAAATGACCCTGTTTGTTATTCAAAGTCAGAATGCTTCTTTATGATTATGGTTATCTCACTATCAAATTTAATCCAGGTAAAGATGTCAGTTTCAAATCACAAACATCATTCCTCAAGTGTTTGAAATGCTCCATTTACATAAAAGAATGTCTGGGCAATAGTGAAAATATGGTGAAAAAGTTTTCTAGCTAAAAGTTTCTAAATTGTTATACAGTTCATCACAGCTTAAATTACAAAAGAAACCATTGCTTACCCTGACATCGAAGTAACTTTCTAAGAAATCAGATTGCACATTTGGTTAGAATACTGTACAATTAATCAATAATTTGAAATAGAATGCTTTACAGAGTAACAAGATTCTGTCTAAAATTCTACACTTCATGAAAAATCTCTTGAATTTACATAGTCATTTTACCTGAAGAAGTCTCAGATTACAAAGTTGTTTTTCAAAAAATGAGCTTCATTTTTCTTTATGATTTTCAATACTTTTCTTATGATTAGGGGACTAGGTCCAAATTTAGTGAGGATAATTCCCTGATGCCAGGAATTAAGCTAACTAAAGGATGTTTATCAGCATCTAAATCAACTTTTGTCTTCAAATTCAGAAATTTGGAAGTATTTAATAGGCAGCCTAATGTCTTTTGTTGTTATCACTCTTTCCAAGGATTGATCAATGGGATGAGGGATCAGTAATAAAGCAGTAGTGGTAGCAGTAAAATGAATACTTGTAGTTACATTTTTGTTAAAGATGCATTTCCTTTTTGAGTATGATGTTTTCAAAAAGGGAGCTGCTGAGAAAGCAATTCTGTGCAGTAAATTACAGTTTCTGCAAGCAGAAAATCCTTCATAAACACTACTGAGTAATAATCAGTAATAAGTGAAGAGACTATGTCATAATTCCATTCTGCTATGAATTATAATAGAAATAACTTAAGATCTAATATCTGAGTGTAATCATGAGATTTTCAATATCAGAACCATTAGTGAACCTGGTTTTATCAATTCAGCCTTTCAACAATGAAAAACTGTACTAGTAGTACCTGGGAGATAGAATCCAAATGTTACATTGAATTTTATTTACCTTAGTATTTCACATTATCTCTAGTAACATTTTTCTCTCTTAATATTCTCAAAAAAAATTGAAAAATTATATTTATTTATATAAATAAATGGGGGTGGGTTATTTATATAAATAAGTGGGGGTTTTTTAACAGAGCAATCTTACTTCAGGAGTAACATAGGACACTCCTAAAGGAAGCAGAATTAGAACAGAGGGTTTGACTGGAAGGCAAAAGGCATAAAATTTAAACAACAAGCTGTAAAAGCAGAAGGAGTCCGGATAGCAGAATTGTATAACATCATTGGGTATGCACACCCAGGGCTAAAGAATAATGACCAAGTAGTGTGAGAAAAGCAGCTTTAGCAAAGGGATACCATACTTCCACAGGTCTCAAAATTTAATACATTACCAAAGCACGGAAAAGAATTTTTAGTAAATGGCTTTAAATTTTCTTATATTCTTGCTAGACAGATGTTTACATAAAATCACAGACTTTGATGTATACTTCTGATTGATTCCACATTCTCTCTGCTTTCCAAAGAGGTAGAAATAAAAAAAAATAAAAAAAAAAATCCCCTATTTCTTTATCTATAGCCTCCCAGCAATTAATCCTAATGTATTCAGCAAGGTTTCATTGATAAACCATGTGCTAAATAACATGTATCATTTCAGCCTTGAAGGCTTGGGAAGGATTTGTTTGTTTGTATGTTGGATTGATTCAGTTTAGTTTGGAGTTTTTGTTAGCTGGTGTGCTATTTTTTAAAATAAAACCACTTTCTGTATCATGGACCTTTATGTCTCTCAACTATTTTAAACTGTCTCAGTGAAAATCATCAGGGGATGGCAGAGTAATTTCAAATCTTAACTCTGCAGAAGTTTGGAAAAAAAATACTTTTGTTTATAAATTTGAATTTTAAATCATTGGGTCGATTCAATTGTTTTCTTATCACAAATGAAAAGACTTGTGTTCAGTAAAGGTCTGGCTTACATCTGTACATCAGGGAAAGTCTGTTTGAAATGTAATATCAGGTTTTTAAGGCCACTTGAGTTGCCTTAGGACAAAAATTTTCTGCAATCCAAACAATCTCTAAAAAGGTAGTGTTATACACATACTAAATAATGGATTACTTCAGATTTGACATCAGTATGACAAACCATTATTTGGAGTGCTCTGAGGCGTGCCAAATTTCCCTTCATTTACTGTTAGTCTTCATAATGTAACATTTCTCTTCATAGGATTAACACTTCTAAAGTCATAGTTTTAAAGCATCTTGTCAGGTAGCATGTGAAAGGACATGAGTCCTGCAGAGAAAGACAGCTCTCTTTTCTGCATTTCCCATACATTTGCATAAATACCCTTCCTTCTAGCTCAGTTCATCAACTGCATTTAAGTAATCTCCCCTCTATAAATGAAGTTACTTAATTATTATTGTTATTCTCTGCTATCCCCTAATTTAGTATTAAAATTCCTAGCTCTAAATGCAGTGGTTTCAGTGATATCAGCAGGGAGAAAGCTAGACTGAAACAAAATAAAGAACCCTGCAAGATTCAATTAGTTTTCTCCCAGATGCTGCAGTTCATCTCCCACACTGTTAAAAATCTTCTCAGCTCATTGAGTATAGCTGGCACTGGCTTGTTGAAGGCGAGATGCAGTTATGCAGAAACTGAATGCTCTGCTACATGGGATTGCACGGCTCATTCTGGATCCATGTGTATTCCTTCAGCTGCTGGGGAAAATGTGAAGGAATGGACTGGACAAGGTACAGCCTAGGAAGACAGAATGTTTAAAACAGATTGTTTTCAAAAGAAAGGAGAGGAAAAAATGAAGATCAAGTTTCAACCTGTGGGAGCCAGGAACTCCAAGTACCTGCCTTAAATAAAAGAGAGAGGCCAAAGCAATTCTTTCATTGATTGGAGACACAGCTAAGTCATACTGCTGGTATTGATTTCTTTAGGAAATACTCCTCAAATCTGTCTGTAAGTGGTATGATATCTTCTTTTCCACCAACTATGGAACAGCTGGAGAGGTCTGCAAAGTTGCATAGCTTTCTCTGGAAGATCACAAAATTAATAGGCTCAGTGTGTGTGTATTCATGTGTGCCTCAATGAGATAACCACAAGAAACTTTATTCTAAAGGAGGGTAAGGTTCTAAGGACCATTTAAAATTCCTAAAGTCTTGTAGAGTGTCAAGCGAATCTGAAAAAATAACCTTTCCCACTTGGCTAATAAATCTTTGACTTTTGAAATATGTCTAGCTAATAGGTTTCTTTAAAAGGGAAAAGGGCTGCAGATCTTTTTCTTTCATCTGGTGATTCTGATGAGTTGAAAAATGCATGGTTTTATCATGCAGTTTATGTCCCAGTAAGATGCTTTTATTCAAAACAAAGTAAAATGTATTTAAAATAAAATCAAGTGTTTACAGCCCCAGCTGTCTGCTAGAATGTATGACCACTGTTCTGAAAACAAGCAAGGTTACAAATAAATATTTTTTAGCAAATGTTATAAGCACAGATAATGACCTGATTGGTTGGAAATTTATCTTCAAACCAATAACACACTGAGTTAATACATCTGAACAAAAGCAAGCACTGACAGTTTGGCAACTCATGAGCACAGGGGAGACAAGGAGGGTTTCAAACTCCTCCACAGCTGTGATGCCTATGTGTACTGAGAAGATTGCTGAGGAGAATGTATCCTCCTGAACATAAATACATAATCTCACTCTGATGGTATCAAGTACTACTGTTTTGGATTGCTTAAAATAAGTTTCTGCCAACAGTCTGTTTACAAATATCTCAAATATAAGAAGGGTTTAAAGATGTGAGGGCTTAAATTTGTTCTGTAGTCTGAAATCAGAGCTAGAACCCTAATGCCATGACTTAGAGAGCTTTTTTATCTAGCTACAATTAATCACAGACAGATGTTTGTGTCCTGCTGAAATCTATATTTATACCACCCTTAAAGAGGACCTGTAAGAAAGCTGCCTCCCACTTGCTTTCCATCTGCAGAACCATAACGCAGATATTGAAAGCTGTCTCACATGAGATCCATTGACATTACTTGCAGCCACAGCACTTGAAAAATCAGTAATAACTTTGGCAATTCCTGTTTGGCTTGACACGATGGCAAAATATGCTGCTGTTTTGAGACATATCAATTATTTGAGGGAAAAGAGCCACAAATCCATATACTATGAAGACACCAACTAAAATTTCACAAGCAGAATGAGTCTGGTTACTGGGAGACCATAAGATCAGGAACAGAGATTTTCCAGCAAACTACTAAGTCCTGAGAAATCAAAGACTGCATAGAACCTATGTAGCAGACGGAGAAAGATTGTTGCCTGCTTCTCCTTACCTTATATAGAAAGAGAGGAATTGCTACTAGACAACTACTGGGAACCATCATTGACTTTAGTTTTTTTGAAGAATAGCCACACAATAGCTGCCAAAAAAAAAAAAACAAACAAACAAAAAAAAAAAAACAACCAAAAAACCCCACCTTCTTTATCAAACTGCCTAGAATGATAAAAGATGATTCTAACTTTATCAGAATGCAGGCCACTGTGCTTACTAAACCTCAGTGCTTGGCAATGCCATGAGTAAGAAATTCTGAAAAAGAGGGAAGCCATAGGAGGAGCTACTGAGGCAACTTGGTTTTTTGAGCCTAAAGAAGAGGAGACTTAGAGGATATCTCATCACAGAATCACAGAATAAGCTGAGTTGGAAGGGACCCACAAGGATCACTGAGTCCAACTCTTCCTGCATAGAAGAGTCCCAAGAATCACACCATGTGCTTGAGAGCATTGTCCAAATATTTCTTGAACTCTCTCAGGTTTGGGTCTGTGACCATTTCCCTGGGGAGCCTGTTCCAGTGCCCAACCACCTTCTGGGTGAAAAACCTTTTTCTAATAGCCTAAACCTTCCCTGACACAACTCCAGGCTATTCCATTGGGTCCTGCAACTCTTCACCAGAGAGAAGAGATCAGTGCCTCCCACTCTGCTTCCCTTCATGAGGAAGCTGTGGGAGTCCAAAGAGGTCCCAGCTGACTGGAATCTGGTGAATATTGTCTTTATTTTCAAGAAGGTTGAGAAGGAGGACCCTGGAAACTACAGACCAGTTCAGCTTATTCAGCTCCTGGTAGTTATCCCTTACAAATGAGGATATTCTATCATTCTATAAAATAACATATTACATTTTAAATTAAGATAAATTCTGAAAATTATTCTAAAGAAAGACCAGGGATGTATTCATGAATACTAACATTTGATCCACAACTTAATGGAAAACATAGGGTTTAGTCATATATTTTCTGTATAATTGTCTGTATAATATCATATGGTAATATATTTCAGTTGTGCTATTTCTCATCTGATCTGTTTAAAGTATATGTCAGCATATATTCCCCTCTTCAGTGCTAGTTAGAACTAACATACTTATCTTTTCCTTGCTTTCAGAACAGGTTTTTCTTAGCAGCAATTTTGTTTGTTAGCTTGAAGGAAGTCCTAGGCTTCTTAGAAGTGTGAAGCTGACATTGTCATGATAAGGTAGGGAGTCAGTTTTATAATTTTTAATGATTAATTTTCAACCTAGTAAACTCAATTTCCTGTTCTCAGCAACTCTGCATTTATTGAATGCTCATGGATGAAACATTGTAAACAAAGTAGGATAGGTTCAGGATTTTGTTTTCAACAACCTATGGTGGAAAGTTTGCCTTTTTGAAGTTACAGGCTTGAGCAAACGAACTAACTTTTTTACAAGTCCTGCCTAAATCCCTGCTACTAAATTCCTGTCTGAATCTACCAGATTTTACAGTAAGGCCATACCTGAAAGTTATTCTTATTTCTGTTTTAAAATAGTTCTTAGAATCACTGGTAATGGGTAAAACCTTTCTGCATTTGTGTTTAGACAAACAGAAAAATAGTAAATTATTCTATGTCCTAGCAATCTTATGCCTCTACATATGTGTTCTTATATCAAACACTGCCCGAATTTCTGGTTCTCCCTAGTCAAAAAAACCTAAAAAACTCTTCAGTGTGGAAAGGAGCAGTTAAGTAGGGAATGGATTTCTAATTCATACAGACCAAAACTTTCCCTTTGAATAAAATAACTAGGGAGCAATGAAAATAAAAATTGATGGTGTGGAAAAGACAAAATGAGGTGTGATATGTATAGTTAGTCTTTGATTGATACAAGAATTTGTGGAGGATAAAAATTTCAAAAATATCTAGATATATATGCTACATCATCACATATATAGAGTGAAATACCACATTTGGTAGCATCATGCACAGACCAGTAGAAGTGTCATAGTCTGCTGTTCAGGTAGATACACAGACAGACCAAGAGATTTCTAGTTTCCAACTGTCTGGAAGATCATGGGAGAAAGAAATATCTGCTCTGCAGTGCAGTTCCTACATCCATAGCATCACTATATCCAGACAAAGCAGCATCTCACTCAACTAAAGTATTGAAGGGTTTATTTTTCTTTTCAATATTAGATCAATATCACTTAAATTTGGTCATATTACTATGAAAAGCAGACTAGCCTTAAAGAGACACAATATCTCTCAGCTAGTCCTATGGTTATACTAGATTTCTCATACAGATCTAGAGAAGAGCTAACTTGGAAGGAAGCCATGATTACACTGACAGTTGTATTCTCAGTGTATATATAGCCTATATATATATGTGTATATATATATATATATATATATATATATATATATATACACATATATATGCACATAGCCAATATATATATTTTATATATATATATATATAGCCAATTGTAGCCAATTGTAGCTGTATATATATATAGCCAGCTGTGTCTGGATTAGTGATGACCTGCTTTAGCTGCCTGCTGCTGTATATGCTAAACACCTCTGAAATTTATGAAGTTTTCTTAGCACAAGGATAATTACAATTGTTTATTTTCTTTTACAGGCTTGTGTTAAGTGGCAGCAATTCACAATATATTCCATAACAGAAATAAAATGTGAGTTTCATTCACATACATATTAAGGAACCATATTCTTAGGTAAATATTTTCAAATTAATCTCCACAAAGAATGCATGTAACATTGTAAAGACCTTATCACTCAGCTCTTTTTCATAGTCAATACAACATATACTTATCTATACATGTATTATATCACAGGAATTTTTCAGAATAATGAACTGTTTTAAGTATTTGATTTATGAAATTGGAATAGTTTGCTCTGGCACTGAGAGACTCTATGTGTAAAATCAAGCCATGTGTTTCAAATAAACTTATTTTGGTAACTAGAACATTTGTCATGGCACCTATATAGCCATGAATATTTACATTTGTCATGTCTTTTCACACAGATGGACTGAAATAATTTAAATCAGAGAGCTTTGTTCTTTTCTGCAGTTTAAAATGCTTGATTTTGGAGGTGGAAAGAGACCAGGGAGTACAGATTCTAATATCCTGTCAAAATTGTATATTTCCACATCCAATTAAAATACATTATATAAATAAATAAAAATTACATTGGCACAGGACTTAGTGGCAACCATTTTGAATTCATGCACAGCAGTGTTAGTGAGTTTCTTGTGGCTTGTTGGTTTGCAGAAATGGAAGGGTTTTCCAAATATGACTGCATTTGTTCCACTTATTTGCAGTAATATTAACTCATAGCATAACAAAGATAATTAACCACATGGGAAAAGTAAAGCCAAAAGGAAAAGTGTCTATGTGTTTGCCTGTATGTTATCCTCTGAGGACGAGTTCAGTTGCATGTACATCAGTATATCCATCAACATACAGCAGAATAGTCATAAATACTCAGCCAAGAATAATAATGTTCTAAGCAGGAAGGAAACATGAAATTCCAAAAGAAAGACTTTTTTTCCCCAGACCTGTATTCATTTTTGGCACTGACTAAATTTATTTATGGCCCTTCGGGCCATGTTACTCCTGCATTAGTATCTTAAAAGCCTTGCCATTTGTGTTATCATAGCATTTGATGTGGCTAATATGATATAAAAAAATCCTGTAATGATTTACAGATCTGGAAGATTCTGTCCAGCCAAAAAATGAAGAAAAAATAGTCAAACAAAGAGATTAATATGAACTCTCCCTTTGTGACTTCAACACTGTCCTGTTTTAAAAGCTATTTTAACTTTTTCCATACTTTAAATAAAGTTTGTTTGAAATTATTGTTATGATCTAAATAAGGAGAAATCCCTAATGAGAGTATGTAATTTTTGGCAGAATCTTCTACTTTATGTTATAAAAACAAGTTCAGGGGTTGAGTTTTTGGGTTTGAGTGTTTTGCAGGTTTGGGGTTTTTTAACTACTTTGGAGTTCTGAGAAGGAGCTAAATGATTTAAGAGCAAAGGATAGGCATTTGAACTCTAAAACCCCCATAAAAACCCAGGTTAGATCTCATTTTGTCTCATATTCCTGCTCTACAAGTAAATTTGAGTGAAAGAAGGCACTGTATAGGGATGCAAGGAAAAATGGGAATGATACTGTTGATTCTCTAAACAACAAAGGCAAAATATTGTTTGACTCTGACTGGGAAGTAAATATTAGCTTGTCTTTGAATTTTGAAGCTAAAACTACCAGTCCAGACTAGACCTCCTATCCTTCTGATGATATTCCAGCAATAAAACTCATTCAGAATTAGTTTGGCAGTGCAGAAATTTTACTCTGATGTAAACCTTGGCAGAATTAGCTCTGGCACCATCAGACAATCTTTTCCCTGGTCAAAATGGAGGAAAAATTACATAGATGAAGTATAAGCTCACAAGTGACTAAATGTAAGTTAAAAGTATATGACAACTATTGACATCTCATCACTTGAAAAGTTGTACCACTGACAGTACAAGACCTATGCATGAGCTAAATTTTGCTGAAGCCACTAACATGCTTGAATGGGTATGATTATGAACCATAAAATTCAGGATGCTTGGAGTTTAACAACATAGTCTTATAGTAGTCAGATATTGTACCTATTCTGAAGAATATCTTGTATCTGGAGATGGAAGTTCATATATATGTCTATAAATGTATGTATGCATGCATATAAAACATTTAAGAAAAAAAAAATATTCAGCAGGGTGAAAGGAGATGAAACTACATTATGCATTACCAAATGTGTGGCAAAATGCACAGGCAAGCGTTATTACTGAATTGAAGCTCCTGGATAACTAGACTTCACTATACTTTTGTCTCACAAACTGTACACTTAGCTGTATTTTCTCAATAAATGAAACTGACAGATTGATTTTGCTGTGAAGTATAGCTACTGGCTTTGGCGTCTAGGTTGCCTCTATTACAAAGCAGAAAATCTTATGAAAGATACAAAAATATTCAATAAGGGGTAAAAAAACAGCATAGGATTAATTTGGTTATCCCTCCCACACATATTATGCAATGTAAAGTCCCCGCACTTAGCTTTCACAACTCACCCAGAACTTACAGAATCATGTCATAAGGAAGGAACTTCCAGAGACATCCAGTCCAACCTTGTACTAAAACAATGTCAGTTAACAGAGGTTGCTCATGGTCTTGTCCAAATGAGTTCTGAATATCTCCAAAGAAGGAGATCTGACTTCTTCCAAAGGGTGAGGAGGGAGAGGAGGAAATCCTCATATCTACTCAGAATTTTCTTTCTTTTAACTCTTCTCTTGCTTCTCATGTTACCACTGTTACTTCCAAAAAATGTTGGCTTTGCCTTCTTCGCAGTCTTCCGTTATATAGTTGTAGTCAGCAGCAAGACCGCCCCTAACCTTAAGTTTGTATGAAGACGATTCCCTTGGCCTCCCCTTCTATGTCATGAGCTTCAGGCAGCTGACCATCCTTACAGTCATGCTACAATAATGTTTGCTATCTGCTTTTCAAGACTTGGTATATCTTGTAGAGTCTGGGAATATTATCTGGCTGGATATGTTCTCTGGCAACATAATGATAAAACATGAAGATGAGACAGAGGCATAACCTCATCTATCCCTTCCTGTTTCTGCAGAACCTGGATAAATGTCAGAAAATTACTGTGATTTGGTAGGATGGTATTTTGGGTTCTATGATGAAGAACGTCTGCACCAAAACCTAGAAGTACTTGGCTCAATTAAATATTTGATGTATGCTGTTTATTTTGTCAAGACAATTTCTAAAGTTTAAATTTCCTTCTCTTAACTATGGTATTTGCATAATAATAATGCCCAAAGAACACATTTAATTTAAGAATGTGGGGGTTATTTTCATCAATGTTGTCACCATTAATGGTGTTTTCTGTGACTGGCACTGAAAAGTTGAAGGTCTATCGATTCAGAACTTCAGGATTTACCCAAAGCATGCTGAACTAGTATTTGAACCATAATTGAGAAACTAATCTATGCTTGTTGAAGTGTCCTAAGTATTTTAGGGAGAAAAAGAAAAACAAAACCAAAAACCCCATGGTCGTTGTTAGGAGTTCATAAGACTTATGTACATTTTTGCATTTGCCAAAATATCTGCGGCAGCAGCTCTCTGGCCACAGAGAGCAAGGCACTACTTTCCCAGGCATTGTCCTGGGGAAGGCTGTGAGAAGATCAGAGAAAAAAATGATAATTCTTATCTTCACTTGCTGCACTTGTTGTTGTGAAAATGTGGAATGCATTATTGAGATTTGTTTACCAAAGGGTGATTTCTTAATTGGCCAATAGTGATGGTGGTTAGACTGAAGAGCCAGTTGGGTTCGTCTGTGTTGTGACTGTCTGTAAGGGCAATGGGTTTCTTAATAAGTATAGGATAATAAAGTGATTGATTCAGCTTTCTGAGAATCATGGAGTCAATGCCAATTATTACTCAGCTGGGGGCCTGCAGTGACAGATGTCTTCAGAAGATTCTTTAGATTTTGATGTGTGAGCAGCCTAAGCACTTCCTAGATTTAAGATTTCTATTATTGTGTATCTTAGTTAAGGTTTGACCTGGATTCCATGGTAGCATGGGTAGATCTGATAGCCTGGGGCAGTAAAGACCAGTGCCATAAACTGTAAGCTTTGGAACATTTCCAGTCATCTCTAAGACACTTCTCAGTTTTAAAGAAGCAAGAGCCATTGTTCTTCTGTTTACAAACCCATTTTGCCTATCTTTGGTAAGGGGGAAAAAACCCCAAAAAGCAGGACAATTCAGCAATGTGAACCATGTACTGGTCACATGTAAAAGAGTAGTGAATAAATTCTCAACGAGATTCAGATGGTTGCAAATCATGGCAGGAACTCTGCAGGATAATGTTTCTTGCACTACGTTATTTTATTTTATTTTATTTTATTTTTTAATATATAACTCAATATTTCTCGGAAGTCTTTTGGGACATTGACAAATACTGCAAGAGTGGAGTTCTATACATATGGTATCATTCAGTATAGATATTTAATTTACTGATTGAATTCACAATCAGGAGTATTTCCTGGGACAATAAATCACTAACTTGGATTACTGATCTAAGAATTTATCCACAGAACCAGAAGGTGTATAACTGTTTAGTCACCACTTTCCCTTTTACGTGTCATCTTCCTGAAAGAACTATATTGTTGCCACCTTCTGGCCACTCCACAAGATAGTCTTGACTGATAAGAAGAGATTATTCCTATCTGGAGACAGGATCATGTTGTGACATAAAACCTTCAGACAGCTGTTAAATCAAGGATATTGGAAGCATGCCACAGAATATTCCTCAAAATTTAGGAAGAGGAAAGATATTTTTAAAAAGTTTTAATTGCAAGGAAGCCTTTAGAGCAGATGAATAATTAATATATCACAGGCTGTTTAAAGGTGGAGCTTTTACTAATAAATGTATATTTATTAATGAATTTTTTGTAAATTAATGAAATGTAAAACTGCTTGAAGAGTGTTGATGTGGAAAAATTCTCTCTGTGTGTTTGGTCTGCCAAAGAATAGCTACATTTATGTGCAAATGTATGTATATGGGCTGCTCCCATTCTTCTCCCACATATATAAAACTTAATTTTACCATTTGGGCACTTTTCCCAGAGAAACAGGATCCACTGTAGATTAAGCATCCAGGAAATCAAGAAAAGTTAACAGCAACTGAATACTAGCATCACTCTTCCTCACATAATTGCCAATAGAGCTAGTTAAGTAATATCTGAAGGTGAGCTCAAGATTCATAAAAATACAAATGACATTCAAATGAAGTAAGTAAAGAATCTCCTGGAAAAAAATTCCAGACATATATTATATCATGCAATCATAAAAAACCCCAATGATTTGGAGGCCTTGTAACAAAATATGGAATGATGCAGAAATTCCTTTGTACAACTAACAATGTAATCACATATATGAATCTAAAATTGTCTAAGTCTTTAAAGAATTACCTTAATAGCACTTCCTTGTAATATACATATATATATATATATATATATATATATATGCACAATTCTGTCAAATGGGAATTTGACCTGGGTCCAAATTTATCATCATGTGAAGCAACTTTCTAAGCTCTTTCTAGAAATGGGTCATACTTTGTTTTCATTCAATGTAACATCATCCCTGGCAATTTGATTTAAATTTCCTTATTTCCAGCTATGTGCTGAATAGGATCACTGAAGATGGGAAACCAGGTAAAGAACACCCACCAAGTGGTGAAGAATAAGTACTGTGCCATAGATACAAAACTAATTCTTCAAATTCCTATATTATTCAAATGCATGGTTTGGGATACTTACAATAACATAAAAGCAGGATTGTTCAGGGAATTACTCTGATGTAGTAGAATGTGAAGCTGTCCAGAAAAATCTACTTATCCTCAGAGTAGGATGCACAAAGGTATGTACACTTTTGAAATTCCAAATCATCTCACTTGTCGTATCTCTGCTTTTTTCCTAACACATAGAAGATGTGACATAATGCAGTTACATTTCTCCTCCACGGGACATAAGTGATATTTTTAAACTATGTATAGCTATTCATTCCCACCTGGCTTATTTTCCCTTCCGCTTATCTTAGACTCTTGCTGTCAAGTTCCAGAGATGTGACTCTTCTATCAGAAGACTGATCCTATGTGCTATACAAATAATATGTAGCAACCTTGGTCCAAGGTCTTCCCACCATAAATTGAATAACATCTTAGCATTAGATACTTAGTCCTAAATTGGACATCTGGTTGCCTGAGGTTCTGTTCAGTGGGAACAGGCACATTCAGAGCATGATTCAGATTTCATACGCTTTAAAGAAACATCTGAAACAGCTCATTTCTCTCCATTAGCAACACAGACAGCCTACAGCAATCATGCTCTTAATTTAGTCATGTACATTAAAGCAGTTAAGTAGAAGGAATCTAGGCCAAGCCGTCTGTGTGCACATAGCACTGGAGTCACAGTCATTTGTACATGGTATCCTGCATATTTCGTTAATGCTCTATTCATCAGGGAATATTTGCAATTTCACCCTTAAAATTAGTATTTAATGTTAAAAAACTAAGAGAATATCACTCTCTTATGAACATGGAACTTTTAAGCACACAAATTCATAGCAAATAGATCTAATGTAAAAGAAGAACAAGCATATCATTGTATGATTACACTTGAGGGTATAACAAAAGAAAATGAATATAGCTATGCTCTGTTGTGTTCAAAGGACATCCAAACTTGTACAGAATTTTTTTAATCTTATTAGGAAAAAACATAGACCTCTTCCTTGCTAACATAAGCTCTAGTTTTTTTGCAACTGATCAAGTAGAATCAAGAACCAAACCCCAGTATTTATATACTGTGTACTTGACAGCTTCATAGTCTACGGACTAAAATATTTCTGTTGGCTTAACACATACATAAGGCGTGCAGAGATGGTGCAAAGTCAAAGTAGCACAAAATGTGGGTTATATGCCTCTCTCTTTATCACAATATGTCATAACAGAAGCTGGGTATTAGTAATACTTGTTTTGAGTTTATAATCATTGATCCATATGCCAATGAGACATACAAATCAATCATCAATGAGTTTATAAGGCTGTATAAATGCATGTAAAGAGAATGCCTGCTGCTGCTTGTCTGGTGTCTCTCTGAATATGCCAAAGGATTAATCAGTTAGTTCTGCATCTAGCAACAGCTTTATTGCAATTATCCTAAGTGTCATGCTAGGGTAAAGTGAAAAATCTCACAAATCAAGCCAAGTAGTATTTCTGATTGTCAGGAAAGTGTAAGATTTTAACAAAAAATGTCTTGATATTCTGCCAATATTTCCTCCTGCATGTTAACATTTAGCTAAATATTCCACAGGGGCTGACCTGGTTGTGTATGTGGTCTTGTTTAGGTCTTCTTTCAATCACACACAATATGGAAGATTTACTTCTGGGTACTGCTGTGTATTAAGTGTGTAAAGAGTATCCATACCATCAGACTATCCATACATTCAGGTGATGCAAGCACACATATGATAACATACCACAGTCATCCTAATCTCCTAGAATTGTCCCAGGAGATAGTTAATTACAGAATCTCTTGGTCAGTCTGGCCTGATTTATTAGTTCCTTAAGTTTATGATAAACTAGATACTGTGGGTGTTTTCAATTTTGATCACGATGAGGGAAAATTAAAGATCCAAGTTCTAAAAGACACTCTGTAAAGACATTTTGTGATAATACCTTACCAGAAGCTGTGGTAATTTGTCTCCCTAGAGAGTAATGCTCCTTTCTTATGTCTCCCTCCACTGCAAACACAAAGACATCACAACTGGCTTTCATGGCCAAGTCCCTGCAATCCAGATTCCAGCTATCTTGAGTGTAAGACTATTCTATTCTCTTCCATTGTGCCTCAAATCCTTACACCTTGAGATCCTTACATTCCACCTGTAGCTGCCGATAGACACTGTGCCCTCATTGTCTCCTCCATAGGCAGTGATCCCTAAACCTTCTACAGTCCATGCACATTTACATTGCTGTTCCAACATCTTCAAATATCTTAATTGAGGACACTGCTGTCTGTTCAGCAAATCTGATCTTCAAGTGAATCCACAGCAATTTATTCCATATAAATTCACTTGGATTACTATTATATACAGAGAGGGGTAGTCAGAAAATTTAGCTGACAGCCACAGTATGTGGACTGTGAACTGCAGGCAAACTTTGGCCCCATTCACCTCCTGTCCACCCATTCCTTTTTGGTGGTTCATAATAAATGCTGCATTTTTCATGAGGTTGCCCTGGAGGGGAATGGGGAGAAAAAGGCTGGTTGGAGTTCTTATTCTGCTTCCCACACTTTCTCCCACTCTGTGTAGAGTTCTGACCTTCTCCTACTTCCTCATCCTATTTTTAGAACTGGTACAGACCCACATTTGAACTATTAAAATGCCTTTGCAGTCATAGGAAAGATATTTCACATACCTTTATGCCTGTTTTCCTTCTCCATGCTTCAAGCTCTTAGCACTTTAGACAGATGATATTCTTTAGAAAGACTTGGCTTATGCTGTTTTTAGAACAAGAGGGCTCGGGTCCCATACTGCAAGTTAAGTGAAATGCAAATAATAATTGATCACACTGTTAGATGAACAAGAAAAGGGTTTGTTGTTCACTTTATTCTTAGGGCTTATATAAACACCAAAAAAGTTGCTTTGCTGTAACCTGGATAATCAGGATAAGAGACCTTTCAGAAGCTTTCCAGTTAATCCACTTTCCTTCTTTTCTATGGATGCCACACACCCTTTTGTTCACTACTAGAAAACTGTGAAGGTCATCTTCTTTATGGATGACGAGAAAAGGAAGTGTCTCTTTTGTACTTATAAATACACTTGCAGAGGTGAGCAGACAGTAGCAGCATTTGTAGATTGGAAATTTCTAGGGAGGCGTATGAAGGGGACAAAGTCAGTTAGTGCTATCAGCAGCAGGCCCAAAAAGCAGCAGGAGATTTCCTGTGCACCAGATCTTACACTGGTAGCTAGCTAGCTAATGAAGCAGCTGATAATATAATAGTTATTTTTTGTCATCCCATGAATTTTCTACATTCTAATTCTATTCAGGTGCCAAGCTGAGATGACAGAGGGTTTCCAGTAGCTGAATTGATGTAGGGTGAGAAAGAATATCAAAAGAAAACAAAATTAGAAAAACAAAATTGAGAAAAAATTCTGATTTTGCTCCCACTTAATGAATTTAATATATACACAGAATTTCTTAGAGGAATATTAAAGGCAGTGCAGAATCTGTATATGAATGTATCACACTGGTATTCCCAGGTGAAAACAGCAAAGAAGAGGTGATTCCTAATACAAATTTACCTATAACACTTTAGTGAAAACTATGAAGAAAAAAGGCATTATGATTCCTTGATTCTGCCTTACCATGTAGTTCATACAAATTTTTGATCAGCAAACATGAGAAGTCTGGAAAGAAGAACATAATATCTGACTGCTATAAGTGTTTCCTTACAAAGGCAGAAGTTTTGCAATCAGATAGATTCAAAGTTTCATATAAGGAAAATCTATCTAATTTGGCTTCAGGAAAGTTGGTACATAGAATTTTTGTTATCTAGTAATTTACCTGACTTTTCACTTCTAATGTGAAAAGGAAAGCAGAAACTTCATTAAAAATGCTATTTAAGTTGGTTACATTTCCTGACTATTTATTAACTCCTGATAGTGAAGAGAGCTGCTCTGGTACCTCTGGTCTAGATCTCTGTATGTTAACACCAATGCACCACATGTATTAACCAAAGTTCTGTCTGCAGAAGAACTACATCCCAGACCAGATGTGACCTCTAAATGCAGCTCTGGTGCTACAGTGATTCAAAAGAAAGGTCTAGGTTGTTCAGGTATCCCATAATTCTAGAACCATAACCCTCATTGCAATATTTGAAGCTGTGCTAAACTACATCTGTTGAGGATTTGGACTCTATTTAGATCAATAAAGTATGTAGAGTTACAAATCAGGCAACTCCTAGAAAAATATGAGCAATTGAAATTAGTTTTTTTTGTTATTTTGTCTTTTTTTTTCAACACAGTCTTGTCTTCCTCATTAATTTGCTTCTTATCTTATTTGAGTGTTTTTATCATTAGCTTCCTCATTTTTGTTATTAGCATTCCTTCTCTCCTAGCACAGTGTGATTTGCACCAGGATCAAGATTTGGCTAAGTTAATTGCTTTAACGATGTGAGGCAAAGTGTGATGGTTTCCCTAGCAATAGGAAAACCTTTAAACCTCAGAGTGAAAACGTTCACTCACACAAAATATGTTTTCCTTTCGTTTAGTGGCTGGCACAAACTGTCTCCTCTTGCAGAGAATCGGATATTTGTTTCTGCAGTGAATTATGCAGATAAAATGAAAAAGGATGTTTGAAATTCTTCATGCAGTTTATGTAGGCAAGTTCAGTGCTGTTCACATTATTTGGGGCTAACTCAGAACATTGTCATTGCCCAGGAACAGCTCTCTCTCATCCAGCAGCAGGTTACATTGCACCGTGTGAGCAGGCCTGGCTGGGCCACGGTTCATGAGCCTCAATCCAATGCCAGCTGCATTAGAGGAAAATTAGGAAATTAACAGTGGGTGAATGTGTAATGGTTATGGGTGATGTCTGGGCCCTTTCCCGGCCAACAAAAACAAGTTGCAGATTCCCTTCTCTCCTCGGGGCGCCTCTCATCAGGAGGTCTGGAGGGCAATGGCTGCCATCCTCTCTGAGGCAGCTCCGGAGTGAGCACGGGCACCTGCAACTCTCGGTGTGCGCTGCCGCACTGACAGCTGTCCTGCTGGGCAGACACAGGCAGACAGACAGACAGACAGGGTCCTGGACCCCGCGGGGACTGTCCCCAGGCAGTGCTGCTAGGGACGGGCAGCTCCTCCGCAGGGCAGGGTGGGCTGGAGACCCGGGGCTCGCATGGCGCTGGCACCAGCCGGGGCCCCTCAGCGTGGGTCCCACAGGAGCCGCTCCGGCCACGGCCCGGAGCCACACAGGGACACGGAGGGTGTGCAACAGCCCGGAGACTGGAGGTGACACTGAGAAGGGCTCTGAGGAAAATCTGCAGGAAAATATGAGCCACACAAAGCAAGGGAAGATGGACACGGGGAGCCCCAGTTGTATGACCAGAGGAGGGTGGCTGCTGCGGTGGGAAAAGCTGGTAGCTGATTGATTCCTTCTAGCAGTAGAAAGAATGTTCCTAATCCACCTTCAGACCCACTGCTGTGGAATAGGTTTAGTGTTTCTGCATTTCTGCAGAGAACTGCGACAAGATTTTGCTGTCATGACCTGTTGTCTTGGGAGGTCTGTTGTTCACAGGGGTCCAGGAAGCGCCATGTTGCAGTGACTGCCCAGGTTTCCCAGACTGTCAGACCTTCACCTCTTGCTTCTCCTCTGTGTGCAAACCACCACTCCTGTGTGGTGTTGCAGGCTTCCATGACACTAGGATCCTTTTTAAGGAATGAGCAGCGTGTGATGCATGTGGCCAAGGGAAGCATCAGTCGTTTTGCTAACACTCTTTGCAGAAGCCTGTTACCCTCATGAGGAAGGCTTTAAGTTAGAAGTAAGATAGATCCTTCCTTCCTTCCTTCCTTCCTTCCTTCCTTCCTTCCTTCCTTCCTTCCTTCCTTCCTTCCTTCCTTCCTTCCCTTCCTTCCTTCCTTCCTTCCTTCCTTCCTTCCTTCCTTCCTTCCTTCCTTCCTTCCTTCTTCCTTCCTTCCTTCCTTCCTTCCTTCCTTCCTTCCTTCCTTCCTTCCTTCCTTCCTTCCTTCCTTCCTTCCTTCCTTCCTTCCTTCCTTCCTTCCTTCCTTCCTTCCTTCCTTCCTTCCTTCCTTCCTTCCTTCCTTCCTTCCTTCCTTCCTTCCTTCCTTCCTTCCTTCCTTCCTTCCTTCCTCCCTCCCTCCCTCCCTCCCTCCCTCCCTCCCTCCCTCCCTCCCTCCCTCCCTCCCTCCCTCCCATTTGTATTCTTCCTTTTTGTTCTTGAATTAAACAATTGGTTACTTATCTCCTGCATATTATGCAGCATTTTCAATCTTAAAAGAAGCTGGAGCTGTCTGACAGATGAGATTTACACATTTGCAAGGATTCAAGCCATGAATCTCTCTTAGGTACATTCTGTTAGCAGCTAGTAAGAGCTTCTAATTGGTGTTTAATCTTGGTAACCTCTGCATTCAGTATCTGTCTATCTCTGTGTTTTGCTTGGAGAGATAAAGTGTTTTAGTGTGTCTTGTGATAATGTCTCTTTTATGTTCAAAGAAGGTGAATCTTCAACCTGTTTTACTGAAGGTTTCTAGGCTCTATATAGAATCACAGCATGTCCCAGAACTTTCAGTACAACTTTTCGAGCCACAGATACTTTGAGGTTTATATTTTACATCTATGTGTGAATAGAATCATAGAATGATTCTATTCAGTTGGAAGGGATCTTAAAGGTCATCCAGTTCCAATCCCCTTGTCAATGGCAGGAACACCTTCCACTAGACCAGGTTGCTCAAATTCTTATCTAATCTGGCCTTGAACGCTTCTAGGGATGGGGCATCTACAACTTCTCTGGGCAACCTGTTCCAGTGTCTCACCACTCTCACAGTAAAGAATTTCCTCCTAACATCTAATCTAAATGTAGCTTCTTTCAGTTTGAAGCCTTGTCTTGCCCTTGGAAAAAGTCCCTCTCCATCTCTCTTGTACACTCTCTTTAAGTATTAGAAGGCTGCCTGAAGGTCTTTCTGGAGTCTGCCTTCTCCAAGCTGAACAACAGCAGCTGAACCTGAGACAGAGGGTGCCCAGGTGCCAAGAAGGCCAATGGCATTCTGGCTTGTACCGGCAATAGTGTGGCCACCAGGATCAGGGCAGTGATTGTCCCCCTCTACTTGGCGCTGATGAAATCACACATCAAATGCTTCCAGGCCCTTCATTTCAGGAAGAACATTCAGGTGGAGCTGGAGTGAATCCAGAGGAGGGCAATGAAGCTGGTGAAGAGGCTGGAGAACACTTCTTATGAGGCCTGAGGGAGCAGGGGTTGTTTAGCCTGGAGAAATTGATGCTTGGTGGGATCTTGTCACTCTCTACACTTACCTGAAAGGAGATTGTAGACAGGTGGAGTTCAGTCTCTTCTTCCAGGCAGCCAGTGATAGAATAAGGGAAAACAGTATCAGATTACCCAAGGGAAAGTTCAGTTTGGATATTAGAAAAAATTTCTTCACTACAAGAGTTTTCAGGCATTGGAACACGCTGTCCAGGGAGGTGGTTGAGTCCTGACCCCTGAAGGCATTTAAAAGGGTCATAGATGTGGTGCTTAGGGACATGGTTTATGGGTGGACTTGGCAGTCCAAAGGTTGGACCTGATGATCTTACAAATCTTTTGCAAATGTTATGATTCTATGATACTGTGAAGTATTTTTGATTTCTGCTACAAATTATGCTGAGCTATCAGCTGATTCAGAAACCTTCGGGCAGTGTTTGCATCAAGGAACTTTGGCTGCTTATTTGAACAGATAAATATCTAAAGCTTCTAGGATATGTATATAGTTAAGTACATTGTTTTCTTTTCTTTATGTAAAATAATTAAATTATTAATATTACCAAAAATAATAAAATCTTTTCTCTCTGGCCCCGAGATTCTGTAAGTTTATCTCAGTTTATTAGGGGAATATCTGAGATGCACCTTTTGATTTGCACATTTTATTAAACTTATTGCATTGAGTTTTAGGAAGTCATTGGGGTCATTGATCCAATGAGTGCATAAGCCCGTATTTTTATTTTTTCAAGTCATATAATGTAAGTAATTTTCTCAATGGCAAGATTATTATCATCTCTGGCATAAATATGACACATAAGTTATTCTAACCTTAGTGGGATCTCTGCAAGATCAGTAATCAGAGGCCGGGTTCACAAGAAAAGCTCTCCAGTTGTTTTATGTTAAACTTTCAGAATATTGTAGAGCAGAGATCAGTATTTTTGAGGGTCATTAAAACTATTTCCTTTAGTAAACTATATTATCTATGAAAAAAAAACCAGAACTCTATAAGTTCTCTGAGATTTCTGAAAGTACAAAGAGGGGTAGGGCAGATGATGCAGTTTGGATCCTCTGACTAAATTACAGCTAGTTGCACTCTATGGTATATTTCCATTTTTCTTTTTCTGTGTTGACCCTGGACATCTATGAAACATGATATTAGAGTTAAAAAACTCCAAATGTTCATAATTTTTTGAAGTGTTTGAATTAGAGAGAAGTTCTAAGAATAACTTATAATACATACTGTCAGAAAATGAGTCTGAAAGTCAAGGAATGTTATATTCATGGACTCAGAAGAAAAAAAGATATACTGTGTATTATGCTATCTATCTCAAATGCTAAATAGGATTCACATTTTTCAATAACAGAGGCTTATGCTTTGACTAAAAAATCAAAGCTTACATATGTCTCTATCATAAGAATTACTCTAAATAATTCAGTTACACCCTAAAGTAAAAATCAGGAGCATAAACATTTACAAGTAGTACCATGAAGATTCAGGAGTCCTGAAATCCATTAAATCTTTTTTCCACTCTGTGAAAAGTGCCATTGTTGTCCTGTTCTGATGATATGGTGCATATAGCCCAGCCCATTGCATTAATTCATATCTACTTATATGTTCCTGCCTAATCAATCTATAAATAGCCATCTGGCAGCCCCTGTAATCATATCATGTCATGTCACAGGCTGCCTCTCAAGTGCAATATCAGTCACTCAGTACTGCTGGTGGTTTGTTCCAGACACGGTTTAAAGTCCTTAATTCTTCTTGTGCTAATAATATCTTCTAGACTTTTATTCACTCCAACATATTAGACTGCCAAATGTACAGGTAGAGGAGTAGGAATCATTAGCATACACATGCTGAACTGGCCATGGCAGGCTGAGGTTTGTCTAGCTCTGCCTTCTACATGGTTTCCCATAAAGCCATGTATGTACCTAATTTTAAAAAAGTATGGAGAATTTATAGCTGAGCAGCTAACCGATGGTAAATAATTTCACAAAGTTTGCATGTTTTTAGTTGCTACAAATACCGTCTAGCTTTTTTATCTTAAAATTATTCCAGGGCGAATTTTGGATATAAATCTCTTGAACAGTTTCAACATGCCCCATTTGCTTGAATTTCATGAGATCTGAAATTTTAGACAGTATTTGATGTTCTTCTCAGCCACAATTATAGTTAAGTAAATATTGGGAATAACTAGATATCTCTGTAGTTTTCTGCTTAAGATTCTTGGATTTAGAATTAAGTCTTCCTGACAACAATCTGGACACAATGAACCCTAAAAGGAGGCAGCACATTAATTTCATTTTATAATGAAAATTCATTAAAATTTAAGCAAGCATTCACAGATAGAATCCTTCTGTAAACATGCAAAACTTCTATAATTATAAGAACATAATAAATTTGTGATTTAGGAGCAGCAGAATGGATACTAAAGAGGTAGCAACCTGAGAAGGGGTATGATAGGAAAAGGCTGCTAGAACATTAAATATAGATGGTCAAGCTAGTGCTGTGTGTTGTCATTTTTAGTGAGTCCAGGTGCACAGCACATGTATGAGTGGAGAATGCTGCATTTCCTTCAGAGAGAGAAATGGAGTCTTTGTTCATTCCTGGGGTAAAAAAGTTGCTGTGATTTACCATGACTTTATTAATTGTGTAAATAATTTTGATAATACACATACATTTGTAACTAGTAAATATTTATTGCAAGAAGTTACTGGAACATTGTATCTACCTGTGTCTGTGGATACACATGTCTTTGAAGGGTTCATTCTTTCTGCCAAGGGAATGATTCAGTGACCCTGGAACAGAAATGTATATGTGATGAGGTGTGCTACTAAAACATTAGTTATGCTATCAGGAAACCACAGCTTGAAGGCTGTTGAGGAAAAACAGAGGATTGTAACAGAGACTCCCTGAAAGTTCAAGTATAGGATAATTGCAGAGGCCTGGAAAGTGCAAGGAAGGAACAATAGCAGAGGTGCCAGGTCTATTACGGGAGATCACAAGTGGTCATTTAATAGCCATTAATGAAATTCCATGTTGAGAGCCAAGTGGAACTTTTTTCAGGGATAAAATAGAACAAAGAACAAGTATTACACATATGTGAATCTTGCATTACAAAATAAATTTGAATACACCTAAGTGCTAAACACTGAGAAAAGAGCAGACAAGCACAGTGTTAGGGAATATACTAAAGTTCCCTAGGCAGACCCAGAGTGAGAAGGAATTATCAGCTTCAATGTTTCTCCCACAGAAGAACTTGATGTACTACCTTAACCCCATGCTGATTCTTCTCAAAGCCTGGTACCCCCATTTTAGGACCCAAAGAGCAGAAAGAGGATGGAGATAATGCCAGAAAGAGATGCAAGTACTAGAAAGTTTTTATGTATCTGTTTCAATGCCATCATTTTGAAGAGTAGACTGTAATAGTTGTAAAATTGCAGAAGAGTTTAATTTGGAAAAAGGATGTCTAAAGGTGATCTAGTTGGATTGCCTTAGACCATTACCAAGCAGGTGACATTATTCAGGATATCTAGTTTTAAGTATCTCTAGGGGTGGGGAATTCATTGCCACTTTGGTCAACCTGTCCTACCAACAAGGTGAAACATTTTCTCCTGATTTAGAATTGTCATGTTGGAAATGGCACAGATTGCCTGCCCTGTTATCACTGTACACATTGTCTGCATCAGATTGCGATGGGTGTCTGTCATTCTGTACCATTAGGGGGGAAGCTGAGAAGAAACTTCACCTCAGCTGAGTCAATGGTTAAGGTGCAATCATGCCTCAGAAATCTGAATGTGTTGCTTTCAATTTCTGGAAACACCATTTTATTCATGCTTCTTCTCATGAAGGGCAAAGCATCTTCTCATCAGTGCATGCCCAGGAGTCTAAACAACACCAATGAGCCCAGTGGTGATGAGTAGCTTACCTTCCATCCATAGCTACATTATTTTGTCATCACTACTTGATTGAATTTTCCATTTTACATTAATAATGAGTAGAACTGAAAAGGTTCAAATTTGATGTGCCTCTTCCAACCTCATTCAGCAATTTTTTTGCATCAACAATATTTTAATTGCAGATCTCCTTGAAAAGTTTTTGGGGTTTATTTGTTCGTGGTTTTCTTGTTGTTTTTAATTTTATTTCGAAGGAACATAAGGCATCCTATTCCAGTTCTTGGATGAACACCTAGACTACACTCTTTATGCCTAAAACAAATCCCAAGAAAGGGACCAAATTTTGAAAGTTTTCAGAAAACTGGGGAATTTGCTTAAATTTAAACTTATTTATTAAATGTATTTCACAACATCAATAGAATTTATATTTTTAGGGAAAGCATGGAATAATTTCAAATCACCTCTGCAAGGACAGCAATGTTTGGGCTACTTGTGGCACAGAGAGTGCCTTCAAGTGACAAGACTTGACTTCTAGAAGACTATGAAGCCCCAAGATATTATTTTTCTTCTGAAACTTCTTGCAATTTCTGACTGAAGAGGCTGAAAAAGTTGTTTCACACACAATGATCATTGGATGTGGATCAGTGAATTACATGAAAGAGTGCTTTTCCAAATAAACTGTAGGCATACATATACACTTTACAAAAGTGTCTTAAATGAGAACGTAATAATATTTTCATGGAAACAGAATTATTTTCCATTGGTATGTCTGAAAGCATTCTAATATGCCCAAATTAATTCCATTCCAAAGTTCCATTTAGCAAAGTAAAAGGAGAAATAGAACAAAATCCCTGCCTAGCGATCCCACTATTGGCCTTACATGTCATGGAAGTGAGATTTTATTTCCAGTCCAGAGGAAGTAAAAGATATGTGAGCTCCTCACCTGTGGTCATGTGGTATTTGCATGGACATAAGGAACTTATATTTCAGAAGTAACCCTGAAATGAGGAAAATACTAAGGTTTTCACTCTTTCCAAGGACCTACCTCTTTCAGGTAGAAAGCACTCATCTCTGGAAAGTTTGGTTTCTTGCTTTCCTGGTTCATAGTTGGAATGACCCCCAGAAACAATGTAAGGAATATTATAGAAAACCTCAGCCTGTTTTTCAGTGCTAAAGGAATGCAGACAGGTTGGAACCTACATTTTAAAAGCCAATTGTAATTCATTAATCTGAAAAGAACTACTTTCCCAAATATAACACTCCTCAAAAAATATTTGTTAAAAATGAACTGAGGCATGAATGATTAAATTATTAAGTAAATAATATTTCTCAATAACAAAAAAGCTGGGTCCTGAAAATACATCTATGACACAAAAAGAGGTTTTTATTTCTCTTGCTCTAATAGTTTCAGTGTAACATGGTTGTAAACCAGCAGGCAGCCATAAACACCAATGGAGAGTGTTTAAATCAATATGAAAAAACCAGGTTTTCCAACTGCAGCCTTTGCAATCTTAAAAGCAGCATTAAGAGGCAGAAGGAACACATTGCATTCACCACACAATTTTCTGAGTGTCACAGAGGTTAAGAGGCTCCTTGACCATATCAGCAGGTAAATCCTCCATGTTCCAAACCCAGAAGGAACATCAGTAATTTACAGAAAGGGATCTGTGCAGTATCTTCTGTTTTTCATCCATGAAGAGCATTTTTGTTGTCTAGGTGCTGTGCATGGTAGAATTTCCTGTTGTTTCTTAACATAAGAAAATTGAATTTGTTGCATAGGAGAACTTTTGATGCGCATACTTGAAATAAATCTCAGGCATCTCAGTTTTATTTCTCAGATTATTTTTCCAACAGTAAGTTTCTTAAGTTGTGGCTTTCTCTCTCTTCCTGCTTCCCAAATCAATGGCAATACAATTGTTTAACTCTGGCCTGCTGACAATATAGACTTTTTTAGTTAAAAAAAGTGAGTATATGATGTCATAGCCACCTAATAGATAGGTGGCTGATAACTGCAGACAGCTGACTGAGTTGTGAAACTGCATTCTTCATCTTCTCAACATAATTTTTGCAAAATTTCAATGAAGTATAAAATAATTTAATTTTTTATGGAAGAAACAAGGGCCTTCTGCTCATGAAAAAGTGCTAAGGATATATTCTCCTGGGTTTTATGGTATTGAAAAATACATCTGCAAAAAGGATGTTGAGGAAATTCCATATCTATGTGCTAATTGTGATAAACAGACTCCAACAACACTTAGTTTCAGAAATAAAACTGCTCTGACTGATCAGCCTCTCAAACTTCCATGATAACAAATTGACATCCATAGAAGAGATGGAGTATTTTTTTTTACTGTATGTATGTCAAATTAGGAGATGGGTGCTGTTTGTGATATTTAACTGATTTTTGATAATTTTATTGTTCTTCCTAAAAAAGGGTTGATGATGATACTGATGGTCTTCCTTCCAAGAAAGAATTCCAAGATTGCAGCTGCATTGCCTGGGTTACTGGAGTTTTAAGAGTTCTGCAGGATTTCAACTTTTAAGAAGATCTATTTAAAACCTGTTAACTAATGAAAACTTTTTGACAGTCAGGAGATATTCTCACAGAGCCAAAAATTACTGTACTTTTAGGAATCTAACTTGAGTATGCTACAGCTAACAAACTTAGGAAAAAAAGTCATTTGAAGCAGAAAAAGGTAGACAAAAGTGGATTCTTATATAGTCAGTGTGCATTCATGGGTATTATGTATAATGGAGGTTTTGTGTGTTTGTTTTTGGACACAGGTTTGAACACATTAGAAATACCTTGATAATGAAATTATCTGAAAAATATGAAGTTCATATATATAAGGATAAAGGATCTGGAATTGGTTTTATTAATACTGCTAAACCTTCACATAGAAAAATTAAGAAATGCTTTTGATAAATATTTATATGGAAATAAGCTAATTTTGGTCTTCTTGGTTTCCATCATTGTTGCTCAACCCTTGTTTCACTGGTGGAAAACTTATTTGTATTCTTTTTTTCCAAAAGCTGTCAATTTCTTTATCTTTGTCTGACACCTGTAAACAAGTCTGTCAAGGTGGGTGGAGGAGTGGAGTAGCTGGGGCAGAATTACACAGCTGGTGTTGACACAGACTCACATGCACAGTTATTTGCAGAGTCCATAGCTAAAGGCATACATGGATTCTAATGGCAAATGTTGCTTCCAGGGACAAAAGGAAAACAGTTTTAAAAAATCCATAAATCATTGAAAACTACAGAAATTCATTTAAATGACAGAGGTCCTAAACTGTCAGTGTACATGTAAAGAAAAACAAATTCAAATCTGAATGATCAGGTCAGCCTGCTAATTTAAAGCTTTTATTGTGTCCAGGTTCTTAATACCTGAAAGCAAATTGTTCTGTAATGTAGGACTCATGATGATGTGATGCCATAAATGTGTTCATACTATGTAACTGCAAAGACAGCGTTTCAGGAGCACACACACAAAGTACTGCTTTGTCATGGACTGGAAATTCTAGTTAAGTATAAAGCAGACAACATGCTATATTTTTAAGAGTAAAGCCTTTTAGTTTGCAATATGTCACACTTTGAAAGGCAATTTAATGCTGCTGAAGTTAGAAGCTGTTTTTAGGTTTAAAGTTGCCAACTATAATGCACACCTTCACCACATAATTTTACAAGGCATTCTGGTCCTTTTTTCTCATTATATCAGACAGTGTGTGTGTATGTGTTAAGGTTTTATTATTATAGCAGAAAGATAAAGTATTCACAGCAGGTTATCTACCTTAAAAATACAGCAAATGTTACTTCATGATATTGAAAGCACACACAAAATCATCTTGGTAATTTTTTTCTAATAAAGATGTTGTGTGACAAGCTTTGTCTTATATACATCTTAATAGCCGTGAACATATCTGCTATTTTTACATATTTTCAAAATCATTTGGCCCCTCTGCTATATTTTCATTTCAACTAAATGAGGGTTTTTAAACTACTGAAAGAGGTAATTAAATTTTTGTCATCTGGCAAGTTATATGAAACTGTGTTCTTTACTCTGAATTTTGGTTACAAGAATGAAAAAAAGAGGAAAATTCCTTACCAGTACTTTCATGTCTTCTACTCCAAACAGAATTATGGTAACTTTAATGCTGTGACAGTAAAATCTGAAGGAAACAAACCACATAAATCCCTACTGAGATAAACTTATGCATGTAAATTTACTTTATTTTATCATGTTGTATACCAGAAAGGTTATCTGTTATTAGCTGACATAAGTGCATCTGCAAGGAGCACTTGAAAATGTTGATTTATTTGATAGAAAATTAAAACAGTTTCTTTTCTGAATCTCTGAACTCACAATAAATTAAGAGAATTGCCTAAGCAATTTATTTGGTGAGATGATCTTTTAAAAGTGTATTTTCAACATCTTCTTCCACAGGATTTCTAATCTGTTATAGGTAAAACTCAGAGTTGGCAAAAGACTGTTTCCATGGGCAGTGAAAACTGCAAAACTTTATTTCATCCTATATGTCCCTTTACCAAATAATGATCGGATGGAATCCTTAGGAAATGTGGCTCTTTTCTAGAACTGGAAGTCTCTCCCAAAGAAGGAATAATGACAGTGGATGCCTTGTTGAAATACTTTTTAGGCCATTGAATTCAAAGTCCTGTATGAGAATGCAGTCTTTTGTAGTTTAATTTCAGATCCTCTCCAGAATAAAGAATTCATGGCAGGTGAAAATTGAAAACAGTGGCTGAAAGGAATGAAGTTAGTACAGAAACCTTTAAAATGCAAAAAGGTTCAGATTTTGTTCACTGTGATTTTCAGGGTAATTGCAAATCATTTTTTAACCTATTTAAACCAATTTCCCCATCTTCAGTTACTCCTATTGCTCTTACTGCATGTTTTTTCCTCTTGCTTTTGTACTGACAGTCGCACATTTTACTTAATGACTCATATATTTTGTTTTTCCTTTTTCATTTATTCAGTTCACAGGACACTTCAGTGCTCTACTGGAAAAGAAGTACTATCGAAATTTATCGATTATGTTAATTTTTAAAATATCATTAATAATGTACATTTGCAATAAAAATGCAATAGCTAAGAAATGGAAATGTTGCATTTCCTAGTTCTAGTCTTGTAAACATATGAAATTTAAGACACATGACCATTATAAGAGGGTTGAATTTAAATTTGTTCTCTCTTCTTTGAAGAAATTGACCAAACCCCCAGTGACAGCAGTATTCAAAACTGTACCTCATATTTTTAATTGCCAGCATAATGCAGAAAGTTTCTATTTATAATAAATTTTAAAAGCAGAAAAATTCTAATCATAGACTTCATAAGAACAATTCTTTCCTTTTTAATAGATTAGATTAATTTCAAAGTTGTAACTCGGAACATGAGGAAAAAACCTTCATACTTAAGGCTGGTAGGCTTTCAGTACAGCTGCCTTGGAGATGGAGGGAATTGAGCAGCTTCCCCTTGTCTCAGAGGGCCCTTCTGATGTGGAGTTGCTGAGGGCTGAAGAACAAAAGGTGCCAATCTCTCCCACAAGGAGCAACATCTGAGACTCCCTGATTCCCTTCCATACACTCCAGGAGAGCCCAGGAGTGATCAGTAGAACCCAATCACCCTTTAAGAATCCCGCAGTGGGTGCCAAATAGGATTTGTGATTTAACTCCAGCTGGCAGCTAAATGCTGCTAACTCACCCTGATGCCCTGCCCTGCTGCCCCCAGTGGGGAGGAGAATTGGATAAAGGTAAACCACATGGATGCAGATTTCAGTTTAATACCTGAAATAAATTCTTGAACTTCTTGTGCTTGCTGGCAGAGCATGGGTAACTGAAAATTCCTTGTCTTGGGTATTGCCAGCAACAACTAAACCAGCAGTGGGTTATCAACATTATTCTCATACTGGACCCAAGACACAGCTCTGTTCCAGCTACTAGGAAGGAAATGATAGCTGGAGGCTGTCTTAGGCACTGCAATTATAAAATCAAAGTGTTTTTGACTCTTGGAGAAGTAAGGAGGCATGCCAGCAGAGATTCCACTATGGACTTACAGAATAGAGTTTCAGTAGTTATTTTCAGTACTTATTTTCATTATTTCAGCCCCTGTTTCTAATTTCAGTCCCTGTTAAAAATCCTCTGAATTTGACAAGTTCACAAATTAATTGAAAATGTAATAATTTTTACGTTTATAAAATATTATGCTTAGAAAATCTAAATTAATTTCAATTTTTTTTTACAATGTCCAATCTAGGCATTGTCTAAGTAATCAATTATTTATGAATGACTTCGCTGTCTTTGTGGTCCTGTTTTTCTGAAGTGTGTCTTCAACTGAGTAGTGTACCAACATCCAAAGTATAAAATAAATCAGTAAGGAGTATTCACCTCATCATACTCCAGGTCACACAATCTATCATTTCTGAGAATTCCCATTAACTCTTGTGGATTAGTAACCTGAAAATGTGCTTTGTCATTGAAATAAGGGAAGAAAATGCAAGGAGAAAGAACTCTTTTATAGGTTGCAGTTCTCAGAGCAGGATAACCTTGTCCTGAGAGAGACTAGTAACATTTCCCTCTGGAACTCTTGAATTTCTCTTCCCATGCTGATTGTATTTTACAAAGTGTTTGCATTTATTATGTTAAGCATGCATTGAAACATTATTTATTTTTTTAATCTTACCTGATGACAGAGGGAAAGAAGCAGAGGGGAATAGCTTGTGTTGGACATTTCTTGGCAGCAGCTGACAGCAGTCACGATCTGGAAATTGATCCTGAACCATGCGAACCACTGTTAAAACACTGTGACCTGTTTGGTCATTCAGGTAGAATTTCTCTTCCTGAAAGACAAGTAAAAATACCTGGGAAAATAGGGAGGAAAGGGATCATTCTTTAAGAGAGGAGCAGCAGTTTAGGAGAAAGGCATTACCTGACTATTTCCTGTACTCTATTTCCTGTACTCGTCACTAATTCAGGCTAAATGCTTTGGTTTGCCCCTTTTGTGACATGAAAAGTCATTCATTACTCTAAATGCAGTTTCAGGCTTTGTGTCAGCTTGTAATAGTGCAGTTTATCACCACAGCAAGAGGGAAAAGCACAGAAAAATTAGGTTAATCAATAGCACTGCAGTGTGTTTGACATTACATTCAGGAAAGGTTTAGCATGTCATTCCTAACTACGGGCCATAAACTGCCTGAGGTCTGTGTAAGCTCTTGATGTGAGTGCTGGCTCCTCATGCGGATCGAGGGCAGAGCATAGCTTTAAGCTTCTGCTAATCATGCACCCCCTGCAGACACCAAGCACCTTGGACTGGAAAAAACGTGACATAACTGCTTCCAATTTTCCCTCTCCTGAAAAAAAAAAAAAAAACGCCCTATAATGTTTCTAATTGGCAGACCTAAAATTGCTAATCAAATGTTCTGTTTAAAACTTATAAGCAATTTTGTTTCCTTAACATTTAAAACCATTCAGTGTTTGGTAGGCAGGGATTTGTTGGAGGTTGGTGTTTGGGGTTTTATGAGCATTTTGGTACTTTTACACTGGATCAAGGTAGGAAATGACAAACTGACAATGGAAAATATATTTGTGAGGCAGTATTATTTGTAAGCATATTATCATACATCCTATCCCTTACTACTTAATTCAGCAGTAAGGGTTAGGATGTATGATAATGTGCTTACAACCATAGGGAACTTAAGGGGAAAAAACCTCCTACTCTTTCTACTGCAAAATCACAGGACTTCCAGATATGTGCAGATTCACATCTATGATTGAAAAGATATATTTATCCCTTAGTTGTCAAAATAATATGTGCTGTTATACAGAAGGCATTATTTGAGCAAATGTTGGTGATGGCTGTGATGATGCTTTGTGATGACAATGACAACCTTATGATGCATTTTTATAACACTGGAAGTTACTACCTATGTGTTTAGACTCAAAACTTCCTAGTCTTGCATATTTTAATCCTCTGTTAATTAGGTAGTTTCCACCCTTAATTTATTTTCTAAAAGCCACAAGACTGTTTGAAGTTTGTTCAAAGCAAGAACTGAGCACTGTGGGTTTTAATATTGTACAAAACATTGCTATAATTTAAAACATTTTATATCAGTTATTTTAAATTACATGTTCTTGAAGATATGTCATCATTTTTGTAAACCTCAGTAAAATATTCTTTTTTTTTAGAATAGTTACTTGTAAAGTTTATACAATTATGTAGTCTGAGATAAAGTTCAAAGACCCAAGGATGAATATCATTCAAATTTACAGAAGCCTGCAGTCCAGATCCTTGATAGACTTAAAGAGATATTATTTCACTGAAATTAATGGAGCTAAACAGACTTGCTCCAACTCAGAAACTGTACCAGAATGTTTATCTAAAGATAATGTAAAAATCTTTTATCTTGAAATTGAGTAAGGTAGTTCATAAATATAGGCTTTCCTTCAAGACTTTTGGTATGAGTGTAATTTTCATTTGAATGAGGACAAAAGGGCTACTCTCAGCATAAATTAGAGATAAAACAGGAACAGGAAAAAAGGACAATTAGGAAGATACACTGACAACTGATAAAACTTGAGTACAAGTGAGATATATTTGTTAAATAAATCATGAATGGAGTTCTTATGTGCTACTTAAATATCAGGACCTAAGGTTTATTTCTGAATTATATTTCTACGCATATTTTTTATATATTAAAAATTCCCCTTCACACCTGTAAATGAATTTATTTTAAAGTCAGAATAGGGTTATTATGATCACTAATTCTGAACTTTTATATAAGGCCTGACCCATCTTCTGAAGCAAAATAATACAATTTCCTCCTGTATTTTTATGTGTTTTTTTAAACACTATTTTAAAAAAAATGAGATGTGGATTTCACTGGGAACAATGTCTCACCCTATGATTTAACTGTAGGGCAACCTCAGGCACAAATTCCTGCTATTCTTTTATCTCTACTATTTGGAGAATGAGTAAAATTTTGTGGGATAGGTTTTCCAAAGCTTTTCAGTGCTTGCATTTAACATGCCAGACTATTTTTTATTCCTGTAAACATTTATTCAGAAGTGCTTATAGATTAATTTCTAAAATGGGTCTGAAAGAATTCCACATTGAAATTGGCATGTTGAATAAGTAAGTTGTGTCTCTCATAGACTGCTATAATAATTATTAAACATGATTGAAAACATATTTCTGAAAATAAGCACAACACTCAGACTTCCAGCTATGAAATGTACTCTGCTTATAGCCAGTTATTTGTATGATTTTGCTATATCAATGTGCCATTTGACAGAAGAAAGATAGAGGCATATTCCCTATTCAGTTAATCATACATATGTATACACACATAAAAATATTTCTCCTAAAGCAACAAGTTCTGTTGACACATTCAGGCCCAAGTATAATATGTTCATTTTAAAACCAAATTCAAGGAGTCTATCTTTTATTCTGGATAAAATTACGTGGAGAAATTTTGTATTTGTAAACCAATTGTCAAATTCAGTGAGAATTTAGAGAATTCAGAGGATAGTAATATGACCATGGTGGCAATAAAGGTGCTTTGGACCTCATAGTGAATCACTTAGTCTGGAGGCCCCTTTAAATGTTGGCACCAGTGCATCTACAGTGAAGCTTGTAGGCAGTCTTTGAGCATTTTATTCTGGCAGCTAATAATAAATCCACTGTGTATTTTATCAGCCCTGATATTCCCTGGATAATGGCCAAAGAGAAAAGCATTTATCTACCATGTGCATCTACTTAAAAGCTGGAACAAATCTTCATTTTTATTAGAAGAGTCACTCACTCATGGACTTCATTTTTACATAGCAAGTGCACATTATTTTCTGGAACATTTCTATGGAATTATGCTCTTTCCTGAAAAGTCTACATTAGGAAGGTGATACTTTATTAATATCAAATGAAACCTTATTAACCACTTAAAAGCTAAAATGGAATGAAATTCTGTAACTGTGCCTTTTTACCTAGCATATGCATCACTTTTTCATATTTTTCACAGCATCTAAGGTAGTTTAAACAAACTTTATACTGCCTTATGATGCAATGAAATAAATAAGTGGAATGATAATCATGGTGATTGTCTAGGTATGAAGACTGGAAAACTGAGACAGGAACCATTTGCTAAATTATAGTAGACTTTTCATAATAATAATTAATTTACTGAATTTTAAGTGATTCATCATCTGTGGAAACAACAAAATTCAGAAATGCCAAGTGAGGAAAACTTGTGCCATTAAACTGAAAACTATTGGAACCCAATGTTGGGCCTATGAAGAGTTATTACCGGAGATGTGTGACATTTTGGGATGGTGTGCTAAGTGTATATGGACTATTTTGAGAAGCACTGGTTTTAATTTGTAAAGATTCATATGCAATTCTAGTTAAACAAGTCTACTCACACCACCTGGAAACTCCATGAATGATGCAGAGCAATTCTCTGTATTTTATTAATACAGTACCTGAACAGACTGGAATGTTTATCAGTACTGTTTAATACTGGGTTGTTTGACAAACAGGCAGAAAGGCATGACTTCAGGCAGGTATTTAATTATAATTTCTGTGTTTATTTAATGTGTTTTGAGTTATTTTAATTATGCAGATTATACATCTCTAGCTAGAAACTGAAAGAACAGCATTTGAAAAGAACAGGCTAAAAATATAAGATTTTCTTACACCACAGGAAAAATATTTTGTGATGTTTAAAATGAAGAAAAGCAAACAGCTCTGTTCTCCTGTGCTTGAAATATAAAGGACCAAAGCTTAACTGAGTGTAGATGACTATAAAGGAAATTCTGGTCTTTTATATTCATCCTGGTGTTCAGGAACTCTGAATATTTTTAAGCTGTAGTGTTGCTTTAAGCAACTTACTACTGGTGTATGTCTATGTTAAGAGACTTACTACTGGTGTATGTCTATCTGGCTTAGAACAAACATGAAATGAACTTATATCTGCTTGCAAAAGATTGCATAGATGAGCCAATATAATGTTAATGGTAAACCAGGTCATTAGAGAAGAAAATAAAAAATTACTCGCATTCTTAAAACATACCACGATTTTTGAAAATCTTGAAAATAATGTTGTTTCCAGCATCTCACAATAATAAATCCAAAGGGGATCTCCTGGTAGATGAGAATCTTAAAGCTATGAAATAATTTAGGTTTGCCATTTTCAGGGACCATGAACTTTCATTTGATCTTCATCTTAGGCCTGTACAGACTTTGTCATAGTACTTTTCATGAGAGAGTAATTCATTATCCTTAATAAAGGCACACTGACTGGGAGTCATTTGTTCTTCACTGACTCCATTACAGATATGACTTAATTAAACCTGTCTTTTCATAGCTAAATCGAGATGAGATGAGATGAATCCCACTTTTGCTGAGTTTCTCAAAACCTATATCAAAAATTTTCCTGATGAAGCTTATTCTATCTGTATTTCTAAGACAGGAGCTTGAAAATGATAAATGCTGCAGAACAATGACATTTTGATTTTTTTTTCCCTCCTGGACTGCTGTTGAAACATTCACATGAGTTTCCACCTTATAAAGTTTAGCCAGGCAGGGCATGGTAGGATCATTATCTATGCTGAAATATCAGAGATGATATTACTGCCATGGACAGAAACACTGAACATAAAATAAAAAAGGTTTCCAAAGCGTTGTGAATAGATTATATGATTTCACCATTTTGCCCTGGCATCAGTTCAGTTTCACCTATATGCTGTTAGTGATGTAAATCCTTGTTCTACCTCCTCTAAGTAATAAATTACACATGTGTTTGTGCATATAAATGTTGTATGTATGGAGTACTATATCTATACATTTCCAAAGAGGAACATGTTATCTTTCATGGAATATCTGTGATAAATCAAGAGCTTTTAGTACATTATAACAAAGTTTTAAAGTATTTTATATATGGATATATTTATAAAGTACTAAACATCTTCATCTCATCACAGCTGCTCCATTTGGTGTGCAGATGTACTTGCATTTTAATCTGCAAAGCCTCAAGTTTGTGAAAACTTTGACTGGAGAAATTATGAAAAACATATTTCAAGGTTTTATCTTCCCATTGCTTAAGAAATGCTATGAAACATGATGTGAGATGTGGAATGTTCCATCAGGTTGTATAAATAAGTGAAACCATTTGTCCTTCTGATCCCCTTGCATGTAAATGCAGTCAGGATAAAATGGCTGTTAAGAAAATGGAACATAATTAGACCTGACTTATTCTAAATACCCTCAGTATAACTCAAATGAAGGAAGCTTAATATTTGAAAGTAGGCAATTAAGATAGCAGTCTTTTTCCTTAACATTTCTCCTCAATATTTTTTTTCCAAGCAGTTTGAATTGTTTATATTCTGTAGAGCTTCTGAATATAATATGACAGGAAAATCCTGGCATTCATTGGGGCACTGGTAGTTTAATGTGACTGCTACTACAAGAGAAAGGTCTGCAATAATTCTGCTACTCCCCTGAAAATAAATCTTTAAACTAACAAAGAACTGAGATTAATTCATTTTGCCTGAGTATGAATAACTAAGACATATAAATTTGGATTGCACTTGTTGAACCATTGTAAACAGAAAGAGAAATACATTTTTTGATACAAAATTAAACTAAACGAAACCTCTTTTTCTTAAATTTAAATTGAAATTTCCAAATGCATTAACATTTTTTTATTTAGATTGTAGTCTACTGAGGTAAAAACTTAATGTAGTGTCTAGAATCTGCAAATGTCTGCTATGGAGTCTTCTCTCTACTACTCCAGTAAAACCAAAAATCTGCTCTTAAGTGCATATTTATTTGTCTTTATGCCACTTATGATGAAACTGTCAAAATACAGTTTCAAAGTAATTTTTATTCCCTTCTTGATTTGACAGGTTACTTTCCTGGGCATTAAATTTTGAAATAAAAAAGATAAACTTGAGAAAACAGATTATGTATACAGGTCACTTTATCCCAAATTATGAGGGGGAAAAATAGAAATAATTTTACCTGCTCTACTGGGATTTTCAATTGTAGTAATCTGTGAGTAATTATGAAGTAATGGGATACAATGACTAGTATTTTAGATACTGTGTTTAATTGTAGACCTTCTATCTCAATCCCTTCCAGCTCAGGATATGGTATGATTTTATAATTCCATGAACTGAAATCATGCCTATTCATTGGAAGTCAAACAGTGGTGCAACATGATGATTCTTATCAAAGTTTTGAATTGCTTTAAACATCTGTAAATCAAATCAAGCACAAACTGTCTCCTCTGGAATAGTCCAAATACTTAATCTCATATCTTTTAGTTACAGTGTAAGTACAGTGTAGTTCTGAAGCTGAACAGAATTTTATTACTGTGAGCATTTTGTGCATTTTTTAATTTCCTGGTTTTGCCATGTCTCAATTTCCTTACTTCAAGCTATTATTTCATATACATTTTTTTACCCCAGAGTCATCTCAATTCTAACTGAAGACATTATATTCCTTTGTGGATGCAAACATAATACATGAAACAGCAGGAATAACCAGAGTAACCCATCAAATCAGACAGATTTTAAGGTTTAATTATATGTTATATGACAGTCATGACACGTATCTTTACTGAATGTTGCTAAGCAAGATAAAACACTACATGAAATATGAGAGATTCATCAGTGCATTTGTGTATTTTTGTCATTTGGAAGGGCAAATGATGATGAAGAAAACGTTTTTCCAGCTGTGATAGCTAAATTCCTCTATGATGATAAAAGAATTCTTTAAGCTTTCCTATACTGTTTTCATGGGGTTTAGTATAACACTGCTGAGAGTGGTGAGGTTAGAGATATACTCACTCTTAAGGTCTTCAACTGAGTGGAAATAAACACAAGTAAGAAATGCAAAACCAACCTTTGCTTGGATGATTCTGATTAGTTCTCTGCCAAACGAGCAAAAAAACCCTTTTGCTTCAGCGTGATGCATTTGACAAAATACTCACAAAGAATATGAATAAGGATTTATGCAAACAGTAACAAGGGAGGGAGACAGCAGGATCGAAACTACTCACGTTTCAAGGTGGGGGCAGTTATACAGAGCTCAGGAATTTAAATCAGTAATAATTAGATATCAGAAATACATATCGATAAAATCATGACCAAAACAAAGATTGTGGATCCTTAGGGCTGCTGCTAGGTAACTACCCTTGATATTTTTTTAGAAACTCCAGCTTTATAATACTTGCTAGAGTTCATAGGATAGATATAGTTTCTTTTCCCTGCTAAGTGATTTATGATTCCTACATCACATGAAAGAATCATGAAGATTCACTATAGCTCTCTGTTTAAACTTCCTTCTAGTCCAGAGAAACTGGGCTGGAATCATTCCTCATCTGCCAGTAGATCTGTCCCTTACAATGAAAGGGGAATGGATAATTCACAAAGAATGATTGATTGGCTGAAATCAGATCATCTTTCATATTCCTGAAAGCTGACATGAATTTTAAAAAATCTCTTCAGATGTGATTTTTTTCCCTAAAAATATTTTTGAATTTTAGAGTTAATACTTCTTGATAGTATTTTTCAATCTATTACAGTATATTACTTATTTGAGAGATTTGATCAATTAACTAAGACTTATAAGGGTTTGGGATTGTTTGTCTGATATCAAACAAGCTGGTTTTGTTTCGAAGGGACAATTTCTTAGTGATAAAAATATTTAAAATATTAAAAATTAGTTCTGTTTAAATATACTAATGATAATATATTTTTATGAATACTTATTAACAGAAATTTTAGAGTTTTTCACACCCATGAAAAAATATTTCCAAATTTTCCAATATTGTAACTATTTTTGCTTGTTATTGGCTAATTTCTTTAAAAATATTTCACTTTTCAGAATATTGGAATATCCTTTTTGTCTCATGTTTTGCTGCTCTGATGTATGCTTTTTATCTTCCTCTACTTGACTGCATATCCAATAATTTTTCTTGTAGCAACCAATGATCTCAGAATTTTGGTATTTTTATATGTGGATTGGAAGAAGACATTTAGGATACTGAAATGACAATGTACTGCAAATTTAGTTTAGCTAATATTTTCATCACTTTGAACAATATATGTAATCTAAAAGCAAATACTTTAAGAGTTTTGTTGAGCAATTTTAATTTTGACAAATTAGTTTTAAAAAATCATGGGCTTTAATTCATGGAAATAAAAAAGTAATCTGAGCTATTATTGCTGAAATTAATTAGGAAACTGAACATCTCCTTGAGAATACTGTGTCTCACTTGTCTCACCCTTTTCATCATTTTTGGCTTGTATCCTCCTAAAGATTGCACCCTGAAATGTATCAGCCAGACAAGAATCATGATGTGGCAGTGAGGGCACCCCAGCAAGATTTGGAAGGACTGATACGCCTGAGAAGGTTCAACAAACACAGAGAAATGAAAGAGCTCAAGGATGAGAAGCAGAAGAACTTAAAGAAACCCTGTAGAGGGTTTCTTTCTGCAGAGGTAGAGGATCTTTTGGTCAAAAATATTCAGCAGACTGCTGTTATAAAACTGAAAATGTCAAAAAAAATTAAAAAACCCAAACAATCCATTTATTAGGCATGGTATCGTAAAGTATCATGCTTTGGAAGTATGTCTTACAGAAACTATCTGCCACAAGAGAAGAAAAAAGATTTGTTTCAAAGATAAATTTCTATTAAAGCTGGCCATTTGTCAACCAGGAATTACATCTGCTTAAAAGACTATTTATGTATTCACGTACGAGTAGAGACACGGAAGTGCTGTGACCATGCGAAAATCCAATGCGACCCTTGTACCAGAGGGCATATTTCCAGGACACACTGTCACCAGTGAGACTTCACACAGAAGCTCATTTATATTGTGTCTGTTATTCTCAAGTACTAAATAAAAACAGTTACTGTTTTTGTTTAATAGACAGATTTACAAGACCTATGTTGGTAACTAAAAAGTTGGAAAAATTGTCTTGTTAGGGAAAACTGAAGGGCAGAAAATTAAACTTTATGTGAAAAAATCTTTGCACTTTAAAAAATACATCAATTTGATATGTGCTAGAAAAAAAATCTCTATCTGAAAAATAATGCTGGTATAGGAATAAATGGACATGAAATGGTGATGGGTACAAACATTCAGACTGTAAACTAAAATAATAATTAAAACTAGGGGAAAAGCATCTAAAGAGCAAAAAACCCCAACCTCTTAGTTTATGTGGTGAGAGGAAAACCTGTCTCTAAAGTGGAGCCTGAATGATGTCTGAAGTGAGCTAAATTGCGTACATGTCATCAACATTGTGGAGACTGGACTTAATGATCCACAATCCCTCTTAAAATGCTGGATCCTTGGTTTTAAAGGCATCTTCATGCAATCTAATGTATTGCTCTTGTAACCCACAAACAAGCCTGAATACTTAGAAATGGAGAAATAAAACTGACATCCTTAAGGATAAACACGGGGGACTTCACAGAAGATATGCCAGTGCTGTCATTAAAGACATTGATGCATTGCAGCTTCTCCGTCTCTGAAACTGATGAGTGGTATGAAATGTCTGCTCAAGACCTATGTGACATTAGTGAAATGAAATTTTTGGAATATAAATCCCTTGGCATTGGCAGAGCATAGAATACCATTCCTCATTTTATTAATTTCTAACTCAGGAAAGGCACTCCACAGTTTTGCTGATTATTTTAAAGTACTAAACTTTCAGTTTTTTGGTTTTCCAGATAATAATGGCATGGGTCTGTGTCTTGGTTTAAAGACAATTTAAGAGACAGATGCTCCAAAATTATTTACCTCCCCTTTAGTTTTAGCCAATGCCTTTCCACTTATAGGGAGAAACAAGTATGAGTAGATATAAACCCCCTCCCTATATTTACTAAAAAAAACAAAATAGCAACAGGCAAGAGAACTAATACTAATAATCACTGGTTACAAAGTTTCTGAAAGCTCATGAACTCCCTGGGAATGAAAATAAACTAAAAATGCAAAAAAAAAAATCTGGTATACTCCATAGAGGGCTGTGTGTGGGAAGACAAACATGGTGGCAGCCCTTCCTCCTCTCCTGACTATGAGTGTAGAGAGATAACAAAGAGGGAGGGAGATAAAAAAGCCCACACGACACAATTACAAAAACTATCCCACACAACAACCAAAAGTGAACAAGGAAAAAACAAAAAGAAAAGCCTGGAGTCCAAAAATATATCTATTAGAATACAATAATGTTTTGGGTTACTCAGGATAGGCCAATACAGGTGAGGAAATCAAGAGGAAAATCTAATGCTTCCTATAAAGGATGAATTTTCTGACTCATCAAATAAAGCTGTAGCATAGATCACAAGGGTTTATGGTGTAGAGGGCAAAAACCAGTGCCAGTGGGACACTGCAGGATCTGTACTGCAAGATCAGAAGAGAATGCCTGGCAATACTCAGGGAGTTTAGTACTTTGGGGCAGTCTGAGTAGCATCCCTGTAGTGACATGGCCTGGATACAACAGGTAATAAGGGAAGAACTACCGTATTATTAGAGGATTATTATTAGAGGATTTTAGGCAAAATTGATAATGCTGTGAGGAAATCAGCAATGGCGACAATTTCTCAAGATGACCATCAACCTGATTAAACAGCAACGAAATTGCTGCCAAAAGCAAAGGGTCAGCTGAAATACAAAATGAAATATAAAAGAACAAACATTTGTAAAAGTGGGAAATTGCTTCAGAATGGGAAGATGGAAAAAAAAGAAGTTAAGCCTATTTGAATGCTGGCGGAACTTTCTCCACAGCATCATAACTGCCTTGGCTAGAAAGAGATGAGCAGAGAGTACCCAGCACCAGCAGTGACAATCTGGGTTGTAACAAGAAGGAGACCCACAACTAGGGTTTGTGTAGGTGACCTAGCAGGGGGACTCTTTGCTCCACTGTGGGCATTATGAGATATTAGGGATTATCATGATTATGTATAAAACTGGAACATCTGCATATTCAACAAGAGATGTGCATAGAGAGAAACACCCTGGTTCTTTTCAGGTTGAGCAGTTTTCCCCTTTGATATCTGCCTTTTTATTTTTATGTCTGTAGGTACTAATACACAGGAGACACTAATAAAACAGACAGACACCCCAAGACCTTGCCTTCAAAAAACCCTACCTTTCAGCATCCTTCAACTGTGAAAATATAACTTCAAAATAACTTATCCTGACCTGACTTCTGGATGCATTTAAAAAGTATCATATCCAGTGCTTCCTAGTTTATAATCCCTTGAGAACAATTGTTTTCTTGTCTTTGTAAAGGTTTTAACTTAGCAGTCATTAAGCATCTTTCAGCTTTCTCAACAGTGTCCTTATGCCTACCAGGATGGTCAGTGGAGTTTGCAAATAAACTTTTCCTATACGTCTTCTGAAGGAATTCTTACCAGCTCCTTCTCTGTAACTCCTCATAGAGCTCCAAACACTTGATGGATTTTCAGCTGAGACACCTGGTTGAACAGTGTTCGGTAGTCCCAGGGATGCTGGACTCTAGCTGAGATCCAAGTAGTAGCTCAATTGTACAGCAGTATTTGCACAATTAAATATTATCTTCTTCTGATGGACTGTGGGGTCAAGGAGCTGAGGGAATCATAGACCAACATGCACTAATTCAGATGTCACCACTTTTTGTGTGCCACCTGAAATTATGGATTTCAAAACATTCCACAGCAAACTTCAGAGCAGCTAAAGATAGGATTACAAGTGCTATGTGCAATAGCAGAGCATGAGAATTTAGAAGCATACTTTCAAGCCCTCTGGAAGAGTGGTTGGCCCTGTTTGTAACCTGTTTCCCAGCTGACCCCACACAGAGCCCTTACAGATCTAGCTATCAGATCCACTGAGAAGGAAAAGAGCTTGACCAAGTTAAAGTTCATTAGTTTGATGAGAACTTCTATAAACATTATATACCACTATGTTTTTAGAGACACAGGGAAAATTAAAATATACAGGCCTTCTGCCCAGATGTAAGTCAGGGAGAAATGAAAATGTCATATTTCTGAATGTCAGAAGCAGCCAAAAAGGTGCAATTCATTTCTTCTTGTTTAAACCTAGTGGACTTACCTCAGGTCTTTTTCGCATTTCCTGAACTAGTTCCGCTTAGATTAGGTACTTCATTATTAGACTAATTACTAGTCTACTTATTTTCCTCTCACTTTTGACTTTAAATATGATTCATAGTCAGATAAGCCCTGATAGGTGCTACTTCCCTTAGCCATCTAGCCAGAGCCTGGACAAGATGAAGTTAAGCCTCAATTTTAACTTCTTGAAGAAATAATTAAATCAGTGTTAGCAGCAGCCCATGTGGAAAGTGTCTGCCTAGTAATTCATTACCACCAGCGTGTCTCTAATTTGCCAGTGTGCATGGCACCCCTACAGAAGTGTGAGAGAGGCAACAGATCATTTATATAAATTAAAATCAATAGGGGGCTGAGTACAGAGCCCAGTAGAATATCCTTTGGGCAAGTGGAAATTTTAAAGACTAAGGACCTAATCTTAGCTGCTTGACTTCTTTCAGCAAGGTAAGACTTAAAAAGATTAATTATAATTTATGAAATATTAATACCTGGAAAGCTTTTGAGCACAGATACTGTATTTCAGCAGAGTCAAAATGAAGGCTTTTTCAGGTTTCAAAGTAGAGTGTCAACATGGCAAACTTTTACACCTTTAAAAAGCTTATTGTTTTCAATATCACTAGAGGGGAATTTTTTCTTTCCCTGAGCAGCAGTGCTTTTTTGAAAATAATTTATTGCCATGAAGTATAATTTCTGATGTCTTTGAAATGTATTTCTTGATCCAAAACCAGAAGGGAAAATTATTTTTTCATTTTGTACTTCTATTACAATATAGCTGTCTCTTCTTTATCTGTGAAGTTTCTATCCTTGACTTTATTAGGCACACTGGTTACAACTTACTGGCTATAACTTAGAGTAGGTGAGAATCTGGCCCAAAGCCTTCCTGCATATATTTGTAGTGAGAGAATGATTAGATAGATAGATATGGATATTTCTGACATTCAGAACATACAGACATCTGAAAGTCTAAAAAACCCTTATTACTGTAACGGCTGCAGCGCTGCATTTCATGGAACAGTTAATGAGATCTGGATGCATTTGAGTGACTTATTTAAAGTAATTCAGCAAGGAAATGATAGAGTCCCAAAGTCCCTTGCTGTCACCATTAGACAGAAAACACTACTTCTCTCAGTGGGTTAAAGGCAATAAAAAATAATCCCTTTTTTAAACACAGAGCAGATAATAACTCATGCTAAAATCCACATTTGTTAGTTTCAAGATATATATATACATTAGCCACCCACAGAGTTATATTATTATTTCATTTGGTTTTTTCTAGCCTGTTTTTTCTACCCTGGTATCTTGTACTCTAGTTCTGTTTACAGTTCTGCTTGTTCTCATTCAACCCAGATTGTAAATGCTTTGGTGCAATATCTTTACTGGTACTGTGAAGTGCATTGCTTATCCCCTGTTTGCTATGCGTAATACATAATGAGACAATCTGGGGCTTGTAAGTCTAAACTAAATGTAGTTCTGGGAACCTTGGTATTATCTATTGAATATTTTACATGTCTTGCTTTTTAGCACTTATCTGGAAAATAATTACATGCATATGACCAGTAGGCAATTCCTAACAGATACTGCCATCTCACATAAAGTGTTTTGCTTTAAATTGAGCACAACTTCTACTTTCTGCACTTTGTTTCTAAGGCTACAGTCATGAACAGGGAACATTTTCCTCAGGAGCTCATCTGTTCCTGCTGTTTTTCCCTCACCTGAAGTCATAATCTTTGGTTTGTGGCTATAATCAGCACTGTGGAAACTAATTGTGATGTCACAGGCAGAAGATTATGACTTCAGGGGCAGAACAAACAGCAGGAGCAGGTGACCTCTAAAACACAAGACGTCTCTTTTCATGCAAAGATTGTTCAAATGAAAAATGGAACAGAAATGTGCCTATCTTTGAGAAGAGAATGTTTGTTCAGGTTTATAAAGGCATTAATTGGATTGCAAGAGTTAATTTGAAGTGAAATTCTCTGTGATTATATCAAGAAGAGATAATATATTCAGTAGCAGCTGAATTACTAAGTTTAGCTTCTAATTTCTCATTTGATTAAATGACAAACACAACTACTGATGCAATCAGCAACTTATCTATCTTTTCACATAAAACTGGAACCATGTAAAAACTCATTTCCTCTGTAGCTGACTTTTGCTGTGAACTCAGCAATAAAATGGGTCAAATTTTTAAAGGTTTCTGCTTTTTTTTCCCCTTTCATTTCATGTAGTGAACTGATCAGAGGAACTTTTTTTGATAGCTTTCTAAGGGAATGTTTGTGTGATTTAACAGCTTGTTTTATGACAGCATTAAAGAATCAGAGTTGATGTGTGTGGGTTTATTTTTTTTTCACTTTGTGTAATCGTCAGAAGTTTGGTAGGGGAATATTACTTGTACCAACCAGTTTCTTCTTCAGTCCTATTCTGAGAAAATGTAACTGATCATTTTAAACAGCATCTTAAAAAGGATCTTTCATAGGGAAGATTCTTGAGATCATTTCCCACTTAAAATGCCTACTTATTGCATGTTATCATTGAGATTTGGACTACAAATGTGGTTTTATCACCATGCAGATTCATCTGCAGATGACGGATCTGTGCTCCATGTGAAAGCATGGTGGTCTGGATACCAGGGTATCAGGAGGCTGAGTGAGAACAGACATTTATTTCAGATTGGATTTCCCTACTCTTTTTGTGTCTGTCACATTTCATTCTAGATAAATGTATTTTGGTCCAGATTGTTGATACTTGGAGAATTTTTTTTTTTTAACTTTAGGATAAGATTTTGTTCCAAAAGGAGAATTTTCTTCTTCTTACTAAGATAGTAATTTACCCTGAAGTGCTATTTGTGAGCAGCTTCTCATCTGCATCAGAGGTGTGAACTTAGATGACTGGCTTCTTTAAAATATAAAGGGTTTGTTGCACAATCCTGAGTGCTTATTGAACTGTGATTTTCTCTTGAATTTTGTGCTTAGGGATGCTAGCCACCAAAAAATTACAGGTAAATTTTTAGTCTTCTCTGCGTGCTCAGATAAACTATTTTGTGTTAGTTCTGTAATCTGTAAATTGGAGGCTTTTTTTTTTTTAATGTCAGTGGCTACTAAAGTTCCAACACATAGTACTAGGGAGCATATCAGTATTGGAAAGTGCACTCTTGTAACTAATTTTTCAATTACATTAATCAGTTGAATGTTTAAACATGTAATTTGTCTATGAAATCATAATCACTGCCCCAAAAAATTAAGTGTATATCTGATGAGAAAATACTGTATTCATATTTTCTGAGGAAAAGCCCCAATAAACACAAGCAAAAAAACCGAACTCCATAATCCCAAACTAACAAAACATACCCCCACAAAATTTATCTCCCCTATAAGAACCTGTACATGATGAATTTACTACATTGGTGTTAGTAAAGAATTAAAAAGAACTTGCATTTTTCTAAAGGAACATCGAAGAAAAAAAGTTTTTTATAAGTTATAGGATTAAATTGTGCAAAACTATCATCCTATCATTGCATAAGTTTTCCCAGAGAGTAGTAAAATACAAGTAAGCATGAGAATGCAATAAAGTAATTTAAAGAAAACTTTGTCATTCGTAGCTGCTGTAAGTGGCAACCGGTATTAGAGTATTCTTGAATAGAAAATTCAATAAAAGCCCATGTTCCTCAATGACATTTAACTACAGCCTTTTTACAAATTCAACATGCAAATCTATTTCATTTGATAAATGTTTTCGTTTTTTCCCCCAGGAATGTCCAGTCTATTTTGTACATTGGTGGAGGATAAAATTCTCCCAACCTTTCTCCTGACATTTTGCAAGTTCAAAAATCACTGATAACAAGAATTTGTTTCCAATTTAATCTCACCAATTATGGTTATTCTAGGGCAGATCATTAGTAGTGGTAGACATAATGCTCATTGACATAATAGCACAGATGAGCTGAATAAGAAAGCATCTAACAATATTACTTGGAATCAAGCTGCATCTCTTCATGCCCTATTTTTATTAGCAAGGAAAAACAACACTGTAAGGATTTTAAAGTTTTTATCTTTATGCACACAGTAAATGCTTTTATGGAAAATCTTATTAAACAAATTCCAGGCTTCAAGGAGGAAAATCAAACCATTTAGTTTCCTATTATACCAGCTCTTATACATCTTCCTCTGAGTGGTGCCTTTAGCTTACAGTAGGACCTCATAGTTTCATGTATCACTAAAAATGGTATCTTTGAAATGGTTAGGAGTTTCAACTATGAGACCAGTAAAAATCTGAACCCAAAGCAAACAGATTTAATTTATTTTTGATCATATCTTGTTCTTACTGTGGGTCCCTTACCTACTTGAGAAGATAAAAAATATTTTTATCAATGAACAAAACAGATATGTCCTACCGTCTATGCCATTTGAAGAGTTACTTACTAACTTTGGAAAAAATATTCAAATATTCAATATAAATATTGTTTATGGACTACTTTATGTCACGAAACAAACTGCCGCAGAGTGAAAGACACAACCCAGCATCAGAATAACCAATGAAAAAAAAATTAAAACTTCCTACTTTATTCTTGCTGTCCTAATGTATGTTTCACCTTTGTTAGTAGCTCATTGCAAGGTTTAAGGAATTATTAAAAGTGGGTTTTACTTGTTGGAGTAAATAAAGTTGTGATGCATTATTTTCTGTTGCATTTCTGTTTAACTAATTCTCAGATTCAGTAAGCTGCAGTAGGTTTCACAGCTGTTTGGGATGATTTGGTCAGTGTTTTCCATGTTCAAGATTATTTCATGTGAACTTCTCTGTAACATACTCTAAACATAGCCTTAAGAGATCTTCTAATTTAACTCTTAAAATATAACTGGGGATTCTTCCATAGATTTATTCAGCTAATGAATGAGCCATATAATAATTTCTTGTTCTTTTTAGTAGTTTAATCAAAAATAGATTTTCTCCTTCACTTAACATTTGATATTTAGAGCAAAAATACATAACCAAATTCAGGCAACAGAAGAAAACTTCAGTGAGGATTAAGGGCATATTGAGATTACAGAGCAACTGCTCACACCCATTCTAGAACAGGGACATCTGTAAATTCCTAATAGCCTAATAGTCTGATTCTTGGAAAGATGATGGAAATTGCCCACTTGTTATCATGTACAGGAGTAACATTCCTCTAATTGACATAAGGCACTTGGTCTTCAATTTAGATCAGACTTAGACTTACAAAGTAACATATGATCCCTTCCAGTCTGTTTTAGCAGGTACAAAACTAGGTTCAAAGAATTAGAAGCAAAATAACTGGAACAATGTGTAGTTTTTATTATATAAAATACATTTTAATACCTTCTCAAATAATCTTTTTTTTTTTAATGTAGCTACACAAAAAAAAAAATCTATTCCTTTTTAACCACTGTGTTGCTATAGATACACTTGACAAATTCCTCTAGGGTAGAAAAAAACAATCCAAATACTCCTCCACGTAAAATATACAAATATCCACATAAAATATACAAATATACAGGCATAACATTCAATGTGACACAGTAAAAGGCATCTCCACTCCTGGTTAAGACTCATACTCTTTGGATGGACGACCTCAAAAATTTTCTATATTTAGTATTTCCAATTTAGAATTTAGGTCTTCTTATTTTTCATGTATTCAGCCAGCAGAACAATCAACTTTATTCACTGATGTGGTTTGTTGCTTTATAGCTTTGAATTAGCATTGTATGGGAAGACTCTATTGGTCCTACCTAATGTCTTAACAAATTTATGGCCCTTGAGTTTAGAACCTCTAATTAATACTTTATTCTGTTTGGAAATGTCCAGTTCATTTTGTTCTTTGATTTGCAATTGCCATTAGGATATGAGGAATATCAGTCATACAGCCAGAGGTGATAAAATTCGAAATTGCCTTTGATTAATTTTGATTTAAGTAAATAAGTCAAGAAATTTGCCCAAGAGATTCACTTTTGTGCGCTTTAAATGCTTTAATTTCCAAACATGCTGTCAATATTCACCTATCTCAGAGGTCTGAAAGCAAAAATGAAGTTTTAGTTTGAAATCCAGTGCTTGGTAAGAAAAAAGAGATCAAAGTTAAGTCTTTTTATTTGCTAACAATATCCTAGTAGGCTATCTGAAGAAAAAGGCTAATTTCAATTGTTGTTACTGAAATATGATATTAATAACATCACATAAAAATATGTAAATGTTAATATTCATGAAAAATCTAAGACATAATCTAAGAGCTTCCTTTACCAAATTTGAAGTGTTTTACTTACATTACTTTCCTTCTCTAAAGATGTTTTGTTACTTGAATGGTAGAGGTCTCCTGCTGACACAGTTTCTGTATAAACCCAAAACTTACATGGATTAGTGTACCTTAAGAAGCACAGGGGGATCATTCCAACCCATTTACCTTTGAACTTATTTTTCAGTATGTTGTATTCAGAATTGAATTCAATCCTATTTTCAGTTAAGCAGTTTCTGACTTATGCATTAGATATTATTATCAACAAGTTTGTGTTGGATGAGTTTATGCTAATAAATTTATTAGAAAATCCTTAGGAAAAAAATTGATTAAAAAAAATTTTTCACAAAGTTTTGGAACACAGAGCACTAGCCCAACAATTTGTCATCTGTTACATTTCAAATTCCTTGCCTAAATACCTTAATGTATGGAATTTATTTTTATTTAAGGCACTTTGATTGGTGAACCAGAGCACAGTAAATGGCTCTAATGTACACATTCATTTTTCTTTTTTGACATATGAAATACAGAGCAGGTCACTCAAATTAGTCAAACTTTTAGGATACTGGGTGGCGTTTTGTTGTTTTTGTTTTAAAGGTTTTCGTTCTCTCCTTTCTAACTGACTTCTCCCGATGTTCACTATTCAGGCAGTATTGAGTGAAATTTACATTCTTTGAATTAGAAAACTGATTAGAAAATCATATTAGTAATCTTTTGAAAGAGACTGAAACTCTGAAAACTCTATAAAGTACAGTCTAAAATGTTTGGATTTGCCTTAACTAAGGAGATTGGTGATACATCTTGAATTGCAGCCACATTTAATAATGACTGTGGACTGAATTCTGCTGATTCACTGACATGTATTTATCCACCGAATAAAACTAATCATCTGATAAAGTTATTGAAATTTTAAAACAACTACCGTGGTCTCTAGAGATTATATTATAATAACCTGATACAATGGCAACAGAAAAAAAGGAAACATACACACTAATTAGTACAAACATAAAATCAGTTTTAATGACAGTTATTTCTGTTTCCACCAGAGAAAAGCCCAATGGAGGTAAAACTGCACCACCTTGACAAATAAAAGAAAGAGCTTTTCGGGAAGAACGGGATCAGCTTGTCCAGTGTGACTTTATTTTCTAGTAAACAGCCTTAACTATGTGGAAACTCAGCCATCTGCTTTTAAATGTCTGGTTTCTCACATGCAGTTCAGCTTTTTTGTGACAGTATTGCTAGCAAAAAAAGATTCATAAATCTCGTCCTTGCTTTATTGGTACTACAAAGCCCACACAGTGTCTTATGCCTTCCATATTCCTTTCCTGATAAAAGATATGATCCATTCATAATAAAGACAAGACCATAGGGAGAAATACTTGGGCAATGTATTTTATCTCAACATTGACTGCAACACAGTTGCAGTCCAAAAGGCTGCATTTTCCCTGCCAGCTACTGCAGCTTATTTAAATTTGCAGTAATCTGAGAAAAATCCACTCGTACTTTGCAATAAATTCAATTGCTAGTACCCCATTAAACCTTGCATTATTTTCTTAATGTATGGCAATTACAGGAAGTTCTGTTCTAAATAACACAATTTAATGCACTGTGAACATTGAAAGTTCAATAGTCCTAAAAGTTTCCAGAAACACATTTTCGTGTTTTTTAATATAACTGGAACTTAAAACTAAGCAACTAAACAAAAAGAAACAAAACCCACAACATATCTAAAACAAGGAAGAATACCTCATTTTACATATATATATATATATATATATATGTTTATCACTGCTTTAGTTTTTTGTAAATATTTAAAATTATTTATAACTTCTAATTGCCAGATACTTCTGCTTTTCCATAACATATCATTTAGAACCAAGAGCTTACCACATACTCAGCCCTCATCCAGGTGTAATTATCCTTTTTTGCTCTGTTTTCTGTGAAAGTCAGTATGAGATCTTTGACCATGATTTTCCTGTTACTTAAAATCCTAATCTCTAAGAGTTTTTACTCTACAATTCTGTTCCTCAGAAGTGTTCATATATTTTTTTCAAACTGTCATTTATATATGTGTGAGGTTTTTTTTTCAGGCTCCTATGTTTTTGGTGGTGACACCTATGAGGGTACTGGACAAAGCTCTTGAGGCAATGTGGTAAATTCCTTGGATTTCCCACTTCAGTGTGTTGGACTTTTAGCTACAGTGCTCAGCAATGTGGTGCAGAATCATGTCACACATAGAAGACTTCCAGAGGTAATTTTGTGACTCCAGCAGCGTATCTACCGCTTTAGCCAGATCTGTTTTGTGACTCCAGTAGCATATCTACTGTTTTAGTCAGATCTGTTTTGTGACTCCAGCAGCATATCTACTGTTTTAGCCAGATAGAAGCTAGTGTGCCTCTGTTATTTTGTCAGCTAAGGATGAATAAAATGAGTAGCTCGTCAGTTTCTGGGGAACCAGGGCTGAAGCTCCCTCGGGAGTGCGGGCGCTCGCAGGAGTTAAGGCCGGGAGAGCCGGCAGATGCCGCCCGAGGCTGCGGAGCCGGGGCGCGGCTGTGCGGGACACACGCCCTGCCCTGCCCTGCCCTGCCCTGCCCTGCCCTGCCCTGCCCTGCCCTTCCGCACCCCAGCCCCCTGCGCATGCTGATGCCCCGGCATTCCCAAACCACTTGTCTTTCTGCAGATGAATCTCAGCTAAAAATCTTACCAAGCCAGAGTTCAGAACACCTTCATTTTCATCCAGGTCTGCGCCTTAGAGGCTTATGTAGATCTGTCAGTTGCTAATACCAAATTTTAGAGGTGCGCAGGAACCAGCCAAGTGCATAGTCCTGCTGCCCCAAAGTTTTCTGTTCTTCAGCCATTTGTGACCCAGTGACTTTGATATCCAGGTATATTATCAGTTGTTTCATATGTTAGATGAGGAGAGAGTGTGACAGATGTGCAGATTGCTTGGATGTACAATCAATGTAAACCTTGAGAGCAGTATCCGACCCAGTTGTCGTTTTTATTTACAGTAAAACAGAAGATCTTCTGGTTTTAATTTAAAAGAGATTTGGTTCAAATGCCCTTTTTGTGGTCGGTGAAACCGACCACTGCTTGTCTGGGTCCCCTAGCAGTATGAGAACTCATCCCTACAGCTACAGACCATTTATTCTCTCTCTCCTTCTCCTCTCCCCAGTCTTTTTCTCTCTTTGAATGGCTAATGGCATCTGCTTATCAATCTTTACAGGGCTCGACTTTTAAGCTGAAATAAGCCACCCTTTACCATCTACTCTTTTCTTTGTATATCTTTTTATAAGCTTGGTATTCTTGACCTAATTATTTTCTTCTATGAGCATTGGAGCTTTTATAGCACAGTCCATATTGAGGCGATTTTTTTTTTTTTTTTTTTTTTGAAAATGGCATTATCACCAAAGTACTAAGCTTAAACAGTTGGAGTCACATGTCATTCTTGGATATAGTAGTTTTTTTGGGGGGGGTGCTTGTTTGTTGAGGTTTTGTTTGTTAGTTTTGTCTTGTTAGGGTTTACTTCTTTATTTATCCCTTTGAATAGATACACATTTATTGTTATTATTAACAAGGAATGATTTCTGTGAGAGTGAACACACAGCCCTGCCTCTGATGACATACCTTGATAATATAATTTGTTAAGGGAAGACTGTAAGTATGAACAGTGTGAATAAGCAGGGAAATTGACATTACCAGGAAAAGTTGATATTGGGTAATGAATTTCAGGACTTGGGAAGTCCTGTGTCTCCTGTCATTTAATACTAGTAGAAGCAATCTTATTTCAAGTAATGCTTTGAAGTTTTGCTAGATGGGCTGAAAGCTCCTGAAGTCTAAGATAGGTATCTCAACATAGCTATTAAAATGATAGGGCATAAATTTTCCAGTCAGCAACTAAGTATGCAGTAAGGCTGCAGAGAAACCTCTGCTTGCATCTTGGATATGAGAAAAACACAGAATTACATATGGTAGATTACTAGTTTCTTGTGTTCCTATCTTAAATGAAGGAATATAGTACCTCACATGGTATGTTAAAGAGGTTTCTCTCAAACTCCTGAAATAAAGTCTATTTTTCACATGCCACAGAACTAGCCAATGACATACATTACTATTTAATGCTGAAGTTAAGATCTGTGCTATATCCAGCAAGTCAATATGCATATATATAGAGATAAGAAGAGTTATAATTAGAAAGCACTGAAGAACAAGATTTGCAAGGGAAATAAAAATCTCATGAGCATGACATGAGATTTGGCAAAGGTTTCAATAAGGAGGATGATCCTCTGCCCTTTGCAATATCTTTTTAACATTCCTAAGAAGCATCTAGTATTCTCAGCTGTGAAAATGCCTGTCTGCATGCTGCAGGAATAACAGTTTTAAATGAGAGGGGCAAGTCTTATTAAAAGAAAAATAAAGAGGTTTATATAAAGCGGGAGGTAAATGTGAAAAAGACAAGATCCCAGGTGAGACTCTCTAATTTAAATGAAAATGTTATCTGTTACTTCTCAAGTGATAAGGAGGACAATATTATTACACAATTTATTTTCATTTGCATTTCATGAAAAAGTTAATGAGAGTATAAACTTGTTAAAGCGTTTTCTAATCTGGTTTAAGGTACATCAATGTGAAGTCACCTTCAGTAAAAGAAACATCAGCTAAGGGCATAAATAGTCTTTTTTACTGTGCTTTAGTCACCTGTTATAGATGCTTATTTCTTTGATGTTGATAGAGAGCACCTTGATTTTTGCTCTCTGATTAAAATGTATAAAAATTCAATATTTTTTAAAATTAATATGAATATGGAGAGCTATCCTGCTTGACTGTGGAAGATTTTAATTCTTTTTTCTTTTGCACACAATTCACAACTCCAGAAAGGAATATGATCTCCAAAGCTATAAATAATTTTTCTTATTGCAAAAGCAGGATCACTTATTTTAGACCCTACCATAGTATAGGAAAACATGATGGTTTCAGGCAAACCTATATATTGTAAACACACCAATTTTTTTCTATGCCAGCTAAACTTTCATTCATTCACTTTTCTGGAAATGCAGAATCAGGGGCTTCTGAAATGGCAGGAAGCAGCTGTAAGTTATTATAAACCTACGTGACTGTAGCATAAGTTTAAAAATCTACTTCATTCATAGTTCCAAAGAGGAATTATAGATTATATACATGATTTAAACAGGAGCTGAATCTCTTCCTTTGCTTGTGATAACCTTCACCCTTCTAATTAGTTTAAATATTATTTGAGCCATATATTTCCGTAGTCTCTTAGCAACTTTATTACTTTGAGCATGTGTAGGCTTTCATCTTTATTATATTGATTTTTCAAGTCCATATAAGAACATTTCTGAAATTTGTCATCCTCTTGTTGTGAAATGAATATTCTAAAACAATGTCAGCAGCACTTAAAAAAATTTCTGCCCTGACTTGAATATAACTACTTCGATACCTCCAAGCCCATATATAATTGTATATTATAAAGAAGTCTGCTCAGGAAAATGTAACATATAAAGCATATTTATCCCTGTACTGATAGACTATTTGTCTATATTGCTGAAAATTAATATTGCTGACAGCAAAGTGTCTTTAACATGCCATCAATTAGTTCTTAATAACTAAATTCTGTAGCAAAGATGTTAAAGAATGTCATTGTCTGTAAAAAATACATAAGAAATGATAATAAGAAAAATGATAAAAAATTGATATTGTAAAGATGTTAGTAGAAAAAATTAAATCCAAATCCAATGGAGTATAAATAACTGAAAAAACCTAGTTTCATTGGCTTATTGTGAAAGAGAAGTATGAGATAAGTAGCTATTTTCACAGTGGTATTCTGTCCCTCGTGTAGAACTAAAAATAAGATATTTTCTTAGGGGCCTACCTGAAGGCCAAACTATGCTGCTGCAGTGTAGAGCAATATTACAGACACCTAACAAGGATGTTATATGGACATGACAGAGTGCAAAACCTGGAAACAATAGCTCAAGCCCCAAAAGCATAATAGATATACTATTTCCAGTTTTGGACCTCCCTTACTTGAAAGAGGCAGTGATCCAAGGGCTCCTCTATATGATTTAGGCATATTGTGAATAGTATTCTGAACTGAGTCTGGAGAACAGGTTTAAGTCATTTTTCAGCATCTCAGTTTCTCCATCTGTTCAAATTTTGATCATGATATTTATATATGACTCAAAACTTGTTGAGAGACCTAGATCACAGAAGTGTAAAACACATCAAAAACTGTAGATAAGATTGCCATATACTTTTATGGTAATTCCAAGAAAAATGGATTTACTATTATAAAGTCTTAGAATAGTGAGGCAAATAAAGGTAGGCATATGAAAGTTGCTTTGGTATTATTAGACAATTAAAAAAATAATTTGAAAACATCCATGCTTTGATAGTCAAGGTCAGTTCTACCTTAATTAAAAATATTTGCAGGCAGTTGAAAAGTTCAAGGCAATATTCAACTCCATTTGGATGTTTCCATCTCTTTAGATTTACTATCTCCATTTTCACAGTAGTTTGGACATTTGTAAGGATCACATTGTATTCAGCATCTTTACAAGGAAAATTCATAAGAAAACTGTTTTAGTGTTTTGAAAGAGAATGGAAATAGCACCACTGACATAACACTTCAGGATAGCTTTTTTCATGGAAAGTGAAAAGACTCACCTACAAATTTTAAGTGATGTCTTTGGGGACTTGTTAATATTCACTGTGAAAATTGTCAAAGCCGATTGGAAAACCATATAGGAGTGAAGGGAACAAAGCCCATGCAGAAGTGACACCTGTGAGTGAATAAGCATATGGTTTCAGACTGTGATCTGACTGAGATGGATCAACCAGCAGCAGAGGTGACAATCCAGGACTGCTCAGAAATGCAGGATTGTGCAGACATAGAGACATTAGGTATTGGCATTAATCAAGAGCACAAACCATTACAAATGTTGGAGTTAAGCATTCTAACATTGCACAAATGTGTTAAGAGTAGAAGAATCAGGAAGGTCATTGCACTCAGTGCCCCACAATCAGTAAAAGTTTTTAGTTCAGGTAAGCCTAAAGAACTTTTGAGTCTTCTGAAGAACAGACACCTTTCTTGAGACCCTTGGTGTTGTGTGACTAGGTTTTTGTGTCTCTCAGCTACTAATTTTCAGTGAAGGGTTGCTTTTATTCTGATTAGTTCCCCAGCCTAGACAGGGGTCACCTATGGTTACTGTACTGACAAAAGGCAAGGATGTAGCCAGACACCCTATCATAAAACCTATTTTCCTGCAAGTTGATCCTTTAAGAGAGATGACAGAACCTCTGACACTTGAGATATCAGAATCGCGCTGAGCAACATACAAAGGAGAACATTTAAAAGAACAGTACTATTCTAATAGATAAATTAAGCAGGTGATCTATTACATCTCTTTAACCTTCACTGCCATTTGATAGATTTCTGGAAGAAAATTTGGTCCCTCCAGGTTCCAGCTGGAAAAAACATTGTATTAGAAAAGGTCTCTCGTATTAACTGAATCTATTTTCCTGCTCCAACAGGCAACAAAGTGAAACCTATCAATGTCTCTCTATCATAGGATAAATGTTAACACTGGGAAGATTTGTCACATTTCTATCTTGCCTGACACTAGTGGTATTTATGAAAGAAATCTTTTAGGATAAGTCTGTCAAACCAATCTAACAAGTCTTAGATCTTGGAAACCTTCATAAAAAGCTTCATATACTATTAGTGTTCATTAGTGCCTACTTGTACTATGCTATATGGAAGAAACAAAACTATGTCTGGAAAAATACAGATCATGGATTCTGCTGAGATTTCACCATCCAAATTTCATCCATGGTGATAGCAACCATTATGAGGTAACTATAGACAAATTGCTTAAGTTCATAGAAGAACACATGCTTTCTTTCACACATGGAATATACTGAGCAGCACTTTAAAATGGTAACCAGATTATCGAATTCTCTGCACTTGCTGAGAGTGACCTTGCTAAGGAGATATCTCAGGGAGCATATCAGCAGTATATCACTAAATACTCAAACCTGAATGGTTATGCTTATTGTTTCAAATGTAGATATTATAATAACTTCTTCTTTTCCACTTTAGAGGAACCAAAGCTCTCACTGTCTTTGAAGTCAAGAAAATGATGAGACAGAATTTAAACTCATACTGCCTGGTCTTTGCTCACAGCTTATTAGGGGCCCCAGTGGGTGTCAAACTAAAATCAAATGCTTGCCACTTAATCTTGAATTTTGATCTCTCTACAGGCTTACAAGGAGGTGGGTAAAACCCAAGCAATCCATATTATCATCAATAATCCATTATCATCAATATATATAATAATCTCCTCATCAAGGAGGTTATTATATGTAAGAAATCCGCATATTTCTTGTTATCTTGTAAGTTAAAGAGTACTTCCTGCTTATCAAAAAGAAAGTTCCGACATTATTACTTTGATTAAATCTGAATTTTTTTCCACAAGCAAACCAATTTTAATTCATAAGACTGTAAGTTAAACTAGAAAACTTTATTGATTCCATCATCTTTCTTGCTTACTAAGGCATCTCTAGAAGTCAGTCCTTAGCAGTAAAATGAATGCTACCTTTGACGCTAAGTTAATATTTCAATGGTATCTACAGATAAAAAGCTATAAAAACAATATTCCATGTATGTTGATTGTTTTCTTTTTATGTTCTTATCATCATGTGTTCAAGCCAAAAAGTTGCCATCATGGTTTTGTTGCCATCACACATTATTTATGCTCAATATGCTAAATCAAAAATGCTTTTTTGCTTTTATTCTGGCAGCCACAGTACATACACATATCTGCCACATTCTAATCTGCTCCATATCTCAAAATGCATATGCATTTTTTACAAAATAAAGGACTATTTATTCTAATTTATTTGAAATCAAAGTAATGAGTAAATGTCAGTTGTGAAACATTTCATTTTGACTGTGACCTAAGTCACAGACCATGTCTATAAATATTTAATCCAAGTCTGATACTGTGACACAAAAAAAAAAAAAAAAAAAAAAAAAAAAGAAAATGCCTTGGCTTAATTGAGCTGGAAGTGTCTGAAAAAGAATACAGTAACTTCAGTCATGTACTTTTGTATTTTCTGATAAAATAGCTTATTGAGAAAATCTAGCTTGAAACGCATTTACTGTTTCTCTTGGTGGATTTATAGGAAGAATAAATATGTTTTGGGGTTTTTTTTACGACACCTCTTTATTTTAGTATGCCTTTTTTTCTTATTATTCTTTCACACTGTACTTATTATTGCTACTTCCACCAGAGCCAAAGGCAACAGATACTCATGCATTAGTTATTACACTTATTAAAAAATAATGTCTCCTAAGCACATACATTTTGACAGATTTTCTTGTACACTCAACTCATCATTAGGGGACCATTTATGTCCTATGAATTTTGAATCTGCCCTGGGTCATTCTATCAGCAGATTTGAGTTTGTGATACTACTCCATAGGATAGAATTATTATGAATCAAAAAAAAAAATCAAGGTGTTGAAATATATTGGGTTCAGAAACCTATTGAAAATATCTTATGGATTTAACACATTGTTGGGTGTTAAATGGTGTAAAAAAATACCTCAGCAATAACCTGGTTACTTTTTAGTACCTCATTATTGTCACACAGGAGACTAGGCTAAACAGTGAAGAGATACAATACCTAATAGGTTTCAGAAAGGTTTTCAATCCATTTATTCTTGCTAAAATTAGTTATATGATTCCAAAAAATACCTCCAATTTAAAGTAACATGAAAAAACAGGGATAGTGAAAAGATGTATAAGGAGACAAGAAGCAGATATTTCTTATCCTTCAATTGGACTATAGTTCAGAAGTGAGATCATAATCTCTGAGTTTTTTTTTTCCTTAAAACTTCATCCAAACAGAGCACACAATCACTGAGAAATAAAACAGCCATAAAGCAGGTTTTTAAAGAAAAAATTTAAATCTTACTTTGGGTAAGATGATGCTGGTGAGACTCACTGCATGTCTTTTTCATGGGATTTGTATCTTTTCAGAGATTAAAAGAAAAGCATTTTGGCCTGTTTACGGTTCTTCAAAACTTGATAAAAAGTATTCAGAAGAAGGATTTACCATACATTTTAATGAGACAAGGCTGAAGCAATATGGGATTTTTGGAAAGCAAACCTATTTCTATTGGTAACCTATAAGGCGTGTCTTTTAGCCTGTTTCATTTGTGTGGAAATTATCTTGCCCTACTAGTACCTTGGGGTTTTAAGTTCCCATAATTGTCTTTGTATTTATGCAGTTTTTATTCTACTGTTCTTTATTTGAAAAAAAAAAAAAGAAATTATAGAGAGACTGTCAAAGTTTTTATCATCTTTTCATGCGTTTTTCCATCATTGTGAATCAGCTTTCCTAAAAGGTGAATATAATGACATTTTTATGAAATTGCTTTAAAATTATGATTGATATTTTATGACCAGCATAAATCAAAACAACATTCTGTGAGGTCAGTGTGTTCTTTTATTTGCTTGATTGCTTAATTTGGATAGAAAGCACAATTTTATAAAGAAATTCAAAGTTGCATTACATGTACATACTGAAATATGAAGAAAATATAGAGTGAAAAGTTAAGCCTAAAGAGAGCAAATAAGAATAAAACTAGTGAATTTAAATAAAGCCATTTCACGTCTTGGCAATTGCTGATGTGTTCTTGACATATCAGGACATCTGGAGAGCAATCGGTAGAACCAGAATAATCAAACAATTCCCCTGATATTTATGGTCATTTCAAAGACACCATGTAAGTAACTTCTTAGTTGCCCCACTTTATTTATCTGTGTTTCATCTTTCTAGCTTAGATTTTTAGGCAATTTTGACAAGTTTATTAAATGAAATACCTAAACTCTCATTTTATCTTGAGTGATTCTTATACAAGAAATCTACATGAGTCTGAGGAAGGGAGTAAATCCCCTTTCAAGGCGCTTAGAGTAGAGGGTTCAAGAAACTCAGCTACGGAATTCAGATGCCTGAGTAATTACTAGACTCTAACACTTCCTTGGATATGGATGCTCTGGTGCCAGCAATGATACAAGATACAGTGCAGGAGAAGATTATGCAAGACCACACACCACCGCACAAGACTTCTTAATCTACCTTGCCCATGCTCCAAGGCTGTGTTCATTCATGGCTGCAAAACAAAACCCCTGAATTATGTCAGAATGATTTGCAGCTGGCAGAGGGGCACGATCAGTGTTGGCTGAAGGCACCAAATGAATTTTCCCTTCTATGAAAGTACATATTACACTGAGAAACTAAAACTCAGTATACTACATTGGTGCATATTCAATGCCCTTTCTTTAGCTCTCAAGTGAATAGTTTATAAACACATACCAGAAACAAATTTTTAGGTTCAGAACTTAACATTCAGCATTTGGTTTGAAAAAATCCCCAAACAGCTAAAAGGTTGAACTGAGTGTGATTTTGGTGCGCAGAATTTTAAATTATTCAGCAAATCACCTGGGACATAAATTCTGAACTGTCATTTCTAGTGGGGTTTCAAGAAATTTTCTGGATGGACTATGAAGTCAGAAATGTAAAGACAAAGATCTAAAGCTGCAGTTCTGTATACAGGTATAAGAAAAAGAAATCTTATTACATATTCCTTTTCCTGTGCCATTGCATTAAAACTTGTTATAGCCTGATATAATCATAGGTAGTTAATTACAGTTAAACACACAGAGGGGTGTATAAAACATAATCTGGGTTTGTGAACTCAGGTTAGGTCTTAGTTATGAGTGTAAAATAAAAAGAATATTCCATAGTTCTATTGTGATCCATGGTGGTAGCTCAGCTACTGTTGCTAATTGCAATAAATATCTATGAGGCTTCCACAAATATTTAGAGAGAAAGATGAGTCCTCATGTGGAGATTCCAACCCCTGCCTTGAACCAAATTTGGCTTACAACTTTTTGGTGCTTTCCCAGCTACCGGGTTTAATGTTTGTCTTCATTACTGTAACTGAATACAAGAGCTGATATTATTTCTAACTGCTTACCCCTTGATGGAAATGTTAATAAAATGCTGGACTGCAGAAGTGGCCCAGTTGTAGATATTCTAAATGGATGACAAGAGGAAGTTAACAGAGACTGGGAATCCAACTTAAACAAAAGTCATAGGAGTGAAATTTTGACCCCTATGAACATAAAAGTTCAAGGAAATTCAATGAAACCAGGATTCATGGGAAATCTCAGAATGGAGGTACCCAAGATGAAGAGTGCCCGAACTAAGAGGTCCCTTTGGAAAACTGGCATTTGAATGACACGCTAGAATTCACAAAAGGAGTCATTGTCAGAACTGAGATGAATTAATGATTTCCTGGCTCTTGCTGATTGAAATTACTTCTTAGAACTTGCTAGAATAGCAATAAAAGCAAAATTTCCACTGCAATAATTTCTGATACTGTGCTCAACTTTATAAAATATGTTCCTTGGGGGTGAAACTAATGAGAAACACATAAAGATTGGTTATTCACACCTTATCCAGCTGCACTTACAAGAGGACTGGGAAGGATGAAATCCAGCCTCAATGCAAGGCCATGATGTGCTGTGGCCAAAATTCAGGGGGTTGTGGCTTTCATTTAACCTTATAGGCTGGAATAATATCTGCCAAATTTCTGTGTGTTCTTCATAAGGATTCTAAAAGTGACTTGATCTTGATCTCACATTTGCAGCTCTTTTCCAAAGCTATTCCTAAATGCTTTGCCACAACTAATTTGATGTATAATCAGGCCTTCTTCCCTGGCTTTCGGACAGAGGGAATACATTCCTTCTTCTCATAAATACTTTATCAAGAGTTTCTGTGTAGGATTTACTTATTGCACTTCTGTGAGCTTAATGACTTCAGGGAAATTATGAAAAAGCCCACAGAAAAATGGTTTTAAAAGACTCCTCTGGCATTATCTATGTAGTATAGATAATAAAGAATTTTCACACAGTGCGTATTTTATCACTGACATTAGCATACCTAAGCCTTATCAGATAAATGTGACCTGTGGAGAAAAATCAAGTACAAAGGAAGAGTAGTATACAGAGGTAGTTACAGATGTTGCCATCTTTCTTATGAAAGATGCACAAAATTCTATTAGTCAGGCATCTTCTGGGGTCTAACTAGCAATTTTATTGCATCAAAATTTCTTGTAAAAGCCAAAAGGATTTTGACTGCAGAAAGACTGGAAATTAACTACGCATCCTGGCAGTACACCAGAATCACTGGATTGTACACTCACTAAGCTGCAATAGCACTTGTTAAAACCTGCTTTAAATTTAAATTTTGCTATGCTAATCTGAAATGAAGTACTCTCTTACTCACAAGTCACATTCTGTGTATTTCTAAGTGGTCTTCTCTGATCATATCTGTGGCAGATTTCCTGTGGGGTGAGATAGCATTTACAGCATATCTAAATGATATTTTGCTGTTAGCTTGATGTTGTATAAACAGGGATACCCCATTTCTAAGACCAGGCAAAATGTTTGTTAGTTTGTCTCCAACACTACTACAGCACTTCAGTACTATAGTAATTGCAGTAATTGCATGACTTGTGGTACATTCTACTGGAATGGAAAGTAGAATGTGATCATGTCAGTGCACCAGGGTAGACATGCCCAGTAGTATTAATTAGGGTGGGAGGTCCTATTCTTCTTAATGCTGTAGATAAAGATAAGGAAATATTTTTAACAGAGGAAGTTGAGAATCCCAAGCTTGTCAGAAATAAGAACTATGCAGGATATGATTAATAAGAAATTGTTATTAAGAAAATAGGTTTAATGTATTTATCTTGAAGAGAATTGCACCATACTTTCTTATTATCCTATTGCATACTCCTTATGTGAACTCTTAACAATACCTAAAGGTAATACAAACATTCATTGAGTGTCATTTTATTCCAATGAAAGACATCTTGATGATGACAGATGTAGAAATATAGTTCTAGAAAAAAATATTTTCTTCAACTCACAAATGGGGATGACTTTTTAAAAAATCCCTCTTGGACTATCCCACCTACTGTGTTTATTAGTAGGCTCCTATGATAATAGAAAAAAAGACAAACTATTAAGGACTTCCTATTTTAAATATATTGCAAAATAATCACTGTGCAGTTAAGTATGTACTTTAAGCATGTACCCTCATTGTTTCACTAGAAAGATTAATTTGTGCTTTCTGTGTATTTTCATGACTAATTTGTAGCAAACATAAACAACTCTCCTCAAAATTTGTTAAAGGTAGCCTTTTAAAAACCACCAGACTGAAAAATGAAATGCCTGAAAACATAGAAGACACCTGCTTGAAGGGATGGTTTAGACCTTTTCTAATTGTAAACTTCTATAAAAAACAGGTGAAATAATTTTCCTTCTTTTTTGACAATTCTTTTGTAATACTTATCCATTTAAGTTTTATTCAGCAGGTATATTCAGCTTTGGACCACCACAGCCTATATCATGGCATTGATTTTGGAAGGTATATGTCCTATACAGGGCCAAGGTCCACAGGTGAAAAGGAATCAAAATAATTTCTATAATATTTTTATAATTTTAATGTATCTAGAAACTTCTGTAAGTGTGGATTCTTTTGGTAACTGTTCTTTCTTATCAATACTTAATTTAATGAGAAATTAAATGGTTCATTTTAACATGTCAGATTTCATTGCAGAACTGAGCTCTTGCTAGAATTGAATAAAATTGACATGCTCCTTTGAATAATTTTCTTGTTTGAAATGGTGGCTCTCTTCTCTATTTTGAAGATGTGAAAAAGATCAGATTCTTTTGATTACTTCAGAACATAATTGTATTTTCTTCCTGGCAACAGGAATATAGTGAACTAAAATGAGAAGGCTTAAAACTAATTTCTTGTTTTCACGGGAGAAGGACAACTCTTTCAAGAGGTTCCTATACTATATGACCTTTTTGCATCTCACAAATTTTCAATTAGATTTTGACTCTGAGCAGATCTTAAAAGAGAATGATTGATCAAAAAAGGTCTTGTAAGCAGAGAAATAAGGCTGAGGTCTCACATGATTTCATATCCAAAGGTTTTATTCATGTAACTGCATAAAGAAAATAGATTTGAAAGTATTTGAAATTGAAAAACAGAGAATAATTTATCTAATGGCATTGTACTTTTATATATTTATTGATCATATTGATTTTTTTGTCATCGTCTGTGAAACAAGCCATGTTCATGAATCAGCTTCCTCAGCAATAATGCACGCAAAATAACATTTGCATTAAAGTAAGTCTTCCCAACAAAGAGAGTTCTTGTAGCATACTCATTTCTATTAGCCACAGTTTGGAGATGGCTATGTATTATATTTCTTCTGACAGTGAAAATTGTCTAATGATAATAATTCAGGCTATTAAAAAGTAGAATATGAATGCTCTTTTCTTTCCTTCCCTGACTTCCTAGAAGACAGAAAAGAAGATATCTCAAGTTCTTGAGATCCAATCCTATTTTTGCTGACTGTAAAGTCTTCTACATTCTGAAGAGCCAATTGGACTTGACAGACTACAAGTATGAAACAGATTTAGATTTGAGATTATAAATTCTCTTTGTAAGGACTCCTAATGTACAAATTTCACAAGTGGACCCACATCACAGCAGAGACTGTTACAGCACTGATTGTGTCTGAACAGCTGCAAGTACAATGGGTTGTTATTTTTGTTTGTAACACACCAGTACAACTTGATGTCTTTGATGCTTTTGAACCTAAAATATCGTCAATTCTAACTTGCTTATTCCCATAATAATCTGAGTAAGAATGGCCATCCTTTTCTTCAAAATAATTTTTGTGGGTATGTATTTAGCTATTTTTCCAAGCATTTCCTAGGTTACTGGATTTTCCACAGTAGTCTCTGGTTTCTGCAGAACTTCTGTGTTGCTTGGACAACTGTCATGTCATGCCCAAGCAGACTTTATAACATGAATTCAGAAGATGTTTACAGGAATCTCTTAAAGGTTTGAAATCTCCTACGGTTGCTCTTACTGTAAGAATGTAGACAGTTCTTAAGAAATGTCTTTTAGATAATTACTAAACAAAACTACCACACTTAAATAAGTCTATTTCTATTACACATTTGAATTTACTGAGGTTAACCAAATACATGTTTATACTCTGTGCTGCAAATAAACCCTTAAAATTCCAAAACCTGCACTTTCATTCCAAAACATGAGACTTTCGCTTCTTTAGCATATGGCTTCAAAATTAATATTTGAATTTGTGAATCAGATATTTTTTATGTAACAATCATTCTTTTTACATCCTTTTGCTAAAGTGGTTTTCTTTGCAATTTTATTATTTATATACAAACATAAATTAGAGGTGACAGGGAATCTATTAAAAGAATATGCCATTTATCATGATAGTCTACATTTTATGAAAAGAAATGTCCTATAAAAGTTCATCCATTGTTATAGGATATTATAAATACACTAAATTCAGTACATTTTCAATTAAATAGAAATATTTTGGTATTTAAAATATAAACTCCAAGATATTTAATGACTTTTTCAGATAAAATTTAATATTTTTCATTTCAATCAGGCTCGACAGGATAAGCAATTGTTCTTTGCCTTGTATGTTTCTATTCTTCAAATGCTTACACAAGGTAATCATATATCCATGGTTATTATTTATCCAATGTTATCATATAACCATCGTTATTTGTTTAGGTTGCACAAGCCCAGCTTCAGTTCTTTTTCATGTTTTCTTTTGTCATAAGCCTGCTTTCCCATCATCTTACTCATTCTTTTTGCTCGACTATTAGTTGCTTCTAATTTTTTTCTTACTCTCTAAGAAAGTTGAAATGAAACAATGAATGAAAGTTACAATTTAACAGAATAATATAGAAATGTACTATAAACCTTCAGAATATATAATCAGGAGAGGACAAAAATATTTCTTGCCAACGTTCAGGATTCCAGTGCATTACACACAATCATGTAAAAACCTAGCTTTCTGATTTACTGCACATATGTCCTTTACTGGATTTAATAAAAGAATCTTCTTTAATCATTAATGCCATACAGCCTAATACAGGCCATTTACTGTCCTTGATCCATTGCTACAAGGTCTGGCAGAAGATTAAAATGTTTCATGCAAATGTCAAGGTGCTCATGAAAATATGACAGCTTGCCCAGTAATAGTAGGATAAAATAGGGTAATTGTTGTTAGCCTTCTCTGAGTACAGTCCTTAATTATGTTCTTAATTGCCCAGAAACAAATCCTGCCACTTTTCAACTAAAAGTAAACTATATAATAATAAAAAGCTGGAAAAGTGACTGTTCAGAGTTTCACTGGGCTAGGACTTGAGTGCAAATATCTGTAGCTTCGTTTAATAGAGTTAATTTCAGTAAACTGGGAGTCTGGCCCTTACATGATTATTTCAAACAGATAAGCAAAAAATAGTTTGAGTATTGGATGTCTTTTAGAAATTGCTAAAAGGTAAAATTTAGGATTACATTCAATTTCTGAACTTAATTTATAAAGTATGTTAACTAAAGAAAGATTGTTTGGACAGAATGAGTAGGAAGGATGACATTTACTCTTTATTAAAGGTCAGCTGTGGGCAAGTAGGTTTCTTACTCCTGGAAATAGTATTCAGGTGAGGATTAGGTAGTTCTTGGAAGAAAAGTGCAAAGAATCAAATTCCAAAGTGGATCACAGGAACATATTTCTCAGATTACAGACACAAATGAAAAATCAAGAGTTTGTCCTCATTTACAGAAATGTGATCCTGGAAGGAGTCAGGTATATGTTCAAAAACGAAATTGTAACTAGAGAAGGTTGACATTAACTTTGTCCTAGTCTGTTCGACTTACATTATTTTTTATGAATATTTGTGACTGGTCCAACACATGGTTTTGTGGGGACAAAGTTCTCCATATATAGATAGCAACCCTTCCATATCAGATGTGTATTTCATTTAGGAAATAAAAGCATATCTTGCTCACTGTGAAATGTAGAACACATTAACAAGTGAAAAATGTACTGCTGAGAAAATGGGGACATTGATGAAGAGGGACTGGGCAATAGCATTGGTAGATTTGGCATAGAAAACATAAAATATGATGTTTATTATGCAGCAATAATCATTCTAGTGTCTAATTTTAGTGTGGACAGTTGTTCAAACCTCTGACATGAAAAGTAGAGAAGAATAACTGGCCACACAGCATTTGTAGTTCCAGTGCCACTGTACATATTTCCTATGTATTATTTCCTACCTCTTGTTTTTCACAGTCAGTTTGTGTTTAGAACATCCCTGCACTCTGTCCCAGGGAGAGATGCATTTCAGAAATTCCTTCCTTCATGCATAACTCCCTACCTAATTCAAAACCCTGTCTGCAGTCATGGACATTATATATGAAGAGCAAAAGGAAAATGTCCACTTATTAAATGATTCTCAAGCATTTTAGAGCATTTAAAGTGCACATTAGAAATGTCTGCACTTTGGAAATCCAAGGTAGATACTTTCTTATTTTCATTTCCTAGGAGGTGCTTGTTATTTGTGTGGCGAAACAGAGCTTCTGTTTCTGCCCTAAAATGCGTGGGATGGTCCTGCTGCCGCCACGGGCTCCCAAAGAACAAGACTGGACTCTTAACTTTGCAGTCTTCAGGTTGTTTATTGTTTCTTATCTACAGAATTTTCTCTCTGCCCGACCGGGATCTGACCAGCAAGGCAGCCAAGGGCACTCTGACCACCCATGGGGTGGTCACGTCTTTTTATAGTAAAAACTACGTACAAGATATTTACCTTTTCTTCCCAATACCTATCACCCTTATTAACAAGTGCACCTTCACCACAGACCAATCCAAAAATGCCAACATCACCACCAAAGATGGATGGCAAGAAGAAGGAAGAAGAACCACAAGACACACCCTGTTTCCTCCATCTTTCCTCCATAACCCCCCTGTACCAAATTCCTAAAACTTACATTTCACCTCGTGAACATATCGTCCCTGCACCATTTAAACTCCATTGACTCCCATTTCCTCATACACTGGTGGTGCATCCCTAGATGGATCAAAATCAAGCCACCAACTGCTTCTGGCAACATTCCAGGACCTACGAGCCCCCCAAGGGTTCTCTCGGTAACTCTGGGCCTCAGGAGTGAGAGTTCCCACATTTTGCAAAGTTTACTAGCCCAACATGTCCCTTGCCTGTATCTCCCTGTTTGTATCTCTTTCCTAGAGATGAATCATGAACTATTTTACCAGAAGCTCCTCCCTGAACTTGGTTACTTTGCACAGCACTATATGGTGTGTAATTACCATGAGGGTGGTATTTTTGAGAGTAGTACTTTTGAAATACTCCTGACCTTTACAATTTTACTCACCTTTTGCAAGAGTTGGATCACATCTGACAGAAACTGACAGACTACTTTCTGATATTAAATGTGTTGCATTAAGAGACAAGGGCCCTGGCAAGAAACAATGTGCAAACAAGAAGCAGAAAGTCTTGTTTTAATGATAGGCACATATATGTTCTCAAAAACAGCCACGAAAAAGATTGTGTTCCTTAACACACAATTTCACTCAAAATTCACTCAAGGATTTGTCTCAACATTTTTGCAAATGCTTTCTGCACCTCTCCTAGTGAATGTTGCCATTCCTGAGTACTATAGGACAGGGTTCCTTTGGTGATTTATATACTATGCCAAAAATACATTTTATTGCTTTGCTTCTTCATTTCACTGGCAGGTTATTCTTGCAATAAAAGAAAAATCATCAGGACTGTTTAGTAAAAATCCTGAGATGAAATTTAGTAATATCTCACCCTGGCTGGAGAAACAGCCTAGTTTGAGACAATTTGGGTCAGTGTATAGAAACAATTTTGTCACAGGAATAACACTGATACCAAGCTACTCATATCATCTTCCTTTTTCTCTCACCTCTCTCACCCACATTTAGAATTTGATCTCTATCTCTTTCCATTAATTCAGACTATTTTATGTTGAAAATAGACTAACATTCTTTATTTTTTTCTAAATTTGAAGCTCAAATTGTATGATGACATTTTGAACTCTGCCATTTATGCATTACAAGAGAAAAAAAATTATATTTATTTTTGGATTTGTTGTTTTTCAATTAATCACATGTTCTCTTTTCATCTGTTACGGGAAAAAGAGAAAAAAATAAAACATCAATTTCTTTAAATACTGGTTTTCCTTGCCCTCGTCTTATTTATCTGCTCACTAAATCTGGCTTGTGGTTTTCTGAGCTTTTTTTTCCCCAGTGATTAGTTTTCCCATCAGTCTCTCTTTGACTGCATTATCATTAAAATGGTGAAGCTCTCAATATACAGTCACAGTCATTTTCCCCCAAAGTTCAACAACATTCTTCTTCAAGTTTTTGTGTTTTCATTAGACCACATCCCTTCTCCTTTCAAATCTGTCAAGGCTTCAGGTAATGGACTCATGACCTGTACATAAAGTAATATTCACACCTATATTGCAGTCCTGAAAACAAATGTGGTCTGTCAGAGAAAGGCAATTGGATCATCAGTTCTTTCATTCTCAGGTAGAAAATATCTTCTATTATCTGGCAACTGACAGTGAAATGAGCTCTTAGTGTGCTTTATGTCTTATCAAGACTGCTAATTCAGTTTTAGGAAAAAAAGGATAAAATTTAATTGGGAGGCAAGGAAGCAACTACTCTAATATATTTTATAACCTTTGCAACAACAGAGAAAACATTCAAGAATAGGTTACACTTGGAGGACAGTCCCATGAAAATAAATAATTGTTTGCTCACTCCATAAATAAGATTCAAAGAGACATTGATTTATGAAATGATGGGTCATTAGTAGTGGAGGCAAAGGCTAAACAAGCTTGCATGGAGAGAGTTATTCTAAAAGATGAAACTTTAACTTTCTTATTATTACAAGGATATGTAATCAATTTAAACTGATTTACTGAAAGTTTGACCATTTTAAGATATGACATTTTATACATTACCTTTAACTTTAATGTGTGCATAATTAGTATAAGTTGGCACAGTGCCAGTTGTTCCAACAGAAATCTATTGACTTAGTACACCTTAAGATGTTGGTCATTAGCAGCAGTTATCCTCAATTTGCTATGACAATATTAATATATGCCTGTTAGAACATTTTTTTTAAAGACAAATATTTAGAGAGTCATTGATACCTTGCCTCTCATAATGACTATGGAAATGTAGGTTGTTCTAGATGTAAGGTGTCTTGAAAATGAGAGTAATCTTCCAGCTGGTGGGAAATTCCAGTGGGTAATAATACCTTCTATTTGTCCAAAAAGATTTTAAAAATCAAAATATGATCTTAGGAGAACATTAATTTAGAAAATGTCAACAAATAGATTATCTCTTGAATATATTAATTTTAATTCATATTATTTGCTTTAATAAAATTGCGTTTTCAGTATTTTTATTTGTGTCTTGCTATGATCTATCTAGAGGGTAAATTAGGTCCCTCTTCAGGTAGAAAGAGGTGTAATTTTTCAGCAGTACCATTTTCCATAAGGAAAATAAGCCTATTCTGTTAAGGAACATGGAACCAAGAAAAAATAGAAGAGGAACAAAACCCAAGGAGGAAAGCCAACTGATTTTTTTTTTAGGTTTACTCATACATATGCATATAAAATACATTCCTGCTATGTGGATCAGTTTTATTATTCTTAAAACAGGCCATATAATTTTTGGATGGAGCAGTTACTAATACTGAATTGATAATACTGGAATATAAATATTGTAGTAACTGTTTTAACTGATTATTGAGAGACAAGTAAAAAAAATATCTAGAATTAGAGTTATAAGTTATATAACAAGAAATATAAAAAGTTGTATAGAAAACAGAGTTTTTGTAAAAAACCTCAAAACATTCTGCAATGTTATTTGATGTTCTGACATCAATTTTTTTAGTCCCTTTTGGAAAACAAAGGCTTTTTAATATTCTCCCCCCTGTTTATACATTAATGTAATATTCCTTCTTCATGCTGGTAAGCTACATCTGGGAAGAACACATATATGTAAGTTATAAAAAGAATAGGTTTGAAAAGCACAACCATTTTTTATTTAGATGCTGTCTGCACACTTAATTGATCTATTATGAAAACGTGACTCATTTAGTGCTCCAAAAGATTAAAGTAATACTTAATAAAAGCCAATACATTCAAGTATGTTTAAAACACTTATTGTAGCAGTTGATTGTACTTAAAATAGATCTTTAAGTCAGTGGGAACATTAAAAATTTTAAAGGGTAAAAATATGTTATTTCTTTGCCAGCACCTCTACATCAGAGAACAGCACAGCAGCTCACCATAGTGTGTGCAGAAGGAATATCAAATGAAAGAAGGAGGTGAGGAGGTATCAGCAGTTGGTCACACAGTGCAGTGAAACCTCCAACAACTGTTACTCAAAGCATTTACATTTCAGTCAGGGGTATGCTGCTGTATTTGAACAGAGTTCATTTTTATCTGGAATGTTATTGAGGAAATGATAACAATAAAAGGGAGTCTGATCCATTATGTTTTTCATGATTTCTACATCCCTCTTCCTCCCTGCCAAACCTGACAGATCATCTGACATCACAGCATCAGAGTATTGAGGTTTGTTTTCTCATACAAAGGCACATTGGGGTTCTTCACAATTAGTGGTGCTGTACTGGGTCCCACACCAGAGGTAATCAGCAGAGATCCATCACAGCTGTCACATCTGGCCTTGTACTATGCTTTTCAGTATATTTTGGACATTTTAAATGTATGCTTTATGCTTCAAAATAAATACACTTTGAATTTTATCAAGTTAATGGATGCAACTAATTAACCGAAAATATTAAAACATAACAAAGGCACACATAAGTATTCAGAACAAATTAGGTCACCTTGTAAGTGAATGTAGTAATAGTTTATTTCCATTTATACTGCATTTATTGTATACTTTTAACATGCTATCTGCAGTATTTCTAAATGTATTTTGGCCTGAATCTTGCTTCAACAAAGTTGCTAAAGATAGCATGAAAAATGTCTTTGTTGTATCTTAGTTTTTCTTGGCTCTGTTAGGCACAGAATGAAAGCAGGAAGTATTTGGCCCTGTGTATCTAACCTGTCATTTGGAAATTTCAAGTTTTGGTTTCTTCCCTGCATGCTGAGGTTTAATTTGAACCATGTCACCTACCCTGAGCAATGATGTCATATCCCTCTGTGATAGCTCTCTGAAGTTCTCTGAAGTTGCCAGTGACTTAATGCCATTCTCTCCTCTCATAAATGTTGAACAAATGCAATAAAGAAAATCTACCACTTGTTCATGGAGAAAACTTTGTAATTTGTAGGACAAATGCCAGAGTCAATGTTTAATTCTCCATTAACATAGAATGAAAAAATAATTAAAAATTTTTCCAGAATTTAATTTAGCTCAATTTAGTTAAATAATCATTATGGTTGTTCTGTCTTCAAGCTTTCCCTTACATTTTGAGGAAACTACATGTCTTGCTTCACAATAGCAGGTATTGTGGTTCCTCACACTGCTTTTCAAGGCTGTCATAGATTAAGTGAAAGAAAAGACTTTCCATGTTATTTTATCCTTTTCCCTTTCTAGAACAGGATTATGCCTTGTAATGGAAACTGCAGAACTATACTCAGTATAATTTAAAATGGCTGACCAAATGGCTTCCATCACCACTTACTATTAACAGATGTAATGATGTATGCAAGCACTGATTTTCAAATGTCATAGAAATTGTATGCTGAATTTTAACTTGAAGGACCCATTATTATTGAAAACCAAGCAAAGAGATCATTCTGTGTCTACTTTATACCTCATTACTGTATTACAGGAATCATTCTGATATACAAACTGATACAGATGACATAATGACACAGAAGAAGGGATGGAGACAGACTGTGAAGGTAGAGTAGGGACTTTGAATCCAAATGCATGTGCAAGCAGGGTCAATGAGAGCAGGCTGCCCAGAAATGTGTCCAGAGATCTTGTGAATATCTCCAAGGGTGGAGATACTACAACCTATCCCGACAGTCAGTGCCAGTGTTCAATCACCCTCACAGGGAAAAAGTGTTTCCTGATGTCCTGAGAGAAAAAAGACATTCAATGAGAGCATGTCTAGCATATAACAATTCAGTTCAGTGCCCTCTGGGAGCCAAGTAATCTTCAAATGACAATTTTAATTTAGTATTAATATAGACATATATATATATACATACATAAATAAAGTCCCACAGAATCATGCTGAGACCATATCCTGAAGTTTGAAGGCATCAGGACTGCCTGGACAGTTCTGGAAAGCACTATAAGGTGGGGAAAGCCAAACCTGGCACTTTGTCATTCCTTATTGTTTACCAGGAACAGCATCTGCACCAGTCCCAGAAATCTCCCCCATATTTTGGTTTAGCAGAAACTATTTTCTTTGTTCCAAGACAAAGCCCAGGAGCTAGATAATCTGCAGAGCAGTGTTCAAGATGAAAGCCTTTCAGTGTATACTAACACCCAGAGTATCTGGGGAGCACTGGCTTTGAAATCCAAGTTTTATCGACTCTGTTGTTCATGAAATAACTTATTTCAATGTCCTTTTTTATCCTAGTAATATAATACTTATTGCTTTTTGTGATGTTTAAATTAATGTTCACAAATATTATCAGATGAAGGGGAATAAACAAGGAGAAAATATTTTGCGCTTAGATAGTAGCATGCAGAAGTAAAATATCAAGCTGTCAACTATGCTTTAATATACATCTTTATTTTCCATATTAATTTGTTTACATCCAAATAGAATGTCTATAACTTAATCGAGTTCCCTTTTCTCTGCTGGAAATCTTTTTTACTTCATCACGCAAATGGAAATGTTTTCATATCCTCCCCCCAAATATTTTATTCTGCATGCATGGCAGGATATTGATTCTGTATAATATATCTTCCAGAACATGTAACAGGCACTGCCTGGAAATATGTGTGTGCCCAGTATGCCATGAAAAATAATAAAGATCTCAGAAGCAAAGATTTCCCTAATTGTTTTACTGGGGACACTGAAAATGCTATTAGACAGACATAAAACTTATTAACAAACAACATTTGTGGGAATGTAAAAGCATCTACTTTCTGTATTGGTAGCCATTCTTCATCATATTTTTAATTGTATTTCTGACAAAACAATAAAGAGAAAAAACCTGCTTCTATCAGATCATTTATATTCTAATAAATAAGAGTTTGTATAAGTCATGAATTATATCAGCAAATGTTGTCAACTGTAATGAAGAAGGTACTTGTACATTCCACCTACTTAAAAAGAATAACTGTCAAATGAAGCCTTTCTTGTCCTACATACTATTTACAGATAAAATTATGCTAATCTTTGTAAAGAATTTTTGACTATATTTGGATAAAATAAGAGGAAAAACAAAGAAAAGAGGAACAGAGTATCTTCTAGCTTTATAGTCTAAACAGCAGGATACCTTTGAGAACAAAGAGATTTAGTTGTCAGTGAAGACAGTTTCTAGCAAAATGAGGCATTTGTCCAAACGGCACAGCAGCTTTCTTTGCCACTTTGTTTCTTTCTCATTTCTGTCTCATTTGTGTTCCTTATTTGTTTGCTTTTACTGCTGAAGTGAGAATGCATACCAGTCTGCACAATTTACACATCAGGGATGGGATATGCTGTACCAACACACCATGACAATCAAGGAAATAACAACACATCTCATTGTGTAATCTTTTAGTGCTTTTCTCTATCTTCCTTCTGTGCAATCCTAAATCCCTTTTAACAGACTCCAAAATGTCACTCAACCAGATGACACAGGAGATTGAAATCTAGTAAACCAGGTAATACTTATTTTTCACGGATCTCTAGATGAGTAGAGGAATTAAAAAGAAAGAGGTATTCTTAGTCCTGTATTTAGCATTTGAATGTTAAATGAAAAACTGCTGTGTCTTTTACTGAGCACATCTGGCTTCAAAGTAGAGATTTAATTTTTTAATGGGTAAATCTGTAACACTAATATTCTAAAGCACACCAAGTCCTTTAGTTTCACATAAGAACTGATTATCATGCTGTCCCAGTCATTTCTGAATGAGCTGTGAGACATGAGCTGGATTGGGCAGTAGAGGAACAGAACAAGTGGATCTCCATGAAGCTGAGCAGTGAAAAGTGCAGACAGAACAAATGCATTCATGGCTACAGGAAAAAAGCAATCTTGCAGGCAGGTTTCTGGGAGCCTCTGTGGATAAGATGAATGTGTCTGTCCAGTGTGTGTCCTGCAGTGAGCAAGGTTAACCACACTGCCAGGGCTGCATTAATGTGGTGGGTTGGCTCTAAATGGACACCAGCTACCCACCAAAACTGCTTTACCACTTCCTGCCTCAACTGGACAGGGAATAGAAAATATAACAAAAGACTTATGAGTCTTGACAAAGATGGGGAGAGATCACTCAACAATTACCATAAAAGACAAAAATCCCTTGACTAAGTGAAATTAATTTAATTTCCTTCCAATTCAACCCAAATCATATTACGAAAAAAAAAATGAAACCTTAAAAACACCTTCCCCCACTTCTCCCTTCTTTCTAGGCTTCACTTTTTTCCTGACTTCTCCATCTTTTCTCCTCCAGCAGTGAAGGGGAACAGAGAATAGGGGTGGCAGTCTATTCATCCCGAGTATTCTCTGTCATTTCTTCTCCTCAGGGTGAGAACTCCTCCCGCTCTTCCCCTGCTCCAGAGGAGAGTACCTTCGGCAGTTTTTAGCAATTTGAAACAGAAATTTTAGAAAACATGGAACCAGACTTGGTTTTGGTGCATGGTAAGAGGGTGGAATGCAGTGGTCACAAATGGCAGCACAACAAAGCACAAATGTGCATAAGGAAAAAATTCCTCCCCTTGTCAGTTATTAGCCTTGGAACAGCTTTCCTAGAGCAGCTGGAGGATCACAAGCCCTGAAAACTTCCAGTGTTAAGCTGTGAAGGCTTTCTAGTGTCTGGTCTAATTTTGAAACTGGCCGAGCTCTGAGAAGTTTGAAGCAGGTGACTTCCAGGAGTCTCTTCTAATCAAAGTGTTTCTTTGATCCTGTGTTCATGAGTTTAAAACTTTTATTTTGTAAGACACTTCTTGAGTGCTTTTTTGTCTCTTGCAGTCATCAACATGATCCAGAATTACCTCGTCTTTCCTTTAAAAAATGAGCTCACAAAAACTTAGGACAAGGATAGAGCTTCAGAATGTCAAAATGTCTCATTTTTTAGCCAATATCTGATATTAGCTATTCTGTCCTGCATTTTCACCATCATTCCAAATAATTCCAACATTGAAAATTTAGCAATGATCTCCTGCTTGATTAGAGAGGATAAACAGGAAATACTTAATTATTCTGCCCTGAAGAAAACATTATATAACTTGATTGGATATTTTCATGGATTGTTTCCATCAGTATTACCACTTCAGTATCTCACAGTCCTGTTGGACAGAAGATTCACTGATCACGGGAAATGCTTTGTCCAGGAAGGCCAAAAGGAAGAATAATTCTCTGCATTTGCTATATTCATTTGACTTGCTGCACTTTCCCTAATTCCTGTGTCCCATCTTTTTCCATAACTCCTTTTTTATGGTCCTGTGTCTTTTGTCTGTACATTATCCAGGGTAGAATTCCACAGTTCTCCTAGCCATTGGTTACCCCAATTGCATAGTAATTACTGACTGAGCACAGGCACCTTCTGTCTTTTATAGATTTTGAGATTGCAAAATATAAATATTTCTTAAGCAAAAATAACATTTATTTGAAATTGGTAGAAGAAAGCAAAGAAATAAAATGTGAAAGTCTATGAGAATGTCTATCAGAGTAATGTGAGTAGTCTGAACTTTCTGAATCATATGTGAATGAAGGTATCAGTCTTCCTCAGGTTGTGTTCAATTATTTTAGAGCTTTAGCAAGCTCTTCTTTGGCTTATCTTCATTAACTGAACAACTGTTTCTTCTGAGCTATTCCTTCCCTCCTTATGTGTTTAATCATAATCATAGAGCTTCCATTTAAAATAACCCAATATATACTGATACAGAAAGTGTCTGAGTTCCAAAACATATAGTGCATATAAGCTGCTATTAGCAACTTCCAATTTCTCTCACAGACTGCCCATAAGTGGTTCTGTCCTGGGACCAAGAGGAAACCATGATAAAAGAGAAGGTTTGCAGAATCATCATGCTCAGAGCTGCTCCAATTTGTACACCACCTTCAGCCTGGGGCGGTTTTAAGCTTTATTAGCTAATGTCTGCAGGGCAAACAAATGCTGAGGTCAGTTCAGAAAATTTTCCAAACTTTTTAATTTTAACTGAGTTAACCGTGAATTGATGAACTGCAGGGATGTACACAGCTGTAGGTTTCAAATATCAGGGAGATTAAATATTCCCTGTCAAAATGAAAGGAAAACTACACCAGGATTTAAGAGGACTAATAATTCCCATTTTTCTTCCCTGTGAGGTGGCAGTTATTGAACTAAACCTATGACATTTGCATAAAAATCACTTAAAGTGATTTGACAATAAATAAAACAGAAGAATTTCAGAACCTAAAGAGGTCTGAGAATACTTCAAGAATGTTACTGGAAATTATGTATTCCTCATAAAACCTTTGCCTCATTGTGTTCATTTAATAAGACTTATAAAGGTGGAATGGTTAGCAATGAGATAATCCAAATGACTTATATGTCAAATTAATGGTCAAGAAAGCCAACATGGAACTATTCCAAGACAGATATTTGGGCTGCTACCACTGCAAATAGCAATTAAAAAAAAAAAAGCCTGTCCCTAAGGTAACTTATTGTCTTCATTCTTACTGTGAGTAACTTTTTTTCCCTCACAATCTACAGTTTTTATCACACTCATAAACATATTTCTTTTATGCAGACCTGCTTATTGTATGAATAGGTATTATGTCTCTATATTGTATGCAACATACATATATTACACATTATTTTATATGAGATTGTTTTTGTATTGTTCAATATATTGCCCGTAATGTATTTTGTGTTACTTAATTTTCAAAGATATTGTATTAAATACATAGTATACTGGAATAGGCTGCAACAAAGAAAGGCTTAAATAATTTTTTTCTGATAATTCTTTGTTGTGTCTTGATAAATCTGTTTTATTTTCCTCATTATGACAGTCTATAGTTCAAAGAGTATATTTTTTAAAAATTTACTTGAACTTTATATGAGGTTGATTAGTTGCACAGAAAGGTCTCAAGAGGTCTGAAGTGAACTAAGCTATGCTATCTGCATGAGGATCAACCATTTGGAAAATCCTGACGTATTTGGTTCATCATTTTTTGTTCAGATCCTAGTCAATAATGGCTTTCACCCCCAAAAGAGAGGAAACCACTTTTTCCTTTTCATTTTAACTCATAAGTATCTTTAGATATGTGCAACTGGGTCGCAGTTTACCACTTCCTCTTGCTCTAGCTTTGTCTTTCATAAAATACTGTATGAAACAAGAAGACAGTTGTATGAAAATTGGTCTAAATAGAACAGTTATGGTATGAATAAATGACTGCACTCTAAAGGCCTGAGTGCTTTTCATGCATTTATTTAAACAGCTGGCATTAGTTTCCACTAATCAATTGTCCTGGGAGCTTCCTTTGGAAATGTATCAAATAAAAAAATTCTTCCATGAACCAGTGTGAGCTTATCTCCGAGCTCATTCTGTTTTCTATTGTTCTGGTCTTTTCTGGTTTGTTCTGTTCTGTTTAATTTTGTGAATACCTCAAAGACTATTAATTCTCTCAAACTGTTCAAAGTTTCTCATATTTCTTGTAAAAATTTTCCTTTAAATTCTAGAACCATATACTTCTATAATTCTCTGGTGTCAAGAATGTGAAAAGTTTTTTTCTCAATCTTGAATGCAAAGAAAACTTATTTTATGGCGAAAAAGGTAACAGTAAATGTTCTCATTACTAATTCAATAGCTGTTGAACAGATGAGATCTTTGTGATTGTCATCCAATCAGCTACTGATGCTCAAAAAAAAAAAAAACAGTTAAAAAAAACCTGGTTAATGTTCTTCATTGGTGATTAATACCCTTCCTCCTCTTCACTACCTCTGTCAAAAAAACAAACAAATGAACCAACTAACTAAAAAAAAGAAAATACATTAGAAATAATATATTAGAAAGAAATAGAAAAGCTAAACATTTTAATGAGGGATAAAATATTCTGTTTGCTCACAGATAATGCAGGATCTCTGTGAAAGAGGATATATAATGCATAAGAAGATATGTGATGAAGAGAAGATAGAGCATGATGAACAAAGAGAGGCTGGGAAAAAGTTGCATTGTGCTACTCCCTATTTTTGCCCTTCTAAATTTATTTTTTACATGAGTTTTACAAGGTGAAGCAAGGTGTCTTCTATTAGATGCTAAATGTTTATTTTTGGAGCTTAGAAGCTTCATTATTGGATCAGAGAAGGGTGCAATGACGCTCCTATTTCATGAAGCATTGTTGTTATAGGCTGGTCAGCTGGTCTAAAAAAGTACCTGTAGCTTTTCTATAGATTTTTATTTTATTTCCCTTTCTAGATTTTCACTGATGCAGTAAGCTTTAGAAACCGCAAGCATTTGATATATTTTATTTAAAAAGAAATTCCTTACTCTATCAGAGATGCTGTGAGAAATGAGTAGACTCAGAATGCTTAGACCTTAGTTTTAATTTATCTTTAAACCCCTTGATTTGCTCTGGCTATGTAAAATGGCTTTAAAATTGTTCTTACCATGTCTTAAAGTTCCAAATCCATACCACTGCCAAGAAAAGGGCCTTGGTGTAAATGAGAATCAGACCTCCAAAAGAGTGTTTGCCCAGCAGGTTGTCCCTAATGTTATTTAGCTGCAGTTGCTTCTGCAATAGTCACATTTAGAAACTTCACTGTTAAATGAAATTCCAGCTCCCATGTTCCTTTACCTCTTAGGACTAACACAAACAAAACTATAATGGTGCAACACAAAATTATAATGGTGCAACATCTTTTGGATGTTCAAGAAATATAATGCATTCAAGTAACCTGTGTTTTTTTCCAGGATGTGGTTCTCTTCCTAGTTAACAAGCCGTCAAAAGTGTAATCTAAACAAAAAAGTGTGTTTTAATGCTTTTAAATAACTCACCAGTTGCAAGACTTGATTCCTGTTATCATGTTCTGGAAATGTCAAATTTATGCTCAATACCACACTTGAAGACAACTACAATTAGAGATAGATTTCAGTGACTTCTATATGTAAGTAGAAAACTATAGCTTAAGCTTTTTTGTGGAATAAAAAATATAAAATAAAAAAAAGAAGTCCAAAACCTTGTGTGATTTACTGCAATATTTATTGTCTTATACATACAAAAATTTTAAAAAACTCCAAGCAACTCCTTCCTATTGTTCCAGTACAGGTCACATATTCTTCTGTGTATGGTTGAATCAAATATCTGTTGACAAGCTTAAAATAGATTTGTTTGTAAAGGAAGTGCACAGTCCTCAGCAGGAGGATACATAAGGAGTGTCTAACTCCTTTCATGGAAGATACAGCTCTGAATCTGGTAGGTTTGTATTTTGAAAATTGAATAACTCCTTGTAGGTAACTAACAGCCAAGCAACAGCATTTATTCTGGCAGAAAAAAAAATAGTATACTATCCAGAAAAACAGTAAATAGTATACTATCCAGAAAAACAGTAAATTCTCTGTGTGTTGAAAGAACAGAAAGGTAGGTGAAAATCAGATTAATACATGTTGCAGCAAAGTCATGTTTACATTTTTGTATAATCATTCAAACTTCTATTATTAGAATATTTTGATATCAGTATATGTTAGCTTTGCAGTATACACTTCTGAAGTTCTTCTCTTTCCTCAATGCTTTTTGCTTTATATTTTCTTCTGTCTCATTTCTATTCTGTGATATACTATTTACTGCTTATATTCTTTCATCATTGAGGATAAGTTCATATTTTACAGTAAAAATGTTGACATCTAAATTTCAAGATCTTCTACTCTTTTGGTAGGGGGAAGGAACAAACACAGCTAATTGCTTACAAAAAAATTCCCCTTTTTTATTCTTTGAAGGTTCTAACAGTTCACAAACATCTGTGGAATAATTTTTCCTTGAAAACTTTTTATTGAGTTTCTCAAGCTACTCCCAGCAGCAGATAGCAAAATGCCTATCTGGCACTTTGGCATGCCAAACTGTTGGGCATGACAAAATTTCGTGTGAGCTTCCAGGCTGCTCTGCACACAGTCTGATCTTACAGATGTCTGATCCTAGTACAAGCTTACTGGATTAACCTACATGCCTCAGGTAATATTATAGCCCGGGAACTGTCATCATCATTTCAAACATTTGTGGCAGACATTTTGCTTCCTTAGAGCAAAAATGATTCAAGGAGCTACTTTATAGAAATCAGAAGAATGACCTATATGAATCTAACATTTCAGTTTTTCTAAATTACTTTTTCCAATCTATTAGCAAAAAAATTTAAATATACTGTTATGCATTTGAACTTTTCATGAGGTCTAGCTGCTCTTCTTGCTACTTTTCTATAGGTCTTACTACCTTTTCATTATTAGTTGCAATAGACATTCACTTAAATTTCTGAAGTCACCTTTCTCAGATTTTTATGCCTGCTTTCCTGGGTCTAAGTAATTATTTTTGTTTTGCTTAAAGGATTATCTATGCAAAGTCCATATGATGTAACACATTTGTAGAATCTGTTTTGAATATTTGCATCCATTGGTGCAGCTACAATCTAAGCAGAATGAAAACATATCCATTTTTTAGTGCAGGCAAAAATGCAGGTTTTTTTTTAAAGCCCATGTATATGAGGTTGCCTCCCTATGGAAATCAGAGTCACACCACAAGTTCTGCTGGAGAACACTTTCTGGCTGATAATTTTTTTTGTTAACCATGCATGCAAGACTGGTTATTGCAAAACCAAAGAGGGTAAAAATTGTCAAGTGCAATAGTTTAGTCACATTTAATTGTAGAACAAGCTTGTGTAATTTCACCATATTCTGATCAGGCTTAACAAATTTTGGAGAAACCCTTTGGATTTACTTTTTCAGAAACTGCTATTTAGTATTCAGAAGGTTGCTCAATGACACTACTTTTTTATGCATATAACTGCACCTTGCTGATATTTCATCTCGGATTATGAGAGCTTCCTCCAAAAATAGAAAACCTAAAGAAATATAAGTCTGTGGAATTTGTAAGTGATTTTTCCACAGCATCTATTCCAGTAGAAGAAACTTCTTTTCCTTCTACAAACAATATAAAAATTAGCAGTTATTATAATATATTTACTTAGACTGTGCAGACTGCATGTCACCCTGAAAACACAAAATGACTTAGAGAGATCAGAGAATTACACTACAGTGTTTGTAAACCCTCTGCAGTGACAAGCACCTCATCTTACTCAGGCATTATAGGCACATTGGACCCTCCTAAGAAGAATGACAGCTAGAACCAATTTTACTGGAGCTTGTTGAAATTTATCTTTTGTCATGAGTGGCTCTTTGTTTTACTCACAGTTTATCTGTATGTAAAGTGCACAAAAGATCAAGAATAGTATATGGCTTCTTACCAGGCAAAGCTAAAATTGCAATGCAGAAGTGCAAATGAGGTTCATAAAAGCTGTCATGGAACTACAAACAATGCATCTAAACAAAAAAGGTGTTATAATCTAGAAAAATAACTCAAGGTCCTCATGAAATTGCATACCTGAAATAAAAAGGAACTGCAAAAGTAGTCCAGCCTTCAGCTTCCCAATGTTAACTTCGAAAGTTATAAGCATGAATAATCAAACATAAAAGTAACAGTCACTTCAGTAGAAGTATTCCAGTATAAGACTCTTCTTCTCTCCTCAAGAACCTCTTATAGATTCTAAGCCACTTAAAAACTTAAGAAATGGAAATTTCTGAAAGGCAAAGGAAGTGAGAGATCACTTAGTGATGATGTAAATAATGTTGCACCAATGTATTTCACTAGCTGAAGTATTTCAAATTTTCAGCTATTTGTGCTAACAATATATATTACATGTACAATTTAATTGAAGATCAGGACATAGATAAAAGAAAAGAAATTTTAGATAACATTTGGCTGCATCTGTAATTTCTGCATTCTGCATTTCTGTAACAGCATCATGGTGAGGCAGCAGGGTTCCCTGAGGTACACTGCTGTGGTCAAATACTAGAAACTATTTAGGACAAATACATAGCTTAAATATCAGCAAGAAAGCACCTCAGACGATTTCTGCTTTTACTGTGTGCTTTATAATATGACGTAAGATACTCTTTAGGGTTTGGAATGACAATTTACTCCAGTAGATTTCAAATTAGTACACAAAAAACAGGGTAGAAATTTTTTTTTTCTTGTTCTCAGATGTGAAAATAGAGAAATGAAAGGAAAAATACCTTGGTGAATGCAAAGAGTCAAGATTTCACCTCAGTTTTTTAGGTATATATTAATCAATGAAGATTATGTGCAACTTCAGACTCAGGGAGACCCAACCTCCATTTTCTTTCTATATATACTTGTGAATATTTTATAAAGTTTTGTAGCAAAAGCTTAAACTTCCTAGTCACTTTCAGACTTTTGCTCTCATCTGAATCATATTTGAAAGAGAAAATACAGGAATTGATTGATCTGGTGTTTGACATCAAGCTGAAAATATCAAGTAGGATAAAAATTTATGAGAAACCTGGAATAAGAAGGCTGAGTAATTTTGACTCAGGGCCTGCGGTTCCTGGCTTATCAGAATAATTTTCTTCTTACCATGTCATCAAACAGGATCACACATTCTGCTTTGCTTTGGTGAGGACTTCTGAAATATGATGTTTATCTTATATGTTTGTAGAAAGTTGGTTGAAATTGCTTAAATGCTTGAAAAACTCTGTACATAAAATCTGCAGGTACACTTTTACTGGTTGATTCTGATCAGCTTAGCCAGCCGAATCCATGAGTGGAAAGGCTGCAATGGACAGTGAATGCACTGATAACCAGTTTGGTGCTACAGGTAAATACAGTTTGAAATATGCTCTTCCTTTAAAGCTTAAATGAGGAAGAAAGTAAAAAGGCTACAACCAATATGAACGTGTTTTACTTTTCTTTTAAGTTTCTTTCTTTCTTCTTTTAGGTCCCATGTCTTTTCTAGTATCATTGAAAGTAATCCCAAAGGAATAATAAAATATAAAAAACCTCTAATAAAATAAGATTTTTGGAGTTTTCAAGATCAAATCTTTGCTGTTTAGCTATGATAGCAGAAACATTTGTTCTCCCTGAAAGGGTCAAGTATTTACTTGATAATTCTTTTTTAGATATTTATTTCATAGTTGCTTGTTTCCTATCTTCTTCCTTCCATCTTCCTAGCAATGCCACAAAAAAGCTTACTATACAATTACACATTAAATTTATTTAGAAATTTTTCAGATTAGAGAAGTATTCAGAGCAATAAGGACAGTTTTCTAAACAAGTCATAAATTAATTTGCAGTTACATAGCACAGTCCTACGTCATCTACTGCTGTAATTGTATTACAGCAGGAGATGCACCCAGGAGTTCAACTGCTCTCATTCCTGAGAACTATTGATCACACACACTTCCTCTGCAGACCATGTAATACCATATAAAGGTCAGCATGGACAGCACAAATTGCTTTTATTGAACAGTATAGTGAAGTGGCATTTAAGGTAAAAAAGCACCTTTATGCTTTTTTGGCAGGCAGTTGATTGTGATTGTGTAGTTCATAGTCCTGAAATCTGAAATTGCATCACACTGCCTTGCCTGAGTAAGACTATCTGCTTTGGGAGTTGAGTATCTCATGAATGAATCAGGCTGAGCAATTTATTTGCACAGAACAATAAAACATTGAAAGACTAATGAAATGCGCTTGCAGCATATTTTTTGAAGACCCACACAGGTGAAGGGAATCACTCTTTAAAAGGAGACCATACATTTGAGTGTATCAGAAACTTTAATTCATATTTTGTTTTTTGATTGATAACAACTGGTATATCCTTCTTCAAAACTAGGGATTTAATTAAAATAGTATTTATAAATGAGTGTACCATGGAAAACAAAACCCCAAACAAGCTGACATAAAAATCTCCTACCATATTGGATAAGTTAAATATTTTGATCCTTCTGAAGGTAAGTTGAATTTCATCCCATTTCTTCTTTTGGATGGAAAAGATATTCCATTAAATTGAAATTGTTCCTGTACAGTACTCAGATTGTACAGAAAAAATAGCATTCTATTTAAAAACTCCCAACAGCATTGATCAAATTTGAAAAGGAGCTAATGTGCAGTTTATAAGAGATAATGTTCAGTCCGACATTCTACCACTGCTATTGACACTGGTCCACTGATCTTAATGAGCCTGTGGATCTTGCTGTATGTGTGAAGTCAGTACCATGTTCTTCTAGCCCAGCTTCATTGTTTTAATAACTGGTAGGGAATAAATCAGCAAGGAGATTCCTGATAGACAATTTACTGCCTGTAGACTAACATGTATGCATTCATGCACACTGGTGACAGGAATCAAATGGAGAGGATCCTGAAAAATTGATTTAAAAACACTAAAAAGTGAGGCCCATTCAGAAGAGATGGGAAGGATTTTTTTCTACTCGCAGGCATAATCAGCTGAAGAAATATTGGAATAAACAGGTCTGCAAGAGTTGTCAGAAGTTAGGAGATATTCTGTTAAAGAGAAATGACAATGGTCAAAAATCAAGAAAACACAATACTGGGGAAAAGTCTATGAGTTTGGTTGATATGAAAGTCAACAAAGAGAGCTAATTTGTAACACCCTTCAGACAAGTATAAACCTGCTGCAAAGAAGAAACAAACATGTTTTCTATCTCACTAAAGCTTGGGACAGAAATCTTTAGTTGTAGCAGTTACTATTGTTATTATTATTATTAATATTCTTTCAGATTAAATATTTATATAAAGTTTTCAAATCTGAAAGTTATTAAGCACCAGCCTCTGGAGGCTATAGAGCATCCAGCCTTGAGAACTGTGGATGACAGGCTAGTACAGTACCAGGAACAGCCAGTGGAACCATCAACAGGTTCTTGGCCAGGAGAGTTCACTTTTTCAAGTTCTCCAGGCTTCTGTGCTTTTCTGGTAGCTCATTTCTGTCACACTGTTTCAAGATTTTGTTTGACCAGTGTCTAGTCCCACTCTCCACTACCTCAGAAACCAATTTGAGACAGCAATTACAGTTAAGGTGGCTCAGGGCTTATGCACGACAATGGCTATTCCTATACCTAAAACAGCAGGTTTTATCAGTTTTTGTCCCTGAAATCAAGTTGTGTTGCCATCTGAGAAATAAAAAGGATTTTTCTAAAAATTTCAAAAGGCATATTTAGGTTCCTCATGGGGGTTTATTCCCTTTCTCATGTGGCACTGGTTGCTCAAGCAATAGGATAATATATTAAATAGTGCCAGAGTATTCTGTTCTTGTGCCACACTGTCTGTGCTGCTAAATGATGCAGAGAGACTTCCCCAAGTCACAAGATGAAAATATATATCCTTCAGAGAGGAAATTACCAAGGTTTTTTAATTGTGAAATATAGCACTAAATTCTTGAAGAGGATGGAATCCCTGTATCATATTCATCATTTAGGCATCCTTGAGACCATAGAAAACCCAAAGTACTGTATAAGTAGGGCCTTTCCAGACAGAAAATGAAGATGGAATATATCTGTGGCCAGTGATGGCTACTGTGGCTTATCCAAATGAAAAGGATAGTGAAGATGTGTAGAAACACCCACAAAGAAGGGAAATGAAGCAAAACAGACATTTGAAGGTAATAACCGAGGGAGCTGCAGAGAGATTAAATGGCTGAGTTCTGGCTTAGGGAATAAAACAACAGCTCCAAATCACTGTGCTGGAAATCAGCTGACAAATCTGGCTAAATAATTCTGTCACTCAAAAACAAAAGCAAAAAGTGGAGTGTGACTTTCAAGCTCTGCTTTGCCATCTAGCATATAAAAAATAAAATGTGGAGACTCATGGAGATGTACATTGCATTTTAGCAGCTAATTGATGCTATTTTCATCCAAGTGCAAACCTTCACCTCAAATATAAATTGATCTGGTTCTTATCCTGCTGTTTTTAAGACTGTTCCACCTATACAACTTGAATGAGTTTATTTTCATATTTACCCTCAGTTATAACTCTCCAAAGGTGAACAGCATTTGTATTTCAGAAAGAATTTACCTCAATCATCATAAGCAACATAATAAACATAGTAATCAAACATCACAGATAGAAATCTGTATGCTCTGACCTATCTTCAGATAGAGTAAAACAGTTTTCTTTCACATGGCTGAAGATATTTTAGTTTTTGTCAATAGTTTTTCTAAATTAGATGAAAATCAGGCCTAGATTTAACACTTTTCATATTTTTTTCTGTTTTCTCCCCTTGAGAGAGATACAAAAAAACAAAAATAAAACCATGTTAAATGATAAGATACCTCTAAATTCCAGAGTTCTCCCTCCTATGATGATCACCAAGCTGCCAAACATTAGCAAAAATTGTTCTCTTTATGAATAATTTTAATTTTAAACTTCCTAAAGCAGCAAATGTTTGAAAAAAATCGATCAAAAATGTATATCAAAGCTTCTAATTTATATCACCTGAATTAAAAAAAAAAATCATTTAATAAAACCAGTTATTTTTCAGCCAAGGTTCTCCTTTAAGAAACAGTTAAAGGAAAAAATAGATATATAATTAATTAGATTTTGAATCACTCAGTGAAAAATAAACCTAATGTCCTTGATACTGGGTTTGGTATTGATTTCCCTATTTTTAGCCACAGAAAATCAAATACTCTGTTTCACTATGGTATGATTGCAAAATTTAAACTTCTGAGTAAATGTGAAGAAAATCTGTTTATAACACATCATTGCCTAAAATTGCAAAAGAATAATTTCTGTTACCCAGAGTCTGGAAGAAATACTACTGTAGGTAAGACTGAAAGCGCTACTTGAGTGGAGAGTTTGTTAAGTAACACAAATCATGAATATTTTCATATATTTTATGCCCACTCTTTCCACATAAAAACCTACAATTCAGAGTAAATAGCAAGGAATAATTTTCTGATAGTGTTGAAAAAATGCTAGTAGAAAAAGTTGGCAGCTTCATTGTTTAAAGAATTTCAGTGCTAAAATAAATCATAGCAACAGCTCAATGCTGGCCTTAAAGACCTTATTTTTATTCTCCTTTGCACAAAGCTACTTTGCTTGCTGTGCCTGAATCCTCTTTCTAGCTAGAACACAGCAGAGGAATAAAAATCTATCTCAAGAAAAGTTTTGATATTCCAAAATTTGATTTTATTTTTTCATTCAGACAAATGCCATGTTTATCATCCACTTGTGAAAAAGAAAGAAGGGTGTGAGGTGGAAGTTCATGTAGCTAAATAACTGTAGGGTGGTAATCTGAAATAATGAAATGTAATGTTGGATTCCAGTTGCAGGATGTGTTCCATCCTCAAATTAAGATGTGGATTCAATGTAAATGCATGGATGTGCAATGCCATTTGAAATATCTGCTGCTGACCTCCCGCTGTTGCTCCAGAGTGACATAGGACTCCCATTAATCTTTTGTCCCTTCTGCCAATTGTGTGCGCATTTTTGGATTAGGATGCTTTGGGGCATGTCAAACACTATTGTGCATATTTGTAATAGCAATTAATCAAATCCATTGACAGAGATTGTCATGGCTTTACCCCAGATTGCAAATAAACCCTACACAGCCACTCATTCACTCAGTGAGATAGGAAGAGAATTGGAAGAGTAAAAGCCAGAAAACTCATGGGCTGAAAGAGAGACAGTTTGAGAAGGAAAGCAAAAGCCAACAAGCAACAAAACCGAAAATAACTAATTCACTGTTTCCTACAAACAGGTAGGTGTTCAGCCATCCCTAGGAAACCAAGGCTCCATTGCACATAATGGTGACTTGAAAAGAAAACATCATCAGTGCAAATATGGGTCCCCTTCATCCTTCTTTCCCCCACCTTATACACTGACTGTTATATCATATCGTCTGGAATGTCCCTTTGGTCATTTGGGGTCACCTCTGCTGGCTGTGTTCCCTCCCAACCCCTTGTGCGTTAAATGCTGCTCAATGATAATGAAGACATGCCTGTGCTATCAACACTGCCTTCAGCGCAAATCCAAAACAGCCTCAGAGTAGATAGTATGAAGAAAATAAACTTTATCCCACAAAAAAAAAAAAAAACCTAAACAAAAAAAAAAAAAAAAAAAACCAAAAACAAAAACAACAAAAAAAAAAACCCCAAGAAAAACCCACCAAAAAACAAAGCACCAAAGCAGCACAGGAATCATTTTGAAGTTAGATACTGAAATTTCAGTGTTTCCATGCAAATCAGACATACAAGCTGGCACAGTGGTCCATGGGGTGAAAGTCAGTGCACCCAAGGATGTGCAGAATACTTGTCAGCTCACTCCAAAGTAAATTGTGCTGAACTGAGACTCTGGTCTTTACAGAGCACTGGTTACCTTCAAGGAGCTATCTAAATTCACATTTTAATAGGAAGAGATCATGACAATACAGTCAATGGAGCAGAGAAAGGAATCCATCTTATTTTTAAAGCAGATGGCTATGTATTTTAGGCTCCACTGCCTGTATTGACTTCCGTTTACTAAAATGGATATCTACAATCCCGTGTTACAAGTAGATGGCCAGCCCTAACATGAAATGTTAGTGGGAGGGATCCAACATCTGCTTTTAACTCTTAGCTCAGGAAATATTTTTTATTCATATCAGTCTCTATAGAAACACCTGAATGCAAGTTTCTTCATGTTGCAGACCTACTGGAACATGCGTGGAATTTTCTATTCGCATATAGTAACTTTCTATAAGGAAAGTTTGAAACAAATAATTCTCAGTCAAGAACTTTGTATAGACAAAATTGCTTTGCAATTAGAGTAATTTTGGGTGAAAATCTTTTACTTAGGCCTATTATATTATTCATCTTTTCTGGAGTCCAAGTACGCCTCTTACAGAAGGTGTCTAATTAATTTTCTTTCTAACTATTTCAACAAAAATATATTACTTATGAAATTCAGAATTTCAAGGAATTTCGTTGCAGATATCAATCTTAAAATCACTGAAGTTTTCAAGCATTTTAGTCATCAAAAGTCTAAAGCAGGTGTTTATATTTTAGGAAATAGTAATCTGGAGGATTGTATTTTAGGAAAATAGCTAGAGTAATCTGGAGGATAAGCTGTTTCTCTACATGATGATGCTCTAGCTAAAAATTATGAAGGCTTTGTTTTCTACCTCTATATTTAAAACTATTTGACTCTTAATTGTACTGGAGCTGACTTTTATTTTTTTAATCAAAACATCGTAAATTTAGCACTTCTCCTATCTGAAGGAATCTATATCCTATCATATGTAATGTAAAGAATTTACTTAAGGAAATGTGTTACACCAGGGTGTAGTGGGAGACCCTGTCAAAGCATTTATTACATAATTCTAAATAGACTCTGACTGTAGAAAAAATTTGGTATTATATGTACACAAAATAAATTACCTAGTACAACAGACCTATACTTACTTAACAGAACCTCGTATTGACTGAATTGTCTCTCAATTGATTTATTTCTTTTTGACAGCTAAATTTGGAGAGTAATATAATGCCTCCATCCTAGCAAAAGCAAACTCACTTATAGTTATTCACACTCCTCATCTTTCTTCCATCAATGACTCATTGAAGGAAGATCCTTCTGCAGATGAAAAGTTGCTTGACACTTGTTGCAGTTGTCCAGTCAAAGGTACCTTTAGTCAAGATAACATCAGCAAGAAGGAATGAATGGATGTATTAGAGATATTTTGTCCCTCAGATTTTGAAAACTTTTATAACTTGAAAATGAATTTAAAATTAGGATTTAAAAATGTCCTTTCTTTTAGAGAAAACGTCAAGTTTTTTTTTTAAAAAGCCTAAGTGATTTTTTGAGGGGACTGGTGACTTTTCAAAGTCTCAAAACATTTGCATAATAGTCTTCCAGGTATAATGAAAGGCCTCAGTGAAGTTCTCAGAACTCTTTCCCTGACCTTCTCTTCTGTAACACAGCTTAACTAAAAGTATTTTGGTTGCCTAGGACCAAGGTGCCTATAGGCAGCATGAGCAAATAGGTGGTAATAAGCACTTCATAGTTCCTTCAACAGTGTGATAGTGATAAGGTTGCAGTGATAAATCTGCTTAACAATGAACACTAACATATTCTAGAACTAAAAAAAATTGTTCATTCATGCCTTCTGCTGGAGGAAACTTTACTGCTCTAGAACATGCTACAAGAGTTGTATATATATGTAAAAGAAGGAATTGGCAGGAAGTCAGTAAAGATATGAGAAATAAAAAACATATTCTCTGCAGAAAACCTCCATGTACACATAAAAAGCACACATCCTTCTTATATATGCCCCAAAGAATGTTCACTAATTAAAAGAAATTGATCATACTACAATGATTACAATGGTAATTCAAAACTCAGTAAGCAACACTGTGCTTCAGAATCTGTCAGGTATTTACAAAGTCAAAGCTCAATAACTTTATCAATTAGGCCAGCTAGTTAACTTTAAGATTAAAACATGGATAACTTCTGCATGGGTTTATTTATAGCTTTGGGTTTTTGCTTTCATGACAGAATTACATAATCATTTTGGCTGGAAAAGACCTCTAAAATCATCTCTTCCAACTTCCAACCTTTGACTGATCACAGCCCTGCTGTATTACATGACAGGAATTAAAGAAATTGAATTTACAGCAACTGCAATAATTCTGAAAAATATGGTTCCTGCAGTTTTGACCTATCTTGATGGACTGAAGGAAGGGTGAGGAAAACTGCAGTCTTAATAAATCTCCTGCAGCTAAAGATTTAAAACTCACACTGTTTCAAATTAGTGAGGACAACAATATTTATTTTCTGTTGAATTCCAGGCAGCATGACATTTCAGCAGGGAACATTTTATAAGAATTCAACTTATGACCGCAGAAGTTGCAAACAAATACTTGAGCCACATGCAAATAAAAGGTTTGCATACTGAGCAAAAAGACAAGTAAAATTGATTGCTATTTCTATCTTTGATCTTTCCAGAATCAGAAAACTACATGGAAAGGAAAGCTACTACAAGGAAAGAAAGCTTAGGAAGGACAGCAAATAAAGACAGCACACTCATTGTCGTCCCTGCATGGTTAGGGACAGTTGAATAACATTAGAGTCCATCAGACCCAGTGTTTTCAAGAAAGTTGTCTCTGTAAAACAACAACTATGAAGATACAGATCCAGCTGAAATTTTGTTTGTTTGTTTGTTTGCTTGCTTGTTTTCTTTTTCAAAGGAAAGTTGGATGGCTGGCTAGCAGAAGGAAATGGAGAGTAAATCTCATCAGCAGAGGAAGGATTTACAGATACCATGCTCAGCCACAACAAAGGATCCCAGACCATCACAGCTTTTGCCACTAGATTTGTTTTTTTCCAAAACCCAGACTGATCTTATTCTGAAGATGAAGCTTTACAAATCCAATGTATTTTCAGTCTGCTGTCCTGTCATTTCCTGCTGTTTAGTTGCACATTGAAGCTAATCTGTGCTTTCCAAAGTGGTTGTACAATTGACCCAAATAATTATCAGCCTATCTCAGCACTACCAATTGTTTCAATTGCTTTTAAAATCACTTTGAAAAGTGTGGCTCTCAAGTTTACTCAAGAGACTATAACTTTTTTTCTCCATATTGAATGGGTTCTGTAGTTAAATGAGATGCCTTGGTTGCCGGAGTCTCGTATTTATATAGACTTCACCTCTGAGAAAGTGAATGAGAGAAATAAATCTTATAATGATTTACATCATCCCAGTGTTGTAATGGATTTGAAAAGCTTAATGAGAATTTGATGGGAAAAAAAAAGAAACAAGTAGGGTCATCAATGAATTTCCAGAGTTGTAGGAGAGGCACTTGTGTACAGCTGGACATCAGCAATGTCTGCCTTTTCTTGACTACAAAGTAACAGGGAGCATGCAGACACCTTTACATACACATGGAGCTGCATAATTTAGGAAGTTTGGAATTAGAACAGGAATCTTAAATGAAAAGGTGAATTAGTGTTATAAGGAATATTATTGCCTTTAAGTCTATATGATCCAGTAATTTAGGGTCAGTGATAATCCAGGAAGATATTTGCAGTCACTCATATTAACTGGTGTTGTTGAGCAAGTTAAAATGGTGTAAATATGGCTTATATGAACAAGAATTAGTCAGAAGATTTCCAAATCAACAATTTTTTAAAGAAAAATAGTCACAGGAATACGCTAAAAGCTTAACACTTTTGGCAACATTTATAATGATATTAAAAAAAGAAACATTTCAACACTTTTTGATTACAGCACTTTCCTTTTCAAGCAAATATTCCTTTGATGCAAGAAAAGGGGAAAAATTGCAAAAATAAACCTTTTCAGTAGGCTGAAAATAATGAAAGGCCTAACCCTAAACAATCATGATTTCATATTGTGAAACATTTCTGCAGAAATGTTCTGTTCTTTTGGAAGAAAAAAACAAGAAAAAAAAATCTTTGTGACATTCACAAAATGCAAAACCAGCTCAGACCTGTTGTGGAAATGAATTAACAGCACAGGTTATCGTCCTTTGGATGACACACACACCAAATTTAGTGTGCTGGCCATCTTCCAAAAACAGTAATTACATTCTGCTTACCTGTTATTCTCCTGCTGTTTTTCTTGTAAGATGTATTTTTTGTTACATTCTGTTCCAAAATCTTGTTAATGATGCTGTCTTCACAATGATAGTTTTTTTTCTTTTTTCTTAACCATTAAAAATACACTTTCTGTGGAATACATGTCAAAGAAACAGTAACTGATAAGTTATGACCCCTAAAAGTTATTAATTTCTATAGCACCAAATCTGTCTCTTCTTGAGCCTTCAGCAATATGAAATAAACTTTGTAAAAATCTCCACAGCTGCTGTCATGCAAGATAACTCTCCATTCAACAGAACACCCAAGAGCAAAAATGAAATCTAGAGAATATTTTTAACTGATGCAAATAGTATAAATGATGATTAAAAATTGAATTGCATATTTACCTACCAAAACAGATTTAATTCCTGTGTAAGCTTTCTCCTCTAGGATCTCAAGTATTTGAAATATCAAGGGTATTATGTAATTATATAAACAAATAGAAATTTACTCTACTGATTAGTTCTGCCACCTACTCCTGATCAGTATCTATTAACAAAATTCAAATATATGGGTGTAAACTTTTACATATATTACCTCTTTTCAAAGTTTGGAATTCTACTGTTAGAACAGTTCCCTGTAATACTAATTCAAAATACTCTTTCACTGTTAAAATTCTAGGTTCAGCCAGATTCCATGTACATGTACCTTCATCACTAGAAATTCTGTTCGACTGGTTTCACATCTTCCAGGTGAAGCTTTCAAGTGTGTCCAGGTATCTTTTCTGGTATGCTACCTCCTTCTGGAAGACTCAGGACTTTTGTGCCATTCTGATACTTTGCAGCAATTGGGATCTCAGCTATTCATAATATCCCAGTTTTTAAATTCTAATAAATAAAGGAGTAATACTTTATTGCTGCGCTTCAGAGTTTATGCATATTCATATATTATTCCTTGTTAACTACAAATTTTAAAAACCCTGGATATTGGGAATTACCAAATAAAAATGTGAAAGTAAATACACAGGCTGTACTCTGGACAATGAGCAGAAGTCCTTCCATAGAATATAATAGTAAGTGGTGGTTTGATTTTAAGAATAGAGAGCTTTAACAAAGCTCTTGCCCTTGCCTTCCTTTCCCCTCCCCTCTCCTCTTCTCCCCTCCCCTCCCCTTGTATTGGCAGCTATAGCTGTCAGAGCTTACCAAATGAGCTATCTATTATAAAGACAGAGATTCAACTACTGTTTTTAATAAATGTGAAATCAAAAATATTGACATGATTCCTAAATTTTGGCATATGCCCTCGGGAAAGGTGTACGCTCTTCCAGTAGACTTTTTGAAAGTGGTATTTAATTTTCATTTTATTGTCTGTTTAGGGCAATGTGTTCTCCAAAGCTTTGGCATGCCTGGCTTTCATATGATAATCAGAACTGCCATATGTTTAAGAGCTTTATTTCTCACTTAACTGCTTTAACTTGCTGAAATAATCAGCATGACTCAAAGCCAAATTCAATAGCTTGATGAAAAGAACACTCACGAAACAACTGTCCATCACTTTTTCATACTGTGACAAAATGGTTTTCATTTTTCTGCAATAATTTTGAGCAGTTGTTGTGTGTTCACAGCATTTTCTTTCAAACTTCCTTTTGAGGATAGAGCTGAGTTAATTTCAATGAAATAGCTATTGTAGTTATATACAAATTACTCACTAATTCATGGGCATGATAAAAAAAACTGAAGTTGCTATGGACCAAAATACTAATTTAGCATTTCAAAATACATATACAAACAAATTAGAAATAGAATAATACCTGTCCCCAATCACAATGTTATGGGACTTGTATTTGTGTCATAAATGAAAACCTGGTGTAGAAATGTTTTGCTAACCAGGAGGTTCTCACCAAAACAAATTAAGCTTTCTTAGGTTTCTGCTTGAGTATTGGTTCAAATGTAAGCGGTGAAAAGAAAAGATGGATTATCTCCTGGACATGATTTACATACATTAAGGCAGACATTTAGTGCCTTCATTAGAAAAACTTATGTTTTAGGATTTGCATGACACAAAAGTTACTGAATCAGTACCATAACTACAGTAAACCCTGAAAGAGCTTCACTTGCTGATACATCTTAACAAAATAAAAACATGATTTTATCTAAGAGGTAACTTCATTTCTTATCCTGTTCTGGCACAAACTGTGAGAAGGGAAGGCAACAAAGATAACTAGTAAATATATTTGTATTAATCCTATGATTGTACATAAATATTTTAATTAAAATTGTTAATATTGTAAAGTCTGAATATTAGTAATCAGCTGTACTCATAAATTCTATTTAGTGTTTTCTACCCATCTGCCTGGAAGTAAAACTACATTGTTTATTTATTAGCTTCAAAAAAGACTATGCTATGTGATACCTTCCTTTTATCCCATTTTATCAATATCTTCATTTGCACATTCATATTTCCTCTTGTAGAAGAAAAATTACTATATTCTCAGCTAACTATCTTATCACAAAATTATACATATATTATGGATTCAGTATTAAGACCAATATAGAAATACCAGAAAAATCTAAAGAGAGAAAACAATAACTAAGAACTGTGTAAGTTTTCTGGTAAAAATAAATAAAGTTATAAAATCTATAACTTAACTACTAAAAGTACTTTCTAAAATATTTTTTTCTCCTGGAATTGGATACATTAATATCTGAATTGTGTTTTGTACCAATATCAGTGATTAGGCTTGACTTTCTTTTTATGGATATATGTTAGTGAGGAGGTAAGTTTACTTCCTTATATGTTAGTATCCTTGTAACTTTTAAGTAGAGATAAAAATAAAATGACATTATTTTAATTATTTTATATTGGTGCTATATTTTATTATTTCTGTTGTGTTGGAAATCAGGTAGATCTGGCTATATAGCATATGTGCATATAGCATTTTATATACAGCTATATAGCTTGTGCTTTGCTTTGCTTATTTTGGTGCACTTTCAAAATGGAATGTTGGAGCATTCAAGAAGAGCACAGGGAACTAATTAATACAAGAGCAAATCACAGTCAATTTACTGAGTAAGACTGATCAAACCATAATTACTTTTAAATGTTAGGTGCTATCAAGAGTTACAGTCACATAAGAGTTCAGGAAAGGAGGTATGGGGAAAATGTGACAGGTCCTAATATTAACATCAAAGGTTGCCATGTCTTAGAAGTAACATGAATGTTACTCAAGCAAATGATAATACCTTTGCAGGAAAGGCAATATAATTATCTCGCATTTTCCTAGCTCAGTTTTTTCACACCTTCCACTAAAGCTGCCAGCGTTAAATGCTTTGGCAAACCTTGAACTCTTTGAGCAACTTTGCAGCCCTGTGATATAGTGTTGATATTGCTGGCATCAGGGCATAGTGCTTGTAGCTTTGTTTTACTTGGTTTAGCTGTAATAATAATTTCTCTAAATGACCAGTTGTCTGTATCAAATTGTTTGAATTCTGCTTATCTTCATATCATGCAACTAGAATTTTACACAACAGTAACAAGCAGATCTTCCAGGTAGAATGAGATATCCCCTCCTTCTCTTTCTCGCTGGCAGTAAATCATAACCATCTGACTGTGGAAACATTCCCTCACTCATGGAGACCCCACTGTTTTGGCAGGGATCACGTGTTGTATACTTATTTATACCTTTATCTGTAAGGATCTAACTTCCAGTAAAAGCAGAGTTTTGCTGGACAAAGGAAAAGTTGGAAAGGTTGACCACCTTTCTGAATCTGAAGCGAGAAGAACAAAGACACTTTGTTTAAGTGTGACCCCCTTGCTATGGAGTACACAGGTGCCTCCAAACCTCAGGTAGTTCCCAGGAGTGTTCAGTGGCCCAGAAGGAGGTTAATAGTACACTCAGCAGGATGTTGCCTAATGCCAGGTGAGGAGCTTGCTCTTTCCAACTAATTGCAATGTATAGCTGTCCACTCAGGCTTGGTGCTAAAAAATAACCTGTAATCATTTCTTACCTACATTCAATCAACAAAATTGCAGTTAATTTGTATAATTTCCTTAACATTTCTTAACTACTTTTTTTTTTTTTTTTTTAATCTAGATTTTGATTCATTGGTTGAATGTTGTGCTTAGGGACTCAGTTGTGCTGACAAATGTGGAAAAAGCAAAGTGAAGGACCACAAAGAATTTAAGACATGACTCCAAACAAGACTCTCCCTTTTGCCTAGAAGCAGAATCATTTTTTGAAAAACACATGATATTTTTATAACTATATTGGCTTAAAGGATTTCAGGTAAGACAGAAAAAGATCCATTTGAGAATCTGTGTGGTTTTGGAGTGAATTAGATTCTTGGAAGCATCTTAGCTGAGCAGATTCAATCTCAGTTTCGTTGATGCTGATGTAACACTCAGCAAGTTCAGAGAATTTCCCAGGAAAAATTAATGCATGAATCCACTCCAGATCAAAGTGCTTGTGTCTTTACTGACAGCAGTTCTAAGAGCCTTTTGGAGATCTAGTTCCATAATTCACCTGCAGATTTGCATACATCAACGTTTTAAAAACATTATCTTGATTTTCTGTAATTAAAACAAAGTCAACAGGAGAAGAAAATACATGGAAATCCAGAATTAATTGGGTATGTGGCACATTTCTTACACGCATTTCTCCCCATTTATTTCTTATTTCTATTCTTCCCCAGATAAAAATTAATCCAATGTAGAATTATTCCACTGTTATATAAGACAAATTCCAATCTTTTTTCCTGAGAAGTCACGATCAAAGAAAGGAAGATTATTGTAAAACTAGGTTTAGTTTTTTCAGCTGTGTATGAGATTGGACTTTGAAAAAAAAGGATAATAAAGAAAACAGTAGAGATATGGCTGAAATAGGAGGAGAGATTATAAATCCTGAGTATATTAAGTCCTGTGGAGCTCAGGCTGCATTAAAATTCCTGAACAAGTTGTGCTGAGATACTTCCCTGGAGCATTGGGAACACCATAACTAGAAAGGTGAGTGCAGGAACCAGGGAAGTGGTGGAGATCTGGTGAGCAACTCCCCATTACCTGGCCCATGGCTGAAGTTGGTTTTCTACATACAGTGAGAACACCTACAACCGTTTTCTCACTATTTAAAAAGACCAAAGAATATTTTAGAGTAATTTATCTTATTAAAGGAGAGTTCATTTCTATATCTTTATCTTTGATACTTACATTATTTTTTCCATTTGAAAAATCCACTTTTCCCTTTATCTACACCTCAACTTATCAAAATTGTTGTGTCTGGGTTTACCTAGAGGCTAACACGGTGACTAAGATATCATCTTGAGTTGCTTGACTTTTTTTCTTTAACTAGCAGCTTGCTTACCAGAAGGAACAAAGAAATGAGCATTGCCTTTAGGCCATTCCCAGGTTCCTGAATATGCTAAAACTCATGCTCTAAACCTGACTTCCTTTCAGTCTAACAACTTGTGTCTGATATCAATCTAACATCTAATATCTCATGTCTAATATTAAGAAAAGTACTATCAGAGGTTTGGACTGGATAATTGTTTTAGGACACTGGTGCTCAGAGCAGTGACTTTCACTAAAGTTTATGATGTTAGTTTCTGATGTTCTCTTATCTCCAATTTTAGTGGCATAAAATTATAGTGCAACTTTTAAGGAGGAAGACACTAGTGGAATCATGTGTGCTTTACAGGGTACAGAAATGTCATGCTCAACTATTTTTTAAAAAATATGGTTGATTATTTAGTTTTATGCCAACATCTTTCTCACATCAAATCATAAAGAATTGTTGTACTACAGATAATATTTAATATAATATTAAAGATACATTCATCCAAATCTGTCGACTAGAACCTCACTGCCAGATTCCAGTAGCACATTTTGTCCCATTCTTTTTATGTAAAAGACTGAGTTTTAGACAGTAGTTTGAATGGCATTACCTTGGTATTTGCCAGAAGAATACAGCAGTAACACAATCTGGATTGTCAGTATAGTAAAGTGTAAATATAACCATAAAAATATTGCTTCGATGTATGTAATACAAGAATTTCCTGTTGATGTGTTTGAATACATATTTGTCAAGCAAATGTGCAAATATCACAGGAGCTGCTGAGAAGACATTTTAGCCATTTCATATGAAATAGCATTGACGTAACTTCTGTCTTGGAGACAGATTATCTCTGCACCCAGTTAGTTGGTCTTAATTACACATTACATTGACAGATTTGTTTTTTCTTGAGAATGCAGATTTGATATTTTTCCTCCTCCTGCTACACCCCAAAATCATCATCTGAGTTCTTAGATGCAATGAATGGCTGATGCTCATTATCTACCACCCAGCACATTGCATAAATGCACATTTTACAGCAAAGGCCATTATTTCATTGCAGCAACTGAGATATTTTTAGGCATAAGTTCTTTGTTACACAAGGTTCTTGAATCTGTGGACAGTTTTTGCGCCTTATTCTGTCTTAAATTTTTAATTCTGCTTTTTTTTTTTATGGTTTTTAACTTTCACCTGGCCTTTGCAAAGTCCAAAGTGCAGTTTCTCTAATAGTTTGATACATCATTGACAGATAAAAAAAGAAAAAAATAAAAAAGTTGTACTCAAATGTCTGAAAGGGTGCAGCCACTCCACAAACATATATTTTGAGGTCCTGTTTATCTTTTTATGAGATGGGTAGCAAAAAAATAAATAGAAACCCTAAAGAAGTAGAAAGAAAGAAAATGTAAAGCTCTGAGTTTCATGAAATATGATAAAATGGTGTCAATCAAGGACATGGTCTGATTGGTGGTTGAAAAATTATAAAGAGGTAAATAAATTGCTGTATGGCATTCTCAGATTTGTAAATTTGAACACTTTTTAACCTACCAGGCCCCAAAGATGTCCCAGATGTCTTGATGGAAAATGCACTGCCCAGAAGAAAATTTAAAGGACAAGTCTCTGAAATAAATCCCTGAATTCACCTCTAGTGTGTTTTCATTACAAATACCTGAACTGCTTATTTTATTATAAAATAAAAGAAAAAACTAACATTAAAAAATGAAGATGTGAGCTTTGCATAAAAATATTTGGTTTGTCCCATGCACAATTTTAATCCACAGAGATAAATCCACAGAGATAAAGTTTTAGGCTGAATAAATAAGAAAGTGCTGTTTTGAATAGATAACATTGTAGGTTTGAATGCTGCAAAATAATTAAAGGCTATAATACCCTTTATAAAAAATCAATATGCACTTGAGATCAGGGCGGCATCTATTTCTGAAATGATATAGCACACACTGATTTCTATCACATTTTCAGTATTGATCTGATGTGAACCTTGTTGATTTGACTTCTCAGCTTGTTTGCCGAGGTTTTAAGACTGCCTGTACCTCCAGAGTGAAATTAAAGTCGAGGCTGTTTGCATGTCTACATGAAGTGCTGTTAGCAGGTCTCAGTCAGAGACTCTTCAGTAAACAAGCTGTGTATTCCTTTGAAATTATCAGTTCCAGCTCTGCTTTGACAATTTCTTAGAAACTGATTTTCATGAGAAATTCTTTGATGAGAACGGTGAGTGCAAGAAGCACGAAGCTATAGCCTATTGCTTTCTTTTACATGTTTGTTCTTTTATGCATGAAGAAGCTCTTTGCAGTATTCTGATCAGAAAAAGGCTAGTGAGGAAATCTTTACAATGATTCTTAATTGACTTTAACTTGATGCAGTTGATATCAGAAATTGCTTGAATAAAAATTAATAAAAGAAGGGAATGACATTGCAACATTGCTTAGTAGCAAGACAGCCAACTGAATGGGACAATGTCATTTTTCTTGGTTTATTAAAATTGGAAACTCCAAACAGACAACTATAGACTTTTATTTACTCATGGGTCAGAGATATCTTTCTCATTTCATCCCATGAAATAAGAGAACAAGAAGTCCTTCAGACAGTGGCTTTTGGCACTTACAGTCATTGGCAGGGTTAGAGGCTGGACCCAAAAACTCCAATTCTCAAAACTACTTCCAACCTTCCACATAACATTTCAAGCCCACAGATTTGGGTGAGCAGGAGTTAAATTTTATTCTAACACCAGGGAAATGATAAAGCTTTCCTTTGAGATCTGACTAGGTGTTGTATTTCATAAAAAAGCTGCTTGAACGTCCAGGTAAAGAAGCAGAAGAGACTTTTGCACAATGTCCATAGATGTTTAATTCAGCCGCGGCATAGGTGTTGTCCCTCCATCCCGTCCTCCTCCAAGGTCAGAATCCCCCCCCCCGGGGCTTCCCAGCAGCCTCCACACAGCACCCAGGTAAGGCCCAATCAGAGAAAAGGGCCTGAGGGCTCAGGAGCTTAGGCACAGGAACAGGGGAAGAAGCCAGTGGGGCACAGGGGCCCATTAGGGCCCCCACAACTCCCCGTTTTTTACATTATTAAGAAAGCTTTTCTGAAGGATTAACACAACCTGACAAAAACATAAGACAACTTTAAACAATTCTGAGTGTCCAGTGTCCAAACAGATTTCTTAGAGCTGGCAGGAGGGATATGGTGTTTTAGCACGGTTTTTCAGGAAACTGAGTCCGGAGAAGGTTTCGGCTGTGATAGACTCTGCACAAGGCAGCTCAGGTGGTGGTGTGCCTGTTGGAAACTCCAAACAGAAATCATTACTTCAAAGACAAAAACATGGGGTGGTTACTTTAGGGACATTTCTTTTCTTTGTCTCGTAATCACGCTCCCTCTGGTATTATGGCGGAACTCTGGGGAAAGGGATTAGTAGTTGGTGGAATCATAAAAAGGGGGTAATAGGACAATGGAAAGGAAAGGGGAAAAATGGGATGGGGCCAGGAAGGCCACAGGAATTGGGGAAGGGTGTTGGAAGAAGATGGACTTATCAGACTGGAAGGTTCTTTCATTATTGACATGGGCTTTCGAATGCAGGACAGCTCGCCTGTGTTCTGTGCTCTTCTTGCTTTTAGGCTGTTGCTGGGGCTTGATGGTTGCTGGTTTCCTTGGTAGGTGTGTGGAGAACTTCTGTATTTTGTAGGTTTGTAGTCTGGTGCATGTTTGCTACCTTGAACTGCAACTCCACCAGGTCCTGTCACGTCCGCTGCTTGGGGGCCTTTCCTTCCTTGTATTATATTAAATTCTACAATTTCTCCATCTCCTAGACTGTGGAGATATTTTCTGGGGTTATTCTTTTTTATAGCAGTCTGATGAACAAACACATCTTCTTGGTTATCATTCCGGGTTATGAAACCGTATTTGTTTTTTACATTGAACCATTTTACTGTCCCCAAAACGTTCATGGCAAGGACTTTTTTACTTTTGCTAGGGATTTTGTGTTGGTGTTGCTGGACGCGATGCTGGTGCACTGCTGCGTGCGGTTTGTCCCGCTCCCGGCGCTGGGTAGCTCCGCTGGGCGGACCTTCCCGGGCGTCTGTCTCAGCCGGTGTTCGCGGGCGGAACCAGTGCGGGGCACTCGGAGCAGTGGCAAAGGGCGGGCGGCCACGACTCCGCCAGGACTGCGGCTCTGAGCCATCCCGCTGCGGGGCCGTCCGCCCCCCCCACGACAGAGGCTTCGCGGGCCCGCGCGGGGCTCCCGGAGCAGTGGCGGTGGGCGGGGCGAGGCAGCCTGTCCGCCAGCTCTGCAGCCCCGAGCCATCCCGCGGCGGGGCTGCCCGCCTGCCCCGCGGCAACGGCGCTCCGGGTCCGAGCGGGGCCCCTGGAGCAGCGGCGGAGGGCCTGCCCCTCCATGACTGCGGCGTCCCGGGCCCGCCGGTCCCTCCGGCCCGGCCTCGGCTCGAGGGGGCACTGGTTAGCGAGCATCGGCTTACTCGCTCTGGCTCTGCTGGGCGGCAGCGGGGCGGCTCTGGGCTCTCCGCGGGGGGAACAGCCGCAGCGCGGCTCGGAGCGGCGGCAGCCCCGTCTGAAGGGCTCTGACTCTTGCTACCCCCGCCACGTCTTGCGGTGTTATAGTAACCCGGGTGGACGCGTCCGTCGGAGGGGGCGTGGGGAGCAGGGGGCGGAATGGGACACCGCACGGCTTCTGCCATGCGGTCTGCGCCATCTTGGGCAGCAGGGGTCCGGACGGGAGAACCCCGGGGAGCGGTTTTCGGCTGATGTTCCTCCCCAAGGGTCACAGCGCATTTTAACAGCATACCAAATAAAGAACACAGTTCTGTGTTAGCTCTTGACTTTTCATGGAGCACTTGTAAAAATTCATCGGTTAAGAGTAAGTTCTGTGAAACATGAGGAAAATGCTTAAATAATAACTGTAAAGAGTACTTCAAGTCCTCATCTGACGACCAAAAGTTTTCTTGAGGAAAAGACTCTTTAAGGTAGAGGTAAATTTCTTGTTGTGCGTGGGTGAGGGTTGCCATCTAGCTCAGTCTCTTCTCAACACTGAAAAGTAAGGAGGAAGGAACTAAAATCTGAAACTCACCACAATGGGGTAGGAAATTCGGAGTTCGTCCGGTTGGGCCGCCATTGTTGTATTTCATAAAAAAGCTGCTTGAACGTCCAGGTAAAGAAGCAGAAGAGACTTTTGCACAATGTCCATAGATGTTTAATTCAGCCGCGGCATAGGTGTTGTCCCTCCATCCCGTCCTCCTCCAAGGTCAGAATCCCCCCCCCCGGGGCTTCCCAGCAGCCTCCACACAGCACCCAGGTGAGGCCCAATCAGAGAAAAGGGCCTGAGGGCTCAGGAGCTTAGGCACAGGAACAGGGGAAGAAGCCAGTGGGGCACAGGGGCCCATTAGGGCCCCCACAACTAGGAAAGATTGATCATACTAAATAATGTGCATAAAACATATTAGGACTTATAAGACAGAAATTGTGTCACTTATTTGGCTAAGTTTCTGTATGCAAATTTGTTATATAAAAGAGGAATAGAAGAGAATATATTTCTCTCTTCTCCCCATGTACCTGGCATTTCAAAGGTTATATGGCAATTTGAAAGACCTGGGTTTAAGTATGACTTTTGTATTTACAATCTTCTGATCATCATTACCATGAGGTTAAGCCGTTTTGAAATGTCATCCACCATTCTTCTAAATAGCTCTGGATCCACTGGGTCAAACTCACTGGCTTGAGCACTGATTGTAGTTGGAGATATGAAATAACAAACTGTGAAATACATTCCCATCCCTCTCAGAGGAAATGAGGTGTGTGGGAGGCAAGATGTGGGGTAAGCTCTCACGGGCATGGTGAATCTTCTGCCTCTTTGACACAAAACAAAAGCTTTATAACAAGTGGCTGGAAGTGAGAGTGCTCCTCCCCAACAAATGCCTTCAGCCTGCTGATCAGTGCACTCGTAGGAGGGCGAGATGTGGGGTTTGGTGCCTGGGACTCACATACTGTAGGAGGTCTCTGACGCTCCAGTATGAAATGACAGGGTCACAGCAACAGACCCTCCTCCAGCTCCTTCCTATAAAAAGCAGTGACTCGTTTTCCATATAGATGTTATACACCAAGAAGGCCTCATGAACAGAAGTACATCTCAAAAGCACAGAGTTCATAATTTAGCACAACTGCTCTTCTCAGTTTTTCTGTAGGCTGCTTTAGGTAGTTTCCCACTGAATAAATTGTTATATAATTTTGTGCCCTATTATGAACTGCCTAATTTTCTTTAGATTGAGCAGAAGTCCAAAGTATTTTGGTTAGTGAGTGCAGATTCTGTTTGCAGGATCAGAGTCCTCAGAACCTTTTTCTACCTAAGGCTGTAACTCTTACAAAGTTTTAAAATGTCTGTATTTATTTTTCCACAAAGGAGAAATGGGAGTTTTTGATTTTGGGGTAAAATCCAAACCAAAACTTTAAAGGGAAAACATCTTCTGCTTTTCTACAAAGAATCACTCACTTCTTTGATGAGATAGAACCAGTAGTGGTATTTTACACATTTCTGGAGACTGTCTTGTTATATTTCCATAAATTCTGCTTTTTGGTTAGTATGAAATTGGCAAAAAAAGTCTTCCATCTAGAATCTAAAAAAAAAGTAAAAGCTGTTTCAGAGAGGGTATTGTCTGTTTGCTTAGTAAGTCTCTCTGGCTTAAATTTGCATTTGTCTTTACTTCCAGGTAGATCTGGTTTTAGCTTGGTTGTATTGATTTCCTTATTCTAATGGTAAGATAAAACTTTCCATGCAAGGGTAGCTTCTTAGATTAGGTAAATCAATGTAATTCAATTGATTTTAGTGTTATGATGGTTTCCACAAACTGAGAATCTGGCCCCAAGCTAAACATTTTATTACCTGGAACCTTTTTATTTTAAATTGATAAACATTTATTTATATTCTGTCTAGATTTGTAATTATGCAAAATAGCTGACAACCAGTGGCGATCAGTACATACTACAGCAAAACAGTCAGCAAAACAAAAGATTTGTAATTTATCCCCATGCATCCCTGAATCTTAAATCTACAAGATTAAATGCTTAAACGTTGCAGTCTCTGCAGTAGCTTAACATTCAAGGAGCATTTACTCTGTTAAATCATTTAAGTGTCTTGAGGAGTATAATGAAAACACAGAAGAGCCTCAAGCTTCCTAAGCAGAAGCTGGAGCATGATTTTCAAAAGCTAAAAATCACAAGATCTTAGACATTTCAAGAGGGCAGTGTAAAGATCCTTTACTGGAGCTATTTCATAATAAATAAGAAAATAAATATTATTACCCTGGTTTAGAGTTTGGATTTGTTTATTAACAGAAATTTCTGCAAATGGTGAGGCTATACTCTTTTCTGGGTGGTAAATTAAAAAAGATTCACAGCATAAATGTAACACACAGAGACACATTATTAAAATAAAAATTTCCTTCCTGCTTATGTAGGTCCATAATCAAGAATGAAGTGACCCCCACACTATTTTAGAAAGACAATTGAGGAGTTTTTTCTTGACATCTGCTCATTTTGAGAGGCAGTGACTTGGAGTCAGCCTCTCTGCTGGAATCCCAGCTGTGCGGTAACTACGAATTTTCCTTGGAAAAATGTGAATCTCTGCCTTAACTACTCTTTTACAGCAAATTTATTCAAATTATTTCCCTGTTCCTCAGTAAACCTGAAGGTGTAAATTTGTAAGCATAATGAAGGAATAAAAATTTTGCAGTGACTTCTCATAGAAACCAAATATGAATTGCTGCCATGCCTACCAGCAAAAGTGTGTATATCAGGTTAAATGCAGCCTACTTGTAAACTTCTGCTGTAAGCAAGTGCAAAGGCCAGACAGACCCAAACAATGCTAAATAGCAGTGGGTTTTTTACTCCTTTAAGAAATATTCTCATTCTTGGTATCTTTTTCTTCCAGGCTGAAAATGGAAGTCATCATATTTATATGCAATCTAAAATATTCATAGACAGATGTCTGGACACCACAGTATTTCTTTTTTTAATCATGTTTTTACTTATGTAATGTATGGTCATAAAATGAACATTCCTTATGCACCACCAAAATGAAATAAATTTCATAATTTCTTAGATGTTGAAGAAATCATCTATCAAGTAATAGTAAGAAACCAGAATTTGTCTAGAAGAGTTTTTTGACTGTGCATTTAGTTTGGTGTTAGCTAACATCATATGATAAAATGATAGATTTTAAGGTTAGGAATAAATATTCTGTTGTAAAAATACGGACAAAATGTCATCTGATTTCCTGCAAAATGATTTTGAAATCTTCCTGTTTACATATATTTCAATCATTTTTTTTAGATAAATCAGCAGAAAACAAATTATCTCTCTATATTTATTGGTCAAAACACTGCTGATGTTTTGTTGTACTTTTGCCAAAACTTACCATATATATATCCAATATATATATATGTAATATTATATACATATATAATTTAATCATTTAATTTTTTATATATATATATATATATATATACAATTCATTAAATTGAAAGTATTACTAAGTCCTTTGGAAAACTGGTATGTCTATAGTTTTTTTTTGATGGGCATGTTCCAACTTTCCTACATATTCTAACTAGACCAACTTGTTTTCTCACTAATATTCTTTCCTCTGGTGAGATTCCCACATTTTGTAAATCTTATTAATGCTGTAGGCAGAAACTAAGCAGGCTGCTCACCTGTAACTACTTTAAAAATACTTAAGTGAGCATTTGCCGTTTCAGGGTCAGTTTGCATTCTGGATGAATGCTCAGATCTGCTTTTTTCATACTTGCTGATTTACCCAGGCTGCCAGTTACTACCTGCTTGGCATCCAGAATCACATCTCATATCTCACCATTTGTGTGGATGTTGTATGTCATCACTTCACTCTAATAAACATCTGAGGGCTCAGCTTCTCTCAATTCTTAGCAACTGTGTAAACAGAAATGCAAAGGATAATCTTGGAAGCAAGAGAAAAATAGAGGGGAAATAAACTCTTTCACCTGTGAAACCTCAGTCTGTGCTGGTAGAAAAAAATGGGTTTAGCTTGGCTCCTATTCATTTCTTAACTTACATCCCAAAATTGTCATGCATAATTTGATCCAAATGGATCACCTCAGTTTCAGGAGGGGAAACAGCTCAAGTAACAGAAAATAGTGAATCACCTGTAAGTTATTGAGAAGTCAGACTGCCACTTGGATCAAGGTTAGTGTAATTAGCTGGTCAGCCTGAACTGCAATTTGCCTGAGGAGAAACTAATTTGGTTTCCACGTTTTCAGCATGACCCTTGTTGCATTCTTCCTGGATCCAACAACCTCTTCTTTATGCATGACTGAAAAATATCTTTCCCACTGCAAAAATACTAATATTTCTTTCAAAGACAGTAGTGGGTATCAGCAGTCATGAATGTTTCTAATTTCTTGCCAGTCTACCTCAGTTTTCACACTTTTTATCATTGACATTGCAGGCCAAGTGAGCTGTAACTAGATTATGCATGCCTTTTATTTTCCAGTTCCCCATAAGTTTCTCAGTAAATGCAGAAATCTGAATTATTTGCTGCAGCACACTGCCCGAGCTCCTGTAATACAAGCACATTTATTTGTGAGATTTGTATCTTTCTAAACTTTTTTTTTAAATTGTATTTTTAAATCTTAGATATTTCTTGCAGCTATATACATGTGTAAAAGTGTCCTATTTTGGAACAGAGTTACTTCTGTTAAAGACAACAGAATCTTTCAACGGACCTTCTTCTTTCACCTTAGGCAGTGTCTAGAATGATCACATCAAAGGATTAAGTTCAGTCTAAACAGTTCTACTTGGCACACTAGACTATGAGGAAAATCCAAATTAAGATCATTTCCGTATGTGATACTTTAGTTAGAATCTTCTTTGCATATACACATGTGTGTGTGGGTATACACAGCCTTTAAAGTGTGAGGAAGCAGTAAAAAAGAAGATGAAGATTGTACCTGCTCTGGTCTGGAGCTTGGCAAAGATCCTTTCCAGACATTCTTCCCACCCCAAATTATTCTGAAATTTTCAGGTGGTAATGGATTCTGTTGGCAGTTTCTGGCAACAATTTCTCTGCTAACTTATGGATATCCCTATTGGATAGATCTTCATGCATTAGATACAGTAAGAAACTTCTCAAATATTTAAGGGTATTGTTCCTATTAATAGAATAAAGATATTCTGTTATGTGTTGTATGAACTCATATGCAAAGGCAGCCTTAACTAATTCTAAGGATCTGTTTGTGAAACTGGAGACTTTGGCTCACGTGGCATTTCTGCCAAAAGAGTGCAACTGTGGTATTAAAGAATAAATAGAAAATTTACAACAACATGCGGGACTGACTGTTGCTGCCCAGAGATGGACCATGGAGAACAAAACCTCATGAAATAAAGCTGTCAAAAATCATGTTGTCTATCTAAACTAGATTAGCAAAGAACTTGGGTGATACAGCTTTTTGCCTACATTTAAATGGGCAAATAAGAATTGACATTTTTCAAAGGAAAAAAATAAATTAGGTCATGCTGAGTAGGTCTGGTAGTCTACTAGAGAAATTAAAAAACTAGTTTGGAAAGCCCAGCATCCAGCAGGCGTTTTTTTCCCCTATGAAGAACCACACTGCATCATTACCACCACCTTGACTCCCAGCCCTTATACAATCACACAGGGTTCAGGAAAATATCCATAATGCACTTGCAGGATTTACTTCTGTTTAAAAAGAAAAATAAATCCACAAAATAAATTTGTGCATGTGGGACAAATGGTCAGTTTGGGAGGAAAAGTTATTTAGACCTTCTGTAGAGAAAGATATCTGTTTCCCTATTAATCAGGCAATACCCTCAAGTCAAGTCTAACCTTTCCAGATCATGCCCTGTGGTTACCACTGAACTGGCTGTTTATTTGCACAGTTCACTTCATTAAGATATGATACTGTGAGCTACCTTGAACTTTTACAAAGCAAGGGGCTTGTGTGTCAACAAATCTCTGTCATTTTCAGCCTAGTATAAATGTATCTTGTTTCTGTTTGCTTTCTTCTAGTAAACAATCTGTCCTTTTTCATTTCACATTTCCCTGCCAAAAAATATATCACAGTTGCTCAAATTAATGTTTAGGCAGAACTGCAGGGTGAATTCCTTTCTTTTCCCCTGGGGGAAAACCTGTGAACACACAAATACATATATGCACAGACTATCAGCTGCAGCCTGAGGCTTAGCAGCAGCCAGTTTAGATTGCTTCAGGACAGATTTTTCTGTAGAACATTGCTATGCTATATTTTATTGGTGACTTGTGATAAAACAATGTTCTTCTGACTCAATTTTTAATTTTTAAATCATTCACTAAAGGCCTGAAAAACTTACCTGGCTTTAAATATTTTAATGTTGCCACTGAATTTGGAAAAAACAATTCTGAGTTTGAAAGAAAATCAAGGAAAGCTAGTACGCTTATATTGTGATTATCAAAGCAAATTTAATACACATTTAGATTCTATGCCAGCCCATTCAGAAACATTTCAGCTTATTGGCAAATTTGCATTAGGCTACATTTAGACCTCATCTACAAGGCATTCAATCTAAGATTCAGCACTTAGCTTTGGGATAGGATGCATTAGAACACCATGATCTTAGCGATATTTATATGCCCCACAAAGCACACCAGCCATTTTAGAGATCCGGATAAATATGAAATTTTATTCGAAAGGAATCTGGTGTCACAGAGAGCCTGTCTGATATGAAGATGTCTTTCCTAAACCTTCTGGTTTTGATGAAGAGTTTAGACTTTTTAGCTCAGCTTACCACAGTGCTGTGAGACAGAGCAATGTTTGTTCATGCCCAGATGGGAGGGCCACACCAAAACAGCAACTCAATTACCAGTCCCAGGCTGCCTTGCCTCACAAGATATGAACGATACCATCACCAGCCTAATAGGGCCTGCTCTAGGTGATTCTGCTCGAGCGGGAGACTCAGACCACATGATCTCCAGAGGTGATTTCCAGCCTCAAGTAGTGCTCCTGTTCTGCATGGCATGTACCTGTCATGCAGATTTGGTCAATATTTTAATTAAGGAAATGGATGAAGTAATATTAGGTGAGTACCAGGAAATTGCACAGAACATCAAACTCAAAAGTAATGCAAGGCAAGTAAAAGCCAGGATTAGACTCCAGCATGATCTTGTGAAACTGGAGAAATAAGCTGCTATCAATGAGATAAATTTAAATGGATAATTCACTACACTTATTTTTTTAAAAAAGGTAGAAAAAAATAATACCCAGTTTACATTTGGCAAATAACTGGCAAATAATTGACTTGAGAGCATCCCTACAGGAAAATGTTTGACATATAGTAGGCATCAAGGTAGTTGTGAAAAAAAAATGGTATTTCTAATTGTTAGTATGAGTCTCATTGAAACACAGAAAGCAGATGAGTTTTCTATTTAACATTAGTGCAGCTTAAGCCTAGTGCTACCTGCTGTAAGCTGCTATTTATAAGCTGGATAAACATAAAATGGAGAGAAGCTGAAAGAATTGTACTGGTTTAATATATAAATGTGAAGGTTAAACATGGAATATTTGAGTAGGCATGTCTATGTCTTATATAAGAAACTAAGTATCAGAACCAAAACAAATTTAGATAAACAATGTATGTAGTTGCAAAAGGGTACCACAGTCTGAAACAAGCATCCGATGGAATTTTGGGGATCTGTGATTAATCAGTTTGGAGGCCTTTTCTTTGGTGTTCAGTTTTTCCTCAGACCTTAGATTATAGACTAGATGTTGTAGGTCCTCAGTAAGAGTATGTTCTAAATTATATTTATAAGTTTACTTTCTTTCCTGCAGTTCAATTTTTTAAAAAAATGTAATAATTTCTTGTGAGTTTACACTTCTAAAAATTTAGCTATATTTATTGTTTTTTAAGAAAGAGTAAAAAATTAGTTTGAGAGAAAATATTTTCACTTCTAACAGAGATCTTATTTAAGAATGGGTGATTTGCAAAGAATATGTTTGTCTTTTTTGTTTAGTAACTCAAGACAGAGAAAACTGCATTTACATTACAAATAACTGGAAATTCATTGACGACTTACAATTTTCAGTTCCTTCCCTCTAACTATGTTCACTTGAAGGAGTATCAATTCTATGACCTTAATTCTGAATAATGAACACATATGTTTGAATCCATCCATATGGATGGGGAAAACAGTGAAAGCTGTTTTCAAAAGGTGAGCATAATAAACTTAAACACATCTGTACTTTTACAGCATGCATTTGTACATTTGCATATCTGCTAGAGACTTCTGTTGATTAAAGGTTTGTAAACTGTATGTAAATGCATGGTTCTATAGCAGATTTCTCCCTTTTATATTTTTAGTTAAAATCTGCTCCAGTATAGGATTTTTAAAAAAAAAGACTGAAATGTGTCAAATAAAAAAAATAATAAATTGAGTGAGTTATAAGGATAAAATAAAGTGAGTTATAAGGATAAAGATTGCAATGGGTCAGAGTAGGTTCCTGTGACACTGATGGATACAGAAGCATTGCTGGAGATGTCAATACAGAGGTAAACAAAATCTGACAAGGAGACAGATTCTGCTGCTAACAAGAGATAAAAATGGCCTTCCATTTTTTATATGCTTGCTGTGGTTAACTCCACCAGTACAACACTACTGATTCTCTCAGATTAATTAATCTAGTGGGAGGGCTCTCATAAAATACATTTGTTCAAAGTAAAATCTGTTTGAAGTTACTTACTCTGTCCTCTGTTTAGTTTCTTGTAAATTTCTTTTATTTCATTTTTTATGAGCATTTGCCTTGGTTTACTTAGACAATAAAGATGTCATGTTCCTATATTTGTTGGGTGAAGGTCTTTTCCAGAGGTCCGTTCTCTTATCTGCACTGTGTACCCTATTGTTTTTATAAAAATGTACTGAGTGGAAATATGTTTCCTCAACATATGAATTTTTTTCTGCTCTTTATATGGATAAATAATGTTTGCGAATTTTTTATTTGATTCTTGCTTTTCCCTCACTAATTGATGAATACATTTTTTCACAAATAGAATGTGTTCATTATTTGACTACATTGCAGATGGTTGAATAATATTAAGAAAGATCTGCAATATTTTCTGCTTTTAACTTTTAATCATTGCTAACTCTCTTATCTCACCTAATTTGACATCCGATTTTACCCATCACCTGATCCACATTCATTTCTCTTCAATATGAATCACATAACCATTAAATAAAGAAGAAAAAAGGACATTGAAAGTTTTCCAGATCACAGCAGGCTTTCATAATACAGCTCCCAGGGCTTTGTTTAGTATGTCTAAATGGTCTGTTAGGAACCATAGAACTCCTCCAAAAGTATACCCACTGCCATTCCTGCCTCAGGTTCACCAGGAGCAGCTTCTCCAGAGCGCAATGCACACAATACCCTTGGCACAGCTCCAGGAATGCTGGATCAGGTGATCCTCAGAGAGTTTGGTAGTTTTTTGGTGTGTATATTTATGATGGGCCAGGAGAGAACCACAGTGTCTCCTGACTCTATTGTATGGAATCTTTTGACATATGGATGTATATTTTAGAGTATTCCAGCTGTAGCCAGAGCTCACTGGTGTTCATAAGTCCCAATGTCCAAACAGAGCAAATATCTGGGTATGTAGCTAAAAGCCCTTTTCCATAAAGTTTATCTTTAAGAAAGCAACAGGTTTAATGGACTGTGCACTGAAAAATCCAATTGAGCTCCTGCGTTGGATTCCAATGTTTTTCCTAAACTGTGCAAAAGAGCCTGGTGATTTGTGTCAGCTGTTTTGTCAGTGTTCAATTCTTGCCTAGACACTTTGGTTCAATAGGCAGGATGTGCATGTTTTCTTTCTCGCTTCAGAACTCTTCTCACATTCCACTTCATCTCTCTTGCATTGTGTGCACCCCTTGTGTAATGTAAGAATAAAGCTTATGTCATTTTTTGCAATAAATTATTAGTATTTATAATTTTAGATAATATACTGACTGTTCTGTAAAATGCCATTGCTATTACATGTTTGTATTAAACTAGCACAATGAGACTTCAGCTTCAGTTGGGTTCTAGGCACTACAAAAGGGATTGATAATAGATATTAATAATGAAACAAAATTATATTTGTTAGAAGATGGGAAAGTTGTAGGTTTGGAGCATATTGTAATCATCATGACAAAATCTGTTACATCTTATGTACTGTTTGATTTAAGTAGAATAGGTAAAACTCTTCTACTGTAAAACCATGCTTATAAAAGTGAAGCAATATAAAATAATAATTTAACCTCAGCCAGTGAGAAACTCTTTTAAGTTCATGCTTTATTTCGCTTCTGAAATTCAGTCTGAGTATTTTTAACAGTATGCTGTGACCTAGCTGTCTTTCAAGAAAGAAAGGTATATTTCAGTCAAACTTTTATTCCTTTACTTTGAAACAATAATGAGGCAGATTTAAACTGATGTCCTCTGGAAGCTGGGAGATTATTGCACTGTGATCCACTTGTTCTAGCTGTCTTATTTGTACAGAATAATCTATAACCAGTCACCACACTGTAGTGAATGTAGAAATTTCAGTTTTGAACTTCACTATGAGAGCGATGTAAGAGAAAGACACAAGTCAATGCATACTTGTGTTATACTAAGATGATAGCTTGACCTAGAGATGCAAGAGATGGTATGAACTGGTGTTTCTGTCCTGTAGGTTCTCTGTCTGAAAAGCATGACTAGTGGTGCATTATTAAGTAGAATTTGTGACATAGACTTTTACATTTCAAAAAATGTACATAAATAAAACAGTACATTGATACATTTTAAATAGACTCACAGGAGTCCTTTGAAAAAAATAGGTCAGATTACAAAATAAACTCTGTAGCCTCTTATTTATTAAGAACAGCATCAGAAGACAGCCTTTCTGAGCTCAATTTTTTATCTTTAGTGTTCAAACCATTCATACTCCCACTTTTTTTTTTTTGAGTCCTCTAATGAAATTATGGCAATAAAATTTACAACTCAGTGAAATCTTGACTGTGTGGGCCACCCTCAGTACTCTCCAGTAAAAAGGAACTCCTGATGTCCAAGGATAGGGATAAAGCAGTAACGTAATAATATCTATCTTTTTTCCTCTAAAATATTATACCTATTTCACTCTAAATGGGATGAAACTTTCTCCCAAAATTTCCCTAAACCAGGACACTGTTTTATACTACATCCTCTAGTGTTTCCATGTTCATGTCTTGATTCGGTTTCCTGATAAGAATATTTGAGTATTCTATTGATCACAAAAGCTTGAAAAAGAGGACAGATAAACCTTCCTTTCAAAAATGCTATCTCCAGTTTACTAGTGAGAGGGACATGACAATTTGTTTTATTGTTTTCCCTCTAATATTTAAACTGATCTTCTCCCATTCTCCCCCTTAGGAAAGTATTGCCTTTCATTGATGGAGATTTTGAAGGACTTAGGAGTTGGTCCAACTGCCTTGACTAAGGGGTCAGGAAAGATTTCTTCATTCTCAGGTAAAAGCAGCATGATGGATTTGCTCAGATTCCTCAAAGTTAAGGCAAAAAAAGGATATACACTTCTTGGAGAGGATTCAGGAATTTCTATTAGTCATCTGTAAGAATATTGTGCCCAGTGTGGATAAAGATCAAATAACCAATTTTACTAAGTAAGGAAATCCTGGAATTTCATCAGTGGACCTTGAAAGAAGAATAGAGATGAATCAGTCTTCACAAACTAATATCTTCCTTTGAGTTCCTTTCACCCAGTGCACAGCTGTGTAAGATGCTAGGATAAAGAAGACTAATGAGAATAGCTTTTGGACAGCTTGAAGAAAACACTATCTCTGTAATGTATTATACAATGTAAGTCTTGTAACTTGACCATTTTAAGAACTGCAAAATTAAGTCAATACACTGAATCCTGCTTCTTAAATTGCTCCTGGTATTTCAATTACCTCTATATTCAATTACTTATTGAATTTTATTTTGATCAATCAGCTTTGGCTTGGGACTGTCTGTCACCACTGTATTAGTTCTAAGCATTTTTAGTCTATACTGGTGGGATGCATGTTTGTCTTTATGAAGACTCCTCAGTTTCAAAAGAATTCAATGTAATTGTTATAGAGTTTCAGAGAAACTGCATGAAAAATTTTCAGACTTGGATTCTGAAATCTTTTGAATTAGCAAGGTGAAATGGAAATGAAGAACAGTAGCTCAGCCAGTAGAGGAAACTCTTACACAGTAAAAAGGCAGGAATATAAGGAAGTACCTTAGAGATGTAAATATACATTAATGTGTTCATTGCAAAAATCTAACAGTAGTTTGTGACTTATTTGTACATAGCAATTGAGTTTTGTATTTTTATCCAACTGCAATTTATTGCAGTGAAAGTATAACTATGCTAAATACAAGACTGGAACAGTTCAAAAGTAATTTTGCAAAACTTAGTGAATATTTTGGGGGAAGAATAGGGAACATCTATTCTGGTTGCTCTTTTTATTAAAACCTGAAATTTGTCTTTGAGAGTGGCAAAACAACTTTGCCATTTCCTGAAACATTTCAGTTAGAGAATTTTTTTTCCACAGAACGTAATTGTTTCCCTTAGAAATTCTCCATGCTGTGACCATGTGACTTAATTAAAGTGTTTGCTCCCTATGCAGAAAACAAATATTGCTGACTAAAGCAACTATCCTTGTGTTGGCCTCCTGGACTAGATTTACAGCCATGTTTAGCATCTCCCTCATAGAAAGGGATATCTAGATTTCTATAAATGGGTTTAGGCATTAGGTATTTCAAAAAATGCTTTCAGCAAACAATAAAGGTTTGTCCCCATATCCCTGTTGTGTTTTGTGTAGATCCATGGTTTGATCGCAACTATCAGCTCTATTTATAACTTTAATACTCCATTTTCTGAGCCTTTGCTAATCAACTAAGTGACGACTGTTTTTCATCGTCTAATCAACCCAACTAGGACTTATTAATTGAGAGTTTGCGAGAACGCTTAATTTCCATTGAATAAAATATCTTTTTCTGTTTCTATTTGATATTGATGTCAGACTTTTATGAAAGGCAGCTAGTAATGGATGAGCCCTTAGAATCAGGCATATTGCCATCTCTCTTCCTGCAACCCACTCCTGTTTGGCAAACATAGTGTTTACTTTTTCATTCTCATAGCACTTCATAAGATTTCTTGCTGTTATGAGCATTGCATCATTGCTGATGTTCTACAGAAGATTATTCTCATTCTTTTCATGGCCCTAACCATTTTTTTTTTCCTTAAGTTTTACTCTAACCTCTCATATTTCCTTTCTCCCTAGTTTTGGTAGGTTCTGCACATTTTTTGACTGGTATTCATGACCTGTTTTGCTGTTGATTATGAATGTATGTCAAAGGTTTTTTGAGACCTTTGTTGTGTCCTTCTTCCATCTATGGCAGTAGAACAAGGGCACAGTAGACATGATTATGTTTTCTCAATGCTGTTAATTCAGGGTAACATCTCTGAGGACATATACACATCTAGTGCTCAGGGAACATATATTTTTTCTTAGCACTTTCTCCTTTCCTAAAAGAAAGCAGTATGTTCCCATACCAACGGGTTGTGATGGACATTCTGACATGTAAATAAGTGATCTTTTTTTTTTAATCCCGCTCATGTCGCTCAATCACTAAAGCTGCTAATTATCTTTTTCAATGTTTCCATGGAGTTCAAAGAGCTCTTTTCATGAAAGGAAGCTGAAAACCCAGTATTTAGGTCTGTCCTTTCTTACAATGCATTTTGTGATTTTAGAAGCTGTTCTCTATGGAACCCCTCCTGTTTTATGTTTTCTCACCTGGAACATTTTGTTACATATTTACCAACTTTATTTGTTAACACCTCAGACTTTTTGGTCCCATAAAGGTAGAGGTACCATAAATGACTTTAGATCTGCTGCTTGTAATATCAACAGAAACATCCCAACCCAGGCAGAATTGTGACCCCATTTGCTCAGTGCTGCATCCACACTAATCACCTCTTCCAAACAGGTAGTGCCCATTAGCCTACCAGAAGGTGCTCTGTAATTTTCAAGCTTGATTTAGGCACCATTTAGGATTATCACATGGACATGTCAGATCTGATATCTGCTAGTCTAGACATCTATGTTGACATGTACATCATTCTATTGTCAGCGAAAGTATGTTTGAACCAAAACTTGAATAGATTGTAGCAGAGATTTTCATAATTTGCATTGAGGAAGAGAGTTTAAAAAAATGGCTAAATTCAGTGTTTGTAAGTTAATAATGAAAATCCGCTCTTTTCACTTATATGTAAAGAACAGAAAAGCAAATATCACTGAAGGCAGTCTGGCAAAGTCAGATCTATCTTTCATGTGACAGGGTTCTTTGTGGTCCTCACAGTGTATCTTTGGAAGCTGGTTAAAGGGAAACAAAAGGAAAATTATATCAAAAGTAGCACAGTGGGAAAGAGCAGGGAAATAATGGAAATCACACCACATTCCCCCAGCAGCCCCCCTCTAGTGTATCAGATCAAAGTCTTTCTATTTTTGAATCAAAGCTTCTTTATATTAAATACCAAGAAAGTATGTTTAGATAACATTAAGAGACTGACTTAAACCGTAAAAGTCAGGAAATTCAGAATTAAGGCTGACACTCAGTTCTTAAATCACAGGCAGGAGAAAGGCAGGGGCAGGGATGGGAAGGTGAACTCAGGCACAGAAGCATAAGGTGAGGACAGGAAGTGAGACCTATCTTGGCATCTTTCTACCTATGTCATGGCAAAACTAAAGATTGCATTTTTAAGGGTTTATTAATGGCCACTATGCCAGTGCTTTCCTTTTTTTGTTTTCCTGGCAGATTGGCCAAGTAAATATATAAAATATATTTGGTCATCTCAGATCAGCTATGCTTTCAGTAGCTATCCTATCCAGCTAGGAAAAGAAAAGATGTTGTGATTGGTCAGCTTTGTTTTCTTTTCCATCTGAGATTCTTGCTGCTCTTAACCCCACTGGTATTAAAGTTATAACTACCCTATTCTGAAACCTAGCTTTATGCCTTTTTTTCTTTTTTTTATTTAATTTAATTTAAATCCCACTTATCCTTATAGGTTTTCCTATGCAACTTCACCAGGATACAGTTTTTCTCTTATTTTTTAACAGATTGTTTTTTAAAAAGCTGAATATTTACACCCAGAATGTAACCAAATGACTAAAAAGTTCAGTCTATATAGTCACATACAGACGGTATAAACACAGTTTGCTTTGCAGGGATTATTCAACAAACCAAAAGAGAATAATTCAAATGGCACAGTGTTTATTCTGTGTGAGCAAAAATTTATTATTTTACATCACTGAGAACAAAGTCATCAATTTTAATTTGAAATACATGTTGTGTGCTTGATAAGAAACACTTCACCTATGTATAAGAATGAAAGTGACAACTCTGAAAAGTCTGTTGTTGTTAGAACTTATTTGCTTTGTGGTTTAATTTCTACTCAAGATTTTTGGATATTTGCTGGTGGTGTGCTAGTGTTATATGCTGGCTGTCAGAAACCACAATTCTCCACAATTTTTATTTTATTTTTTAAGATTAGAGAGAACACAGATTGTAATAACATTAAATATTAAAACACTGAGGTAATTTTTCAATATACATATGTTTATTATAAACTATTATAAATAAAAATAGCAATATATCTTCCTCTTATTAAATTAAATTAAATTAAAAATACTGAAATATAAAATGTAAAAATATTCTGAAAGCTACATATCTTATTTTTCCATTTATTCCTCATAATCATAAAGAGATTAAATAAATCATAAATCACTAATTAAAATCATAAATCCTTAAATAAAATATGATGTGACACACTGTTCATTGCGTTTTGTTTTGGTTTGCTGGAAGAGGAACTGAGTGTTTCCAGGTTGTCTCATAGAAAACCTTGGCTCCTAAAAGTGTTGTCTTATTCAGAAAGTACTGAACAATCCCAGAACTGTTAATCTATATTTTGAAATGAAATTTTCATTGTCGTATTTGATCTTTACATTGTTCACAATGAATTATCACTGGGATTTTGGGAAGAAGTTGGTGCATCTGGACACTAATCAGAAAAACAATAATCATGAGCAAATAGGAAAAGCATAAACATACCTGTACAGGAAACCTGATTTAAGAGAAAATATATCTAAGCAGAGTAACATTACAGAATGAGCAGACTTTCATGAGCATGACTGTGTGGGAAGGATGATATTTGCATAGTACATCAATATCTGAGGTAGATATATAAACATTTTCACTTTTTCAATTTAGAGAAAAATTGATACCAACAATATTTTGCAAACTGTATTACTTTATTGCTTTTCTGCTGATTTGCTCATCCGATTTGTAATGTCATGATATGAATTACAAAGAATAACTGGGTTGTATTTCAAAGAAAAAAATTGTTTAAAGCATGAAGAAATCATAAAATTATTCTTATTTCCATTTAAACATGTGAAAGTGAAATGTGTCTTAAATTTCTAAAACAGCACTTGATTCTTCTTTCGATTTTTTTCTGCTCAATTAAAGAAGTATAACTTTCCTTTTGTATGGAATCCAGATTTAAATTTCAGTGTGTAGCAGGGAAACAAAAATAGATGCAAAGCTTCTGGCTGGTTGTGCGTGGAAAAAGAGTGAAATTTTATTTCACAAAAAACTGTAGCCAATATACCATTGGTTCTTATAATTTTTTGTTCATTTTTCATTCCATCCAATAACAACATTTTGTATATAAAAATTTGATTATACAATGCAATTTATGGATCTCATAGTCTTTATAGTCTTTATAGATTTCAGATCCTATAATGTTCTAACCACAAAAATATTTGAAAGACACCATTTTTTTACTGGAGATCATCAATAAACAGGCTTATATGTTTATATGACATTGCACAAGTAGTACAAATACCAGCTTTAAATCTACTGAATATTAGGAAAGCTTTCATGCAGTTACATAAAAAAACCCTATATTTATAAAATTGGTTTTTAAAATTCTATACACATTTTTTTCCCTTTGAAAGTCTATTAAAGTACTTTAATAGAAAATCAATTAAACTACATGATATATACATGTTATATATTTCACATTAAGTATCTTATGCTCTTTGCAAGGATGTGTATTTACATGTAAAGAAACAATGAGTGCACTGATATAAGGAAGTGTCATGTAGGCTTATATGAAGACAGAGATATAAAAACTGGTTAGAATTCAAAAATCAGGTACTATTTGTAAGACCAATCTATTGGTCTTAAAACCTAGTGTAGCTGCTGACCTGGGTTTTTTGTGGCATTTTTTTGTGGTTTTGTCATTTGGATTTATATATTTTTTAAATTTTTTTATAGCACTTTTAAATGGGCTAGATCTGATGCAGCTCTGCATTGTGCCAGGCAGACAACAGATAAGTGATAATTTGGATCCAGGGCAGAATTCAACTTCTGTTCCTTTTGGAAGAAGTAATGGCATGTAGAGAGAAGCAGATGTGCACTAGCAAATAGGCATATACAAAACTAAACATATTAGCAGTGGAATGATGCTGGCTTTTCCAAATGATATCTGACTGTCATTGTTTAATGCTATCATAGTAAACTTGGACACTGCAGAGGAGATAAATACACAAATCACACACATCAAACACATTTTTAGCATAATCTGAAAATTCTATTTATACTGGCTTATTCTGATTAAAATTTAAATCTAGTCTTACATAAAAGAAAAAAAATCAATAAAGTGGCCATAAGGTTATCTTTGTTATATTTAACTTAAAAGTATATAGTTTTTGGTTAAATTCTGGTTCCTGTCCAGATGCTGCTGTTACCATTTTGGGATCTGCAGCTTAGATTTTTTCCGAGTAATTTTTTTGACCTTTAAATAGGCCAAAGATTTCCATCCTACATATGAGAAATCTTGATGCTTAATTCCAGTTTTAGATAATTCAAAATGCAAAAATATAAAGTTCCTAAGATAAAGATTATTGTGGAAATGCTGAAAAACTTTTATCTGATTCCGAAAAGAAGGATTCTGTAATCAGAATTAGGTCAACTATGCTTTATCCTTCTTTATTGTGATTGGCTTCCTCAAGTTAAGACAATAAAGTGAAGCTAGAAACATATATGCAATTGATCTTCACTGCTTTAATGTAATTAGCTCTTAATTCTCTCACTAAGTCATCTGGATTTGTTTAAGTTTTAAAAGTGATTCAAAGAGATGCCTTTATTATATACTTTATGCAGCTTAATGCATGCTCCATAGAATCTCAGCAGTGAACACCTACTAGCTCCCCTCTCTGTCTCTTTTCTCTGTGTCTGTATTCAATTTCCATGTTTCTAACAACCAAGCACACAGAATCAACAGACTCCCAAAACAGGTCTGCAATCACTGTGTATAGTACATATACCATATATAGAGCAATCACTGCTCTGCTATAGCTTGCATACATCCTGGACTCAGCATTTGGCTGATTTATATAAAGTGTACTTTTTGTTTTGGTCTCTTTTTTATGTCTTGGTATATAAAATTGACAATATTTTTCTAATAAATACTCTGTCTTATGTCTTTGTAATGGATTTGATCCTATATGCCTTAGTAACACCCTTTTCCACACCAACTTCTATTAGAAATGAAGAATCAAGAGATCTAGCGAGCACATTAGTGAACAAACCAGTTTTGACTGAAAAAACCTGTCCAATATTTGGTAACATCATATATAGTATATGCATCACAGCAGTCAACATTTGGAGAACCTCCTAATTTTTATCTGGGTTTTGTTGCCTCCTTATCAACCCTGCAAATTAAAAATACATCCATTGTATCAAAGTAGCTGTGTTTTCCCTGGACTTCAGAGTTTTCAGTACTTGCAATTGTACCTCCTGTATGCAGATGTTGTCTATTAATAGAGTAAGAAAAGACATTGCTGTTGTTTGGACTGGTACAGGACTAAGATATAGTAGTGCATGCATTCATTGAAAAACAGGAAGAGGATAAGAAAAACCCAAGAAAAACAAAATGGAAGATTTCAGAGAAAAATTGTCTCAAATATTTAATCAGAACAAAAGAGGGCTACAACAATACAGTAATTGTACACTTTTATTAAATCTCTTCTTCCCGTGAATATAAAGACAGGGCAGCTAAAATATGTAAAGTGACAAGTCAGCCTAGTTATGAATCTAGAATTGAAAATTGGAGGCTCTTGGGGACCACAAGACGTGCTCCACATGTGCAGCAGAGCTTTCTTGAAGTCACACAATCCACAATGTTGCTCTTCCAATGTCCTACCTGCTGAAATGCCATGCAACCATGCAGCTTCCCAAAGCCATATTTCAGAGAAGTTCACAAAACTGGCAGTACTTTTCTCATGAGAAAAAAATTATTCTTGACAGGGGTATTTTTTTCACAAAAAAAAAAAAAATCAATCATGCTTTTTTCTTGCAATTTCCTGATGAGAATCTACCTATAGATAGAGTGAAAAAAATCTGTCTTCTATTAATATCAAAACATTGAGTTTTAGCCACCTTTTATTTCTGCGGTGTGATTTTCAGATATAAATGTTACTCACAATTTTGCAAGGATTTAAGAATTATCATGGATCTATCTTGTGCCTTCCCATATATCCAGCAGGGACCATGACCAGATCCTCCAGCAGAACACCACAAATAATACTGTTAGCTATGCTTAGATCTAGCCATATTCTACATCGTTCATTAAGGTTAAGTCTGATAACTGAATACGATTAATATCTGTACAAGCATCCAATCTAATCTAATCACAGTCATGACTTCTGTTGTTTCCTGGGAAGAGGCAACAAAACAAATTCTCATTTTGAATGAAAAATGTTTCTTTTAGAGACTTTGAATTTTGTTCTTTTTAATTTTAGTGTGACCTGTTGTTCTTGTATCACAAGCTATTGGCTTCAGCAGCACCTGAAACAACTCTGTAAACTCTGTGACTAATACTTTTTCTTACAGTACATATAGTAAACTAGGGATTTACTTGAAATTATAGTAAGAGAACTACAGAAGTTTGCATGTCTTTTCTCAAAGAAATGTCTCTTCCATTTTGAAAGTGATAATAATTATTTTCAAAAGTCTGTGTTGGCACATATCATCACCTCCTGTCACAAGGAAACATCATCTTTAGTTTGAGCAGCTTGGTATAAAACCCCCAGGAAAATAAAACCATATGATACTACAAAGCTACAAAACAATGGTTCAGAGAATGAAACTTAAATCTCCTGGACCAATTCAAGTTTTTTTTTTTAACAGTGATGCTGAACTAGACCAAAATGCTATCAGTTCCTATACAAATCACATTCTCATGTGTGAATTCTTAATAGCAACCATTGTCATGCAAGTTCAGAAGCTCTTTGAAGAGATCTGGCTTAGTAGTGAGCCTTCTGGTAGTTATAGTAACAAATAAAGAGGTCATATACTGAACACTAGAATATCTACAGCAAATGAATCTATTAAAATAGATATATTTTATAAAATGGGTTATTAAGAGGTGAAATAAAGAAAAAATGTAAAATAGAATAATAAGGAAAAGATTGTAAAACTATATTGGGAGCATAAAAAACAGAGTCAATATTATAAAAATGTTGTAAGGGGTGATTTTCATTCATTTCAGAGCATTTCCAATTAAATTTTTACTGGAAAGAAAATACTTGGCATTAATTAGTTCCTCTAAAAGAAAGATAATCTCCAATAATTAAAGGGTTAGAACTAATCCTTTTTAAAGGCAGAACATCCACCTTGTTCATATTAAATTACTCTTCTGAACATTTTTTGAAAGGAAAGAAATTGTTCAATAGGTACACGTTCTGTTGAAAATCATCAAATGAAGGAATTTACAAATTAAGTTTTCATTGCAATGACTTGAAATATGCTGTATCAGATTATCTTTATTATTATCTACCATAACATACGGTGTAAACAGCCTGTATTTATACTCATTGCTACTGTAACACTGCTGTGCAGTTGTGCTGGCACTTAGGAATATCAGTTTTCAAGCATTTATATAATGTCAGTATATAAAATGTCAGATAGGAGATGAAATCTCTGTGTTAGATCAATACCACAGGAGGTTAATACATTTTTTTTTTAGTAAATCTTTGCTCTTCAGTTTTCAGATGCCCCCCTTGCAATACTGTGAACTTGCCTCAGTGCAAAATGCAGGAAATGAAACTGAAATTGTGGAAAACTCTGAGTTGCACAATTAAAAATTCTTTTTCTGGTATTCTTTCAGCATTGAATTTATGTCTTCCAGTTCCTTGTCAGAAGATACCATATACAGCAACTCCTAAGTCAGATGCTAAGTTTAAAGATAAGATATAAAAAATTTGGAAATGCAGCTGTTACAAACATGTGTGCTCTCTGGTGAAAAATAATTTGAATAAATTCACTTGAACAGTAAAATGCCAGGTCGTGCCTTGAAATTAATTAGAAAGATGATGAGCTGGGTAATTGCTGGGCACAGGTTCTATATTTTCTTTGCAGATTTTCACAAATCAGTGAAACACTAGCAGAGAGTAAGCAAATGCATGCATCATCAAATTAGTCTTTGTAAAAAACCTATAAGGATGAATATTAACATTGGGAAAGCCAATAATGCTGAGGATGATCAGACACCCCTTCCAAACAGGAAACAGATGTTTCTTGTCAAAAAATAATTATCATTTTTAGATTCTAAAATGACTGTAACAATAGAAGATTTGGTGTCATTATAGCCTTAAAAGGATGGGAAGGGTCAGATATTTGAAATTTAGGATGGAAGATATTATCCCTATATTTTGAAGAAAAATAGTGATTTGTGCCAATAAGCTGGGATGGTTTTTTTACTATGTGGCGTTTTCTTTCTTTCTTTCTTTCTTTCTTTCTCTCTCTCTCTCTCTCTCTCTCTCTTTTTCTCTCTTTTTTTTTCTATTTTTCTTTCTTTTCCATAGTCTTTTAGTTTTTGGAGTATCTAAATTAATCTGATTATCTAATTAATCTAATCACTATGTGATAATGGCCACAGTTTCAAGCTGAAGAAACACTTAACTAGACTTTGGATTGGGTGCCCTTATGATTCCTATTACATTAGATTTAGATGAGGTAATGAAGAGGTCAAAAAGTAAACATAGCCCATCCCTCTATGTGCATTTTACTTCAGAATACATCCCACTGCTTTCATTTCAATTCCTCATGGGACTTCAGTAGTCCAATCTGAATGTGCATCAATTAGGAAGATAAAATCCTGGTTCCCAGAACCCTCCTTACACATGTTATATATTCATTACACAATCTTTCTTGCCTCTTCTTTCGTTTACAGCATATTACCTATGCTCACAGGCCAACTCTAAAATCTAAATAGCCCCAGTGGAATGCAGAAGTGTCTTGGGGAAACTAGTCTCCTTTTCTTTGTCTTCTGAAAATTAAAACAGCAAAGTAAGTGTGAAAGCTCCTTAATTCAAGTGTCAAATAGCAGGTTCTGCATTTAAAACATGGTTTGTTTCTTCATCTTTCTTTCTGATTTCTGTGTCCTTTCCTGGCAGACATTAATCTCCCCCTCTTTAATATAGAATGCTGAAGGAAGGAAGGAAGGAAGGGGCACCAATTAAGCCTCTGTTATCTCAGTAAAGACAGGCAATTTCTTCACTAATTGAATTAAAGATTATAGAGGGCAGCCATTTGCCTTTAATCCAAATTTGTTTCTGTAATTAATAAAACATGTCTCTGTTGCTAAAAAGTTACAATTATAAACTTAACTAATATTTGACCTCAAGGAAAGATAATTTTTCCTAGCACAGGAACAAATTTTCAGCAAAGTATGTTCAGTAATATCAGCAGCCACAGGCTTGGGATTTGCTGATGTGTAAGACAATATTTTATTAAAAAGAAAGAAGATTACACTAGATGGTAGTATAAACCCTCACAAATGGATAACTTTCTCACTGAGAGAAAGAGCAAATGTAATGCATAAAGCACACCACTGGATAAATAATGTAGTGGATAAAAACTGAACCCGTGCCTTGATACAAACTTTACACTGCGTTTGGATGCTGGCAGGTATGAGGAATTTGAGTGTATAGTTTTGTTTTATGTTACAGCCATATAAAAATGCAAATAAAAATATTTCTTTTTTTTAAATTGTTCTACTTTTCCTTTGCATTTTGTTACAAAACTAGAATCACAACTGAACATGTTCTCTAGCATCCCAACACTCCTACACATTTTTAGTTGCCCATATGGAGGTGTCAGATATAATCTGAAAAATGGGATTAGTATCAGAGTTTGCAGTTATTACTCTTGTGGCAACCATCTCACAGAAAAGACAGCACGCTTCACTGTGTACCAGTGTGTTATTATCACAGGAGGTGCAGAAAAGAGTATGTTTATGCAGCTTCTAAAGTGATATTTAACTATGGGATAGAGTCACCAGCAGTGTTTCAGGAATAAAATAGTATCCAACCCAGTTAGCTAGCCTGTTTTCTTATCATTTTACCAATTTTTAAATCTATTTCCAGAGATCCAAAACATTTTTCAACAAACCTATAGTGAAACTTGATGCAGTCTTTCTCAAAAACAGTCATTTATGAAACATCTCTTTTTTCTTTTCATTTCTTTTGACTCCAAGTTGAAAAGATTTTAATTTTATGCTCAAGATTCTTAACTTTAATATGGCAGCTTGATGATTTAGATTTAGCACAGAGTACGAAAGATCATAACTAATTTTTATGAAAACATTGGAATAGAGAGTACATGAGGCACATTTATTTCAGTGGGCACTGGATGGAACTTGGAGTGATGGATTTTTACCAACATTATTTTAGAAATACCAATTCATTTTATATTTAATTAAATGAGGAACATATATTTAAAAATAAGTTTAAGACTTCAAATGAAAACTCTACAGATTAGCACTGAATGTTCATACTCTAAATTTTCTTCATGAATATTCAATTAAATGGCACAAACTCCTCAAGCTCACAGTTTTCTTGCTTTGCAAAGATCTCTAAAAATAAAGACCTAATTTGCTAAAATAATAGTTAGAGATTTATGCTGGAATAATATTAAAGATGCCAAGAGTATTACACTGGTATTTTATTGGGGTAAAGTCATGGTTATCTAGGCTTGAAAAATTTTAAAGCCTATTGAATTTGTTTTATTAAGCAAAAGGTCCAAAAATATGAAGAAATAACTCCAATACCACAATACATGCAGAGAAACACACCCAAGCCCTGACAGCTTGCTTGGAGGCCTCTTGTTAGGTAGTACACCACTTCCTTTTCATGAAGGAAAATAGGAAAAAACTAGCACTCCAATTAATGAAAATTCAATATCCAGCATTTTCAGTATAAAAAAGTTCATCCAAAGAAAGGAACAATGAATTCAGAAACATAAACTAAAGGGTAAAAAAAGAAAAAAATAAAATTAAAAACAAATTACCCACAGAATACAGTTACTAGAAAAGAGGAGTTTAATTTCTTAGCCAGTATAAATCAGCACAGCTTCCCTGGCACAAACAGATCATTGCCAGTAAACCCAAGAGTTGGGAAAAAAGACAAAAATGTTATTATGGAGGAAATGAAAGGATTAGAACAACAGAAGATTCCGAAACATCCTTTGTTTTATTGCATACACATCTGTGCTTCTTAAATATATGGGTGTGCATTTGAAACCAGATGTAAAATTTAGATTTAGTATTTTTTTTTCATTTTTAGTATTTGGATAACTTTAAAACACATGGTGGAAGTGGAGAACTATCAGTGTTTTTAAAAATGTGGACAATTCTTGAAGAACAGACTTTCTTCTCAGAAAAAGGCAAAGTGAAATAAAAGTGCTGTAAAAAATATCCACCTCTGCACTGACAAAATAAATAAATCAAAACATGATCATATGTTGGCAGGAATAGCACTGTCATATCATTTCCAACTGTTGCATACTTGATCAGAATTCTGGTCAGAAAGCCACAGTAGGTTGCTGTTCTGGCAATGTATGCCCATTATGTGGCTCAGTGTTCAACAGGAAACTATGATAAGCATCAAAGATCAGAGAATTGATGAGAGCATGAAATAAAGGGTTTCCTACTGTGAAATGTTTACCATTCTCATTGCAGGGAAGAAAACTTGGATAAAATAGGCAAGCCACTATTGTGCGATTAATAAATATAACATCAGATTACATCCACTCATTCTGGAACCAATTTTTATTTCTTTCTCAGATGTTATAAAGAACCTTCTCTCTGGCTGAAGAACCTTTTCCTAATACCAGCCTAAACATCCGCTGACAAAACTTCAGGCCATTCGCTCGGATCACTGGAGAGAAGAGGTCAGTGGCTGCCCCTGCTCTTCCCCCTGTGAGGAAGTTCAGCTGCAGTGGGGACTCTCCTCAGTCTCCTTTTCTCCCAACTGATCGGACCAAGGACCTCATCGCTCCTCATATGACTTCCTCTCTAGGTCCTTCACCACCTTCACCATCTTCCCAATCACGTCCTTTGGATGATTTTAATTAGGTTTACGTCTTACATTGCCGTGCCCTGAACCACACACAGGACTCAGAGGAGGCCGCAGAGCAGAGGGGGACAATCCCCTCCCTTGCCTGGCTGGCAGTGCTGTGTCTGGTGTCCCCCAGGACACACCTAGCCCTCCTGGCTGTCAGGACGCTGCAAACTCAGGCTCAACTTGACCCTCAAAGGAACCCCCAGGTCCCTTTTCACAGCACTGCTCTTCAGCCTCTCATTCCCCAGTCTGCCCATGCATCCAGGGTTGCCCCATCCCAGGTGCAGAATCTGTCACTTGTCTTTGCTAAGCTTCTTACAGGTGGTGATTGCCCACACCTATGATTTGTCTGTCTCTCTGCCTTCTAAGGAGTCAGCAGCTTTTCCAAATTTACTATGATCTGTAAACTTAGTAACACTTCAAGTCTTTCATCGTGCTCATTAAATCCAGGCGCTGAGGAGAACTAGCCCTGAGATGGAGCTCTGCATAACCCCACTAGTGACAAGTGTCAGCCTGATGTAACCCCATTTATTTTAACCCTTTGTGCCAGTTGTTCACCCATTACATTATGTACTTATCCAAGAAATGCCTGTTTTCTCAAGTATGTGCATCCAGTATAGGTAACAAATCAAAAAGATATAAGAAGCCTCTCAGTTTGGCTGCAGAGGTGCCCCTTACCCTTCTTAAGTGATCTGTTTCCAGTTATTACACTTATACTTAAATCTCTCATTTAGTTAGAAATCGGTGTTCTTCATTTTCATGCAAACATATATGCAGAGATGTTAATCTTCAGTATTCTTTCTTCCCTGAAATTACTGAAGTACATTTGGCACGACAGCCTTGTAGTGTCTGTGTGTTGGTGGTACCAGCAATAAAAACATTAATGAATATACATACTTCTGTTCTCTGCATCTTCAGGATGTGCTTGTTAGGAAGCAATTGCAGACCTTGCACAGGTTTTATTGTGCTCTTATTTATTCTCACACAAACTATTGGTATTGAAACATTTGCTGTTCTTTTTTTCTGTGCAATTCTTGTCTGAGAATGTTTACAAGTTTTATCTGTCTTATCTATGGTAATCCCCGAAGGAACGCAGAAACTGAGAGCGACCACCACCCTGCTGGTCTTCAACATCCTCATGAGGGGAGGTGGAGGGGTAAGTATGACCTCTTTACTCTCATGACCACTGACACAGCTGGAGGAAATGGCAGGAGGCTGAATTATGGGAGGTTTAGGCTGGATATCAGAAAAAAAGTGTTTCACCCAGGGGGTGGCTGAGCACTAGAACAGGGTCCCCAGGGAAGTGGCTACAGCATTAACCCTGACAGAGTTCAACAAGAGTTTGGACAATTCTCTCAGGCCCATTGTGTGACTCTTGGGGTGTCCTGCACAGGGACAGAATTTACACTCAGTGATCCTGATGGGTCCCTTCCAACTCAGCATATTCTATGATTCTACATGCCATGGTCAGTGTTACATCACTCTTTCTGGCCTTTCGCTCCACCATTCTTGGATCTGGATTGACTCAGATACAAAAAAAAATATATAAATATCCTCGTTCAATCTGTGGACAAGCAATTAAATTCTTTTTTCAGTAAGTGAGAGATGGGGGCTCAAAGGCTTTTGGCATATGGAAAAACATATTAAAACAAGAATCTTGTTTTCAGAGACAATATTTTATCCAATATATTGAAATGCATATATTGTGAGGCTATAGTTTTGAATTGTATTGAGTTGTGATGCACTTACTGGATTCAGAATATAGATCTTCAGAAGACTTATAAGGATATTAAGCACATTGAAGTTAATCTCATGGTAACAATAAACAACACTGCTAAAGTGGAAGATTTATTCCTGGCTGGTATTTGCACCTGGTACTCAACCCCTAAGGTTAGTCTACCTTTCTACCTTTTAAATATAGGTACTGTAGATTAATCTCTTGGTATTAAGCCATAGAATTCCACCAAAATCCCATTTTAGGAAAACAAAGTAGGAATTCTGCACATAATTTCTATTGCCTGTTCATCCAGTGATGTGCTAAGTTGGTCTCTGCTATCTTTTCATATTGTCTCTGCAGACAGTTTAAAAAAAAAAAAGATTCAGTGCTGTTTTCTGTAAAACATCCAGTTTAAATTATTTTCAACCTTGATGCTACTGCGATAAAATTATTTGTTGCTTTTTTGTGGTTTTTGCTTAGAACATGATGCTCCCTCATTTGATGAGGCTTTGCCAAAGCCACACGTGTGTGTTGGCATGTTGGATGGTAGGAAATAGAAAGATACATCAATCACAAGAATTGAGAAAAATGACTTATGTTGAAGATTTTCAGTTTGTTTCCATTTCCATTTTGATCTAAGTTAGACCACTTAGAGTAGTGTTCTGGCCCACTGGATGCTGTTTGATCACTTGGACTGCATTCAATACATACTTGTGTGTGCTTGGAGTTTTGCCTGTTTGCCAAATGCATCTCTACAGCCTATTAGACCTTGAACTCGTGCTGGGCACAGCAACGTGGCCTGACAGTGCCTGCTGATGAGTGCAATGTACGTGCTGCACATGTATATTAAAGTTAGGTACTTACTATTTATTCACCCTTATTTTTCTTCCCCTAATGCATCTCTTACATCATGCAGTGCAATAGAAGCTTATGTACAACTTGTAGCAGCAGTTACAAGAAATCAAGTGATGCCAGACTGTATTTTTAAATAATGAAGGGTACAATAACTATATTATAAACACATTACACAAATCAGTGTTTCAGCAGTATCTCAAATATATCATTCTCTATGACTTTTATGTCTGAAGGCAGTTATGAAGCTGCTTATATTTGTCACACTTTTATTACCTTTGTTATGTCTTTTTATTATCACAACCCCAATTAACTTAAGTAGAAACTTTTTTTTCCTAAATGAAGAAAAATGTGGAAATAAAAATATTTTCAGTATTAAGACAATGAAATGTTTGTTTATAGCTATAAAGAAAAGGAATAATTAAAAAAATCACTAGCAATGGCTGTGAAAACATACGTGAACAAAGCTGAAATTCAGCCCTTTCTAAATTCATACAGTTTCTACTTTTACACAGCCAGAAATAGCAAAGATCTAATGCAATCTACTGAAAGAATAGTACCTCTCATGTCATACTAAAAGCAAAGCTGAGCTTTGCTTTCATGCAACCATAATTCAAGCTGCAAAGCATTTCAAACACAGGGATGAAAGACAATTCCTGTCATGATTAACTTGTTTCTTATGCATAAAACTAGTCATGAAAGGAAGATAAATAAAAAATCTCCAAGACAATATTTTCTAAATCAATATACAGAAGGAATGAGTACATCACCAAATGGATACCAACACTTTTTACAAGCATCATCATGTAGAATTTTAAGGGGACAGATGAAAGATGGTATCAGTTAGCTGCTCTGAATATATTTCTGAGAAACTCCTCCCATGTCTGAGAGGTAGCATAAAGCTTATTTGAAAATATAACAAATAGTGGTTTGTTATATTTTATATACATTATAATTTTATACATCCATCTGAGGTATGAGGTGACATTTTATCATAAATAAGATATGATAGCTAGGTATTTCAAGGTTGTTAAGGTCCTTGAAAATGAAGGAAACTGTATTATGCTTGATTGTAAAGAGATTACAAAGTAGATGTAGCTGATGGAAAAATTTTAAAAGGGAGGGCAAAAGCCAGGAAAAAGTAAATGGATAAGCATAAATAGGTCAGGACTTATCAGTGGGTGTCAAAACAGGGAGAAAACATTGTTTTGACTGAAAAGACTGAAAAGCATATATAAGTGTATAGACAAGGTCTTCAGCGCTGTAATTTGCAAAAAGCTACACCTTAAACAAGTGCACAAAAAAAAAAAAAAAAAAACAAAACAAAAAAGATTGAACCAGAGTGATATCCAAGACAAAAAATGGCACTTGAAAGCAGCTGCTGTCATGGCACTGTATTAGCAGTTCTTCAGAGCCCCTGCTGGGATTGTTACCAGGGGATGATGTAATGGGAGTGACTTTCATTTGTCAGGTAAGAAAACTGTACTGAAACAATAAGCAGGGAAAGGCTGATTTGACTGTGAATTGTTCTTGTGCATCACATTTTCTGTAGAAAAAGTCCCTGAAAGAATAAAAATAAGGAATTGGAAATGGAGGATGGAAGGAAAAGGAGCACTTGCTGTTCTTTGAAAGACTAACTGTTCTACACAGGTGAAGAGTGACCAAGAAAGGAGTCAAGAAATGAAAATCATGCACGTTTTCAGGAAGATCTTGTTTAATAGCACTGAAGGAAGCTGATCAGTCATGGAGCATAAAAGGGGCACGACTGGGCTGAATTTGGCTAGGTTTCAAAATTGTAGGAAGAATATCCTTGTGTCAACTTAATAACTGATAACATAGCTTTATTCCCTCTTAAATTATATTGCTCTTACTGTTTTTAGTAATATGCATTCAATGTATAACTGAAAGGAATTATAGCCAGACAGTTTTTAGAAGTTTAATACTAAAGTTATGTTTTGGTTAACTTTCTAGTTCTAAACCCATTCCTCTTTCAATTTAATGAATTATCTTATGATACCTAAAAATAAAGCCAGAATTTTTCTTGCATCTTTTTTTTTTAATATATATTTGAAAATAAGCATGTAAATTTGGGTCTCTTGATTTCAGAAAAATATATTTTAGTTGGACTTAATTGTCTTTTTGCACTTTAATTGTTCTATGATTTTAGGAAATTTGCATTTAATATTTTAGAATAATATCCAAAAATGATACAAAAGAGACAGAAAATCCTTTCTTGTACCTTTTGGAGTAGTGAGTCCTCAGCAGGTCCACTAATGATGCTATCTATTTCTTTTAAATTAGCAAAATCTCATCTTTAGTAAAAGCTCTGGAAGATTGACCTCTAACTGACTATTATGTATAGTTAAGTGACTAATCAAGAAGACTATCTGAAAAAAAAAAAAATGAAAATTTTCAGCAGAATTTTTAGGAAAAGGCAGTCTTTTGGACAAGAAGATCCCACAGAAAAATATACTTTCATGGCTATATCAGCTTTTATTTCATATGCAATGCAATAAGCATCCAGAAATAGGCAGAAATCTTTGGAGGCAAAACAAAAAGCAAAGCAAAAATAAAACAAAACAAAATAAAGCAATAGAACTTTAATGTAGTGCTGAAATACTAGAAATGCAGAGGTACTTTTATAGTAGCAGCTCCTAGGGTTTTCCTGTGGGGTGTTTTCGCATTACCAGCAAAACAAAAAGTCTCGGTACAAATTTCTGCAGATTTTTGTGTGCCTAGAGTGTAATTTTAGTAGAACTTTCAGTAGGACTGATGAACCTTTATTCAATGGTAGTCTGGCATTTGAGCTACTGAAATATCTCTATTAATTATCTTCAGAAATCTGGTCCATGGTATTTTCCTTGGTTACAGATTTCATAACTGCTGTGTTTGTTATCTCAAAAACCAAAATACTGCAATTTTCATGCATCTTTCATTTCTGTATTTCAGTGTTAATCCAGTGTACAAATGCTCATTTCTTTTTCTTTTTCTTTTTTTCCACAGAAAAAAACCAGCTCAGTGATTCTGCATCTGTTGCCTTTTCATTTCCAGGTAAAAATGATCATGAGGCATGTAAATGTTTGAGTACTACGTGTGCTGACATTCATCCCTCTCAGACATTGGATGAGTAAAGATTGCTCTTTTAATTTTCCCTTTGGATCCTCTGGTCTGGTGGTAAGTGACTTGGCCCACGGCAGGAAGGTTGGAACTAGGTGATCTTTAAGATCCTTTCCAACCCACCACATTTTATGATTTTATTAAAATTCCACTATAAAATGGCCAGTATTGACCAATTCTACATTTCTTTTTCTGTAGAAATATTCCCCCCTCCAAAGAAAACCAGATTGGGAGCAACAGTTCTTCATGTATCACTTTATCTTTCAGCTGTCCCTCCAGCTGGCAATGACTTCTTTTCTGTGCCACTTTGAAGTGCAAATTTTTGATGTTAAAAAGCAACCACAAACATGCTTCTCAAATGGCAGCTGTTATCTTCTGAGATAAAGTTTGATCCTGGGCAGGCTGTCATGTTCAATTACAAAACAAAAATCACACTTCTTGAGAAGAAATGCTAAATCTACTAATTGCAGCTAAATACTTGCTGAATGCTAACTCTACTAAACAGTTTCAATAATTCAGGCACTATTTAGCTGAGTAAAAATCAAGTGCAACAGCATAGATATAACTTGTTAAGGTGGCAATTTCAGGTGTGTTTCCAGGCGAGATGTAGCAGAGAGAATGTTGGATACAACTAGAGTAAACTTCACTGACTGGTAGGAGTATTGAATCTATTATATTAGAGCTATAAAATGTTTGCAAGAAACATAAAATACTGCATTAAATTAGAAAAAAGGACCCTAAGTACACTTCTAGAAGGAAATATGGGAAAAAACCTGAACAAAACAAACTATTGATTTTTAAGCTCTAAAACAGTTCTAAGAAGTGCAAACAAACATGACAATTCCATCTGCGTTTCCAGAGATTCTTTCATATGTATTACTCTTATTTTGTCAAATGCTTTGTCAGGTTCAGTTTTGAGGTTCTAATAACATCTAGTCAATGTGTGATGTTTTTCCTTTTTCCTGTGTTATTTGCTCTGGACTGGAACAATTGCACTGAAGTGTATAAGGAACAGAAGAAATGGAAGATTTCCAGATTCCCTGACAGACAGCTTTTTTTTAATTTTAAATTACCACTGTTTTAAAACATTGTTTCTTAATAGACTATGGCAGTTTGACTTAATGGAAATACAATACAGAGAAAGAGACCAGCAACAAGCTTCACTCAGAGGTTTAAATGGGTCTTATCTGAACAGCAAATATCATGGCTCAGTGCATCACCTGCAATGCTAGTGCAACTCTATGGATCATTAAATATAGACTACATTTGTGTCTTTTGTTTTAGTCTTCATTCTTTTTGAGAACCTCTGTAATAGTGCTTTCACACTGTGATTAACCCTTTCTCCTGCTTGTGCCCTTTCCTGCATTCTAAATAACCCATGGAGAGATAATCAGTGTCGTGATTAGAAGATAAGCAGATATATGTATAGGAGTGGGACCAATGTCAGCAGCAATTAAGAAAACTGCAAATTGCCATCTCATTTAAAATTTTTCAATTGTACTTGTTATCTGAAAATTACTCTCCTCAAATAGTCTTTAAATATCACAGAAACACATAATAGTTGGGGTTGGAAAGGATGTCTGGCGATTATCTATTTCAACTCCTCTGCTGAAGCAGGTTCACCTAGACTAGGTGACACAGGATCATGACCAAGCAGATTTTTAATATCTTCAGAGAAAAATTAGTTTCCATAGTTCTAAATTTTGACCCAAGTGAATTCATCTATCTATCTATCTATCTATCTATCTATCTATCTATCTATCTATCTATCTATCTATCTAATCTATCTGATATTTGTGGAATTTTACACTAGCTTCTTTGACATTTTGAAGTCTGAACAACTTTAGTCCTGCAAGAGAGCATTTTATTAATGTTGATTGAGAGTCAGCCACAGATGAAGGCTCAGTTCAGAACTGTGTTACTGTAGCAAGAGGTTAGCCCAGTCCCAGCCTTTATCAATCTTCTCTCTTAAAGAAAAGATAGTTATGCACTAAACCTCAAAAAGAGACAAAACTCTTGTAAAAGATGCATGCAACAGGGAATACCATGCATTTTCCCTTTGGTTCACTGTTATTTACTTGTGATATTTTCTTCTGCTAGAAGAATAAAGAATTAAATAAAATTTATTGTGAGATTTTTCTAATGATTTTACCTTAATTTTGAGACATTTACCTTGAGAAATATTAGAAATGTTGCACATTGTATTACAATGCTCTGCATATTTTCCCCATTTTTTTCTTATGCACCTTGTTAAGACATTATAAAAAAAAAAGAAAGAAAAATGAAAAGAAGAAGGAATCTATATATCTCTATATAAAGGGTTACGAAAGTTACTTAGGGGTAAAAGAGTTATAGTGGTACTTGGAAGAAATGAGAGCAATGCTGGAATGTTATGAAAATACGGAAATAAAGGAAGGTCAAAGGAACTGTTTTAGTCTTAGATAAAGTCATAGCAAGAGTCATAGCAAAGATCTTTTTTCTGCAGTTAGGGTCTATTTTATCCCACTGCACTATGTATATTTTAATGTTAAAACATTGTCTCAGATGGCTCAGGAATATAAATCCTAAAATTAATCTTTCTGTGATAAAGAGTTGCCAATGATATTATGTGTCTATATGTTGAAGCCTGGTCAAATGTTTCGCCACCAGGGATGTCTTTTTCCCAGCAGGATTTAAGTAATATTAATAGAGTAAGATAAGTACATCAATGTCCTATAACATGCTCTGGTGAAACTATTCAGGCTGCCAAACCAATGCTGAATATATGGGAAATGTGTGCTTTTGAAAGCAATACACAAAAGTAATCAACAACAAAGAATGTCTTTAGTTATATGCAGCTGGGGAGTGTGCTCAGAATAAGCATGAACAATCTGCAAGACCAAGGAGAAGTCCTTGTTTTTCTTCTTCCATATCATTGGCTGGGCAGGCTCTGCTCCAGATTGTCAGATTGCATCAAACATTAGAGTCTCAATAATGGCAAGGTTCATTAGGAGGACATTTTACCAGACTAATAAAGGAGCCTCTTCTTCAGCAGAATTTGTGTTTGCTGATCAAGAAAAATGGATGCCCCCATAGAACAACTTTCAGGGATTAGCCTGATTGGCAAAGGGAAGGAGGGTGGAAGAGTCAAGATATGTCTGATTATTTATTAATAGCAGTAGACAGCAGGAATTCTTGTTTGCAGGACACATTCTCCTTCTAGCTAAGAAAAGATTTTTTGGCAAATACATTTTTCTCTTAAAATATATATTGACTTTCTTGTTCTTATAAAATAAAGAAAGATGCCAACATTGCTTTTCAAAACACTTGTCTGGAATATGTTTGAAGTCAAGATAATAGCTGCTTTGCAGGGCTCAGCTAAAGCAAATATTACATTTTTTATTAAGTTTATTCCCTGTGTATATTTATGCATTCATATAGAAGCTAAAAATTTAGTACATCATAAATACCTGAGCTGGAAATATTACAGTTTGGAATTAAATAAATTCATGTTCATTTGATCCCACAGGTAAATTAATTAGTTAACTTCAGGAGAGTATTAAATAATTTTATTCATAAAAAACCAGAAAATATTTATATTTTATATAATAAAATCTGCACATTATGTAAATGTTGTAAAAAAATCTTATGTTATCAGGTATATGGATGTGGAAATTATACCTACTTTCTATTATGACTAAAAGTGTGGCAATAAAGATCCAGTTTAGCTTTTAAATGGATGAACACTGTCAGAATAAAGCCTATTACCTTATGCTTGATGCTGATATAATATTCTTTGATGTTTACATCTTCTGCATTCATCTAAGGATTGTATACTCAGTATAAAATGAAGTTCAAAGCAAAGTAAGGTGTGAGTACTTTTGCAACAGGGAGGCATTTGAACACTTTACCTCTCTGCTGGAACTCCTAAAAGTTTTGTAAGATCAGGATTTTGCCTAAAAATATAAACATTTTGACCAAAAGGGTGAACAAGACAGAGATAAAAAAAGTCTAAGGGCAAGGAGAGGGAGGAATGAGTTTTAATAATGACACCAGCCCTTTTGAGAAATATGATGTCTAGAAATCACACCTTCATATTATTCTCTTAAAGGTGGGAAAACACTTACCATTATATTAGAAGGTGAGATTATTCAATAGGTAGGTCAGATTTTCACTGATCTTCCTTAAATATTTAAGGACAATGCATGCAAACATCTATCTGTGTACGCAAACCCACAGATTTGTATTATAGAAATAATTTCATGAGTATGTGTGGTAAACCCCTTCACATCAGTCCATGTCTGAGAACCAGATTATATTTTTCTCGAGTATAACTTCTTGGCCAACTGCCAACTGCTTAAAACATCACACCTCTTTATTTTGCCATCTTTCCTGTCAAAAGTACATTTTTCTGAGTAATTGTCATAAAGACATACATGCATATATACGTATGTGTGTAACCATAGAATATTTTAGGAAGCTATAAGTATTTCATATCAGTATTTAAAACCTTGTTTTCATAACAGTAGAAAGATCCCAAATCAAAAACATCTGACTAGATCTGTAAACAATTTAGTTGCCTGGAAATTTTCAGTGTTTTCAATTTGTAGTATTCAGTAATAGTGTTTTTTTATGTAACACATATAAAAAAGTTTAGAAAAAGAAATTCAAAGTTAACAATTACATTTACAAATTATAACTTGGAAGAATTTTTCAGTATGAGGGAAAATGCAGCAATATATCAAATAAACAAGAATAAATAAGGATCATGGCCTAAAATATTATAAAATTAGACTGATCCTAGAAAAAGTTCAGCTCATGCAAAATCTGGCATGCAATTATCTGAAAAACAGAAAATATTTAATGATATAAGTACTTGGAAAACAGTCATACTGAAACAGACCATTATTTAAATGTAAGGTCAAATGTACAGAAGTTTATAATGAGATACATTTTCAGTGAGGAAAAACAAAACAAAACAATAAACAATCAGAATGTTACATTCAAAAGTGTGAGAGAACTGTTAAGTGAAAATGCTGCACAAGTCAAAAAAGGGATGAATTCTTGTACTATTAAGTATTGATGAAAATCAAGCAACACCAAGGTAAATATAACTTTTGCTTTTGAATATAGCATCAGGATTTGTGCCACCAGGCTTACAAGTACAGTTGAAGAATATATCTTTCTGAGAAACTATACTAGAAGGTGTGCTAGCATATAAGAAAATGCATTTGTCAAATATAACTTTCTGGATAGTCTTGGTACACAGTAAAAGTTATGCTTAAACATTAAAAATTGATAAAAAAAAGAGGAAGGGAAAGAAAAGGGAGAAGATTCAAAAATATATTCTTTGGTATTTGATGAAGATTTTAGCCTGCTAAAATGTTTTCTAAGTTTGTGTGGTCAGAATGTTTTCTTTGGAAATGAAAAAGGGCTCTCTGAATTTAAATGACACAACTGCATTGCTTCTGCAATAGACACAGAAGCTTCAGAGCTTACATTTTGCAGTCCATTAGAAATGTTGAAATATTTCACCTTGAAACGTCTGTATTAATTCTCTTCCTCCACTCCCCCTTCTTCCCAAATGCATTAAAAATTCAAGAAGTTTGAAAGCAGTATTCTTGTGGCTGTGCAAAAGCTTTTATTGGCAGCTTTTGTATT
>CM077468.1:44596793-44775227 GCA_039654755.1 Calcarius lapponicus | reverse complement strand
GTAATACTGCAATTTTCATGGCATCTTTCATTTCTGTATTTCAGTGTTAATCCAGTGTAGCAAATGCTCATTTCTTTTTCTTTTCTTTTTTTCCGACAGAAGAAAAAACAGCTCAGTGATTCTGCATCTGTTGCCTTTTCATTTCCAGGTAAAAATGATCATGAGGCATGGTAAATGTTTGAGTACTATCGTGTGCTGACATTCATCCCGTCTCAGACATTGGATGAGTAAAGATTGCTCTTTTAATTTTTCCCTTTGGATCCTCTGTCCTGGTGGTAAGTGACTTGGCCCACGGCAGGAAGGTTGGAACTAGGTGATCTTTAAGATCGCTTTCCAACCCACCACATTTTATGATTTTATTAAAATTCCACTATAAAATGGCCAGTATTGACCAATTCTACATTTCTTTTCTGTAGAAATATTCCCCCCTCCAAGAGAAAACCAGATTGGGAGCAACAGTTCTTCATGTATCACTTGATCTTTCAGCTGTCCCTCCAGCTCGGCAATGACTTCTTTTCTGTGCCACTTTGAAGTGCAAATTTTTGATGTTAAAAAGCAACCACAAACATGCTTCTCAAATGGCAGCTGTTATCTTCTGAGATACAGTTTGATCCTGGGCAGGCTGTCACTGTTCAATTACAAAACAAGAAATCACACTTTCTTGAGAAGCAGAATGCTAAATCTACTAATTGCGAGCTAAATACTTGCTGAATGCTAACTCTAGCTAAACAGTTTCAATAGATTCAGGCACTATTTAGCTGAGTAAAAATCAAGTGCAACAGCATAGATATAACTTGTTAAGGTGGCAATTTCAGGTGTGTTTCCAGGCGAGATGTAGCAGAGAGAATGTTGGATACAACTAGAGTAAACTTCACTGACTGTAGGAGTATTGAATCTATTATAGCTTAGAGCTATTAAAGATGTTTGCAAGAAACATAAAATACTGCATTAAATTAGAAAAAAGGACCCTAAGTACACTTTCTAGAAGGAAATATGGGAAAAAACCTGAACAAAACCAAACTATTGATTTTTAAGCTCTAAAACAGTTCTAAGAAGTGCAAACGAAACATGACAATCTCCATCTGCGTTTTCCAGAGATTCTTTCACTATGTATTACTCTTATTTTGTCAAATGCTTTGTCAGGTTCAGTTTTGAGGTTCTAATAACATCTAGTCAATGTGTGATGTTTTTCCTTTTTCCTGTGTTCATATTTGCTCTGGACTGGAACAATTGCCACTGAAGTGTATAAGAACAGAAGAAATGGAAGATTTCCAGATTCCCCTGAGCAGACAGCTTTTTTTTAATTTTAAATTACCACTGTTTTAAAACATTGTTTCTTAATAGACTATGGGCAGGTTTGACTTAATGAAATACAATACAGAGAAAGAGAACCAGCAACAAGCGCTTCACTCAAGGTTTAAATGGGTCTTATCTGAACAGCAAATATCAGTGGCTCAGTGCATCACCTGCAATGCTAGTGCAACTCTATGAATCATTAAATATAGACTACATTTGCGGTCTTTTGTTTAGTCTTCATTCTTTTGAGAACCTCGTTGTAAGTAGTGGCTTTTCACACTGTGATTAACCCTTTCTCCTGCTTGTGCCCTTTCCTGCATTCTAAATAACCCATGGAGAGATAATCAGCTGTCGTGATGTAGAAGATAAGCAGATATATGTATAGGAGTGGGACCAATGTCAGCAGCAATTAGAAAACTGCAAATTGCCATCTCATTTAAAATTTTTCATTGTACTTGTTATCTGAAACATTACTCTCCTCAAATAGGTCTTTAAATATCACAGAAACACATAATCAGTTGGGGTTGGAAAGGATGTCTGGCGATTATCTATTTCAACTCCTCTGCTGAAGCAGGTTCACCTAGACTAGCGTGACACAGATCATGACCAAGCAGATTTTTAATACTCAGAGAAAAATTAGTTTCCATAGTTCTAAATTTTGACCCAAGTGAATTCATTATCTATCTATCTACTCTATCGATCTATCTAGTCTATCTATCTATCTATCTATCTATCTAATCTATCTGATATTGTGGAATTTTACACTAGCTTCTTTGACATTTTGAAGTCTGAACAACTTTAGTCCTGCAAGAGAGCATTTTATTAATGTTGATTGAGAGTCAGCCACAGATGAAGGGCTCAGTTCAGAACTGTGTTACTTGTAGCAAGAGGTTAGCCCAGTCCCAGCCTTTATCAATCTTCTCTCTTAAAGAAAAGATAGTTATGCACTAAAACCTCAAAAAGAGACAAAACTCTTCGTAAAAGATGCATGCAACAGGGAATACCATGCATTTCCCTTTGGTTCACTGTTATTAGCTTGTGATATTTTCTTCTGCTAGAAGAATAAAGAATTAAATAAATTTATTGTGAGATTTTTCTAATGATTTTACCTTAATTTTGAGACATTTACCTTGAGAAATATTAGAAATGTTGCACATTGTGATTACAATGCTCTGCAATTTTCCCCAGTTTTTTTCTTAGTGCCACCTTGTTAAGACATTATAAAAAAAAAGAAAGAAAAATGAAAAGAAGAAGGAATCTATATATCTCTATATAAAGGGTTACGAAAGTTACTTAGGGGTAAAAGAGTTATAGTGGTACTTGGAAGAAATTGAGAGCAATGCTGGAATGTTATGAAAATACGGAAATAAAAGGAAGGGTCAAAGGAACTGTTTTAGTCTTAGATGAAAGTCATAGCAGAGAGTCATTGCAAAGACTCTTTTTTCTGCAGTTAGGGTCTACTTTTATCCCGACTGCACTATGTATATTTTAATGTTAAAACATTGTCTCAGATGGCTCAGGAATATAAATCGCTAAAATTAATCTTTCTGTGATAAAGAGTTGCCAATGATCATTAGTTGTGTCTATATGTTGAAGCCTGGGACAAATGTGTTCGCCACCAGGGATGTCTTTTTCCGCAGCAGGATTTAAGTAATATTAATAGAGTAAGATAAGTACATCAATGTCCTATAACATGCTCTGGTGAAACTATTCAGGCTGCCAAACCAATGCTGAATATATGGGAAATGTGTGCTTTTGAAAGCAATACACAAAAGTAATCAACAACAAAGAATGTTCTTTAGTTATATGCAGCTGGGGAGTGTGCTCAGAATAAGCATGGAACAATCTGCAAGACCAAGGAAAGTCCTTGTTTTTCTTCTTCCATATCATTGGCTGGGCAGGCTCTGCTCCAGATTGTCAGATTGCATCAAACATTAGAGGGTGCGTCAATAATGGCCAAGGTTCATTAGGAGCGACATTTTACCAGACTAATAAAGGAGCCTCTTCTTCAGCAGAATTTGTGTTTGCTGATCAAGAAAAATGGATGCCCCATAGAACAACTTTCAGGGATTAGCCTGATTGGCAAAGGGAAGGAGGGTGGAAGAGTCAAGATATGTCTGATTATTTATCTAATAGCAGTAGACAGCAGGAATTCTTGTTGGCAGGACACATTCTCCTTCTAGCTAAGAAAAGATTTTTTGCAAATACATTTTTCTCTTAAAATATATATTGACTTTCTTGTTCTTATAAAATAGAAAGAAAGATGCCAACATTGCTTTTCAAAAAAAACTTGTCTGGAATATGTTTGAAGTCAAGATAATAGAGCTGCTTTGCAGGGCTCAGCTAAAGCAAATATTACATTTTTTATTAAGTTTTATTCCCTGTGTATATTTATGCATTCATATAGAAGCTAAAAATTTAGTACATCATAAATACCTGAGCTGGAAATATTACAGTTTTGGGACAATTAAATAAATTCATGTTCATTTGATCCCACAGGTAAATTAATTAGTTAACTTCAGAGAGTATTAAATAATTTTATTTCATAAAAAACCAGAAAATATTTATAGTTTATATAATAAAAATCTGCACATTATGTAAATGTTGTAAAAAAATCGTATGTTATCAGGTATTATGGATGTGGAAATTATACCTACTTTCTATTATGACTAAAAGTGTGGCATAAAGAATCCAGTTTAGCTTTTAAATGGATGAACACTGTCAGAATAAAGCCTATTACCTTAGTGCTTGATAGCTGATATAATATTCTTTGATGTTTACATCTTCTGCATTCATCAAAGGAATTGTATACTCAGTATAAAATGAAGGTTCGAAAGGCAAGTAAGGTGTGAGTACTTTTGCAACAGGGAGGCATTTGAACACTTTACCTCTCTGCTGGAAGCTCCTAAAAGTTTTGTAAGATCAGGATTTTGCCTAAAAATATAAACATTTGACCAAAAGGGTGAACAAGACAAGAGATAAAACAAAGTCTAAGGGCAAGGAGAGGGAGGAATGAGTTTTAATAATGACACCAGCCCTTTTGAGAAATATGATGTCTAGAAATCACACCTTCATATTATTCTCTTAGAAAGGTGGCGAAAACACTTACCATTAGATTAGAAGGTGAGATTATTCAATAGGTAGGTCAGATTTTCACTGATCTTCCTTAAATATTTAAGGACAATGCATGCGAAACATCTATCTGTGTATGCAAACCCACAGATTTGTATTATAGAAATAATTTCATGAGTATGTGTGGTAAACCCTTCACATCAGTCCATGTCCTGAGAACCAGATTATATTTTTCTCGAGTACTAACTTCTTGGCCAACTGCCAACTGCTTAAAACATCACACCTCTTTATTTTGCCATCTTTCCTGTCAAAGTACATTTTTCTGAGTAATTGTCATAAAGACATACATGCATACATGCATATATACGTATGTGTGTAACCATAGAATAGTTTTAGGAAGCTATAAGTATTTCATATCAGTATTTTTAAAACATTGCTTTCATAACAGTAGAAACAGATCCCAAATCAAAAACATCTGACTAGATCTGTAAACAATTTAGTTGCCTGGGCAATTTTCAGTGTTTTCAATTTGTAGTATTCACTAATAGTGTTTTTATTATGTAACACATATAAAAAAAGTTTAGAAACGAAAATTCAAAGTTAACAATTACATTTACAAATTATAACTTGGAAGATTTGTTCAGTATGCAGGGAAAATGCAGCAATATATCAATAAACAAGAATAAATAAGGATCATGGCCTAAAATATTATAAAATTACACTGATCCTAGAAAAAGTTCAGCTCATTGCAAAATCGTGGCATGCCATTATCTGAAAAACAGAAAAATATTTAATGATATACAGTACTTGGAAAACAGTCATACTGAAACAGACCATTATTTAAATGTAAGGTCAAATGTACAGAAGTTTATAATGAGATAGCATTTTTCAGAGTGAGGAAAAAACGAAAACAAGTAAACAATCGACGAATGTTACATTCAAAAGTGGGTGTGAGAGAACTGGTTAAGTGAAAATGGGCTGCACAAGTCAAAAAAAGGGATGAAATTCTGGGTAGCTATTAACGGTAGTGATGACAATCAAGCAACACCAAGGTAAGTATAACTTTTGCTTGTTTGAATATAGCATCTGGATTTGTGCCACCAGGGCTTACAAGTAACAGGTTGAAGAATATATCTTTCTGAGAAACTATACTAGACAGGTGTGCTAGCATATAAGAAAATGCATTTGTCAAATATAACTTTCTGGATAGTCTTGGTACAACAGTAAAAGTTATGCGTTAAACATTTAAGAAAATAGATAAAAAAAAGAGGAAGGGAAAGAAAAAGGGAGAAGATTCAAAAATATATCTTTGGTATTTGATGAAGATTTTAGCCTGCTAAAATGGTTTTCTAAGTTTGTGTGGTCAGAATGGTTTTCTTTGGAATGAAAAAGGGCATCTCTGAATTTAAATGACACAACTGCATTGCTTCTGCAATAGACACAGAAGCTTCAGAGCTTACATTTTGCGAGTCCATTAGAAAATGTTGAAATATTTCACCTTGAAGCGTCTGTATTAATTCTCTTCCTCTCACGCCCCTTCTTCCCAAATGCAGTTAAAAATTCAAGAAGTTTGAAAAGCAGTATTCTTGTGGCTGTGCAAAAGCTTTTATTGGCAGCTTTTGTATTTTCTCTTTAGCAAATGGATTTTTAAACTCTTAAGTGAACTCTGGATTCATGACCCACCGCATTATTTCTGCTAAAAGAAACAAACCATCTGGACAACACTTCTGTGGGTTTATTTGTATTTATTTAAATTAACAGCAGTATATGTCATTTTCAACATAACAAACTCTTTCGCCACTCAGGTGAATTCTCTGAAGTCTTTAATTTTATGGCTTGAAGCATTAAAGCTATAGTGAGCACGTTGAAAACAATTACACTGAAGTAAAGATGATCATAAAACCAAGACTGTGTGCCCTCTCATTGTGAAAAGCACTCCTGGAAAGAGAAGAAAAAAGGGATAAGAAAGAGGAGGAAGAGAGAAAAGAGAAAAGAAGAAAAGAGAAAGAGAAAGAGAAAGAGAAAGAGAAAGAGAAAGAGAGAAAGAGAAGAGAGAAAGAGAAAGAGAGAAAGAAAGAGAAGAGAGAGAAAGAAGAGAGGAAAGAAAGAAAAAGAAAGAAAAGAAAAGAAAGAAAGAAAGAAAAAGAAAGAAAAGAAAGAAAAGAAAGAGAAAAGAAAGAAAAGAAAGAAAAGAAGAAAGAAAGAAAGAGAAGAAAGAAAGAAAGAAAGAAAGAAAAAGAAAGAAAGAAAGAAAGAAAGAAAGAAAGAAAGAAAGAAAGAAAAGAAAGAAAGGAAAGAAAGAAAGAAAGAAAGAAAGAAAGAAAAGAAAGAAAGAAAGAAGAAGAAAGAAAGAAGAAAGAAAGAAGAAAGGAAAGAAAGAAAGAAGAAAGAAAGAAAGAAAGAAAGAAAGAACGAAAGAAAGAAGAAGAAAGAAAGAAAGAGAAAGAAGAAAAGAAAGAAAGAAAGAAAAGAAAGAAAGAAAGAAAGAAAGAGAAAGAAAGAAAAGAGAGGAAAATATGTTAGCCAAGGCAGATGGGGACCAAAATGTGCTACTATATGCAACTGAGAGGAATACAATTTGTGAATACTTTGATGACATTTTATTTAGAATGAGGATACTGACACAGAATTAAGAACTGGTAACTTAGTGCTGTGGGTACTTCTGCCCTTATTTAATCTTCAGTTGCGCCACATTCTGAAATTTTTCCATATGTGTAAGCACAGGATTTAGTACCCCCTTTCATGTTGTCTTGGTTTAAAAGGCAAATGTCTACCAAGGAAGGTGGAAAGCTTCCCCCTGGGGTGAAAATACAACAGTTCTCTCCTCCAGAATTATCATAACTTCAAAAATTACAGTGCTTCCAGGTAAAAATATGGGAAAAAGGAAAAGCGTTTCTTTACTAGACTATATATATATATAATATATATCTATGTAACAAGACAAAACAACAATAACAAAAACGAAAACCAACCAACCAACCAAACAAACAAAAAAAAAAAAAAAAACCAAAAACAAAACAGCCCCCAAAAAACTAGAGTTTCCCACCCGTTAAGCAGTCCACAGCTGGCAGGAGGCGCTGTCGGCTCAGGCGAGGCAGAGAGGCTGCCGTGATGTGATTCCCTCTCTGTTTCAGGAATAGTCATTCCTAAAAGAGAGCAGGAAAGTACAACGACCTACCAACTTCGCCACGTGGTAGGATTAAGCTCCACTCTCGTGTAGATGAGCAGCGGCCAAATGAACACAGTGGGATTAGTTCACAGAGTCTGAGTTTGGCTCCAAGACACCAGTTTGTTTAGACAGAAAATTCAAATTACTACAGCCAGAATATCACTCAATTCTTCTGTTTCCAAGCCTCTCTGTAATCCAATCCCCTGAACATTGAAAAATTCACCTATTGCTCATCAGGTTACTTTTCCAAAATAGATGAGATTCAAATGTTGATCTGTTTTCACAGTTCAAATTATTTCCTGGGCTTTCTGATGCATTTTGTGTCTCGATTTCACCATCAAAGGCCATTATAAAAAACCAAACTGCCTTAAGTGGCAGATCCAACAAGTTTCCTTTAAAAATTAGTATTTAGTTACTGAGATTCTGCATTTCTTGAAGGCAAGGCTTCACTTAACAGATTGGTCCTCTATTCTCAGTCCTGCATTTTGCTGTTTACGTTACAGGTCAACAACTGCTGCTTGAAAATGTCCCATAAGTCTGCATTTTGAGAAAAGATTTAAATAATCTACTTCTTCTAGTTCAACAAAGAAAAAGACCACTCAAAATCCTTTTTTGCTCTACAGAAGGTGAATTAATCACAGAAAAGGAATAATTAGATGCTTTGAAACATCTTCCTGACATCTTCATTGTCTTTGTAGTCTCCACCCAATAATTAGAAGTAGTGCTCTCTTTTGCTAGAAAATGTGGTAGATTAGAAAGACCAGTTCAAGTCTATGCATTCCTGGTGTTGAAAACTGCTTCCTTTGAGCTTGCAGTGGGATATCACATCTTCTCACAGAATTTACAGTATATGTTCATACGTTTCTGTGATGCTATTTTAGAGCCATCTGCTAGCCAGATCAGATATAAGGAGAATATTTTGAATTTCTACCCTCGGTGTTCATATCTCCCTTGCAGCATAGGTTAAAACTATGCTGCATAGGTTAAAACTATGAATTTTCTAGATACTCAGAAATTAGACTCTGACCATTGACAGTAATTTTTTAGTTTGTCTCTTTTTTTTCCCTCAAGACAGGTCTATTTAATATTCAATAAATAAAAATAAAGATTTTTGGCAGAAGTGCTTTTTAGTTTGGTGATGAAAATTACAATTTCTTCAGGATTACTAAATTATATATGATTCATTTATACCAACAAACGAAACCGCCATACGCATAAAGCTAATATTTCTTGTTGTGTTCCCTAGTGTAGTCACTGCTTCGTGCTTCAAATTAACAACCTTTCACATAGTTACTGCCAATATGCCTCAGGGGTTTAAACTAAATGATTTTTATAAGCATGGAAACCAGCAGAAATGCTGTCTTGAGGTAACAATAAGTTTAAAAAATTAAGTACACTGAATCCTAATTTCATGTCCATGACTGCCTTTTTTTTTGTAGTTTTAATTAGTTGATTTGACTTTGGTTGATCTTGTCTTTGCACTAAGAATAATACAATATAAATATAATAACATAATATAAATAAAGTTTGATGGTTGGAGACTGATTTTTTGCTATCTATAACCTACTCTGCTTTCCCACAAGCATCTCACTTAGCGACTTTAGGTCTTGGCCATAAATCCATGATCTGTTTGCCTTCATAAAAAATATGTATTCTAATGATGGGAAGATTTCCTATCCCACATGAATTCATATTAGGAAGCCTTTGCTCCAGGGCAGATGGGATGCTGAGTGATCTTCAAGCCGAAGTGGATGAACTGCAAATGTTGAGGAAGGCATGGCCAACCTTTTAAGGACTACAAGCAAGACTTGAAGGAACAGAATGAGGCTTACTCAAAAAAAGCAATCTGAGGACTTTGGACATTTAGAATCTTCCTTTAGGGGAGAAGCCATCATTGGACTTACAAAATGTGAGTGCTGTATAGTAAGAAATACAAACCCTGTTATAGTCAAATTAGAGTTGCTTATCCTTATAAATTCCTGAATCATCTTTACGTACTTAAATTCAGGACTCCGTTGAGCTCAGAGCTCAAAACTTTTACAGTGTTTCTGATACTTGAAAGAGCCTTGAAATGTAAAGAATGACTTGGTGTAATCAATGATTATTTTGCTGTGTGTTTTCTCTGACTTGAGAATGGATGAGGGAAGTGCACTGAAGATTCTGCTTCATATATGCCTTGTTGCAATATTGTATGATTTCAGAAACAAACACCGAGTGTATTATTGGAATGTCATCAGATTTTGGTACGGGGCAGAACATGCAGAGCCCTGCTTTCCTTGTTACTCAAGAAGGGGAGCCTTCAGCAGGGGCATGCCTCATCCCTGGAATCATCATGCCTTTGCCCCACCCTGGCAGTGTTGAAGGCCAGGTTGGGACAGGGCATTGGGATAATATGGCCAGTGAGAAGTGTCCCTGCCCATGGCAGGAGGGTATTGGAACAAGGTGGTCTTAAAGATCCCTTCCAATCCAGCCACTGTGTGATTCTATAATTCTTTGACCTCAAGGTAAGACTCTGGGGGTAGGTATGGTTCCTGGCTCTACATATGGTTCTGAACTAATGAATATTCAAAAGAGAGTATACTTTTTCTTTTATTAACTCAAAGTAGATAAGGGATTGAAGCAGCTGTAAAAATAGCATCACAGAAGACTAACAATGATGATCTGTCCTACAATCCATATAATCCTTAGCTATAGTTCTAAATTGAAGTAGGAATTAGAGAGAAGAAACAAGAGCTCTGACACATAATTAATCGATTTTATTCATGGTTTACAAATGGGTATACGTTATACATCATTGAATCATAAAAACCCCCTATCTTTAGTAAGCACAAAAACCTGCAGTTCAAATGAAGAAACCATCATGCTTCCTGGCTAAGATATTGGCGCTACAACTGCAGCAGATCAATAATAAAGTTTAAAAAAAATGAAAACTCTTGGTTTCTATCTCTTACCGTTCTTCTCAGATAAAATCTGCCGATTAAGAGTTTGACCTAACCTTTCTTACCCATGTGTAAGAAATGAGTATTTCAAGACAAAAACTCCTCAGCAAAAGGTGCTACAAATTGTGTGGGTCATGAGCACCTTGTATCAAATACAATCATATAGAGACATGAAGATAGACCTTAAAAGACTCTGTGTCCTGAGCACTCTGCCCTTTTGTTATGATGGTGAGGTTGTCAGCAAGCTAAAACCCAGCACACTCACTCAGGTGTCTGTGTTTTGCTTTTTCTTCATTGCTGTCTTCCATCAGCTGAAACATCAAATGCTTGCCCAGGAATAATGCAACAGTTATGTAAAGCTTTTCAGGAAACATCACTTCACACAGATGTTTAAGCCTCCAAGCCCTGAAGGGATAGCTCTGCAGTTGCCAGGCCTGTCCAATTAATTTTACATTGACAATCATGCTAATATAGTTTGACAGAGACAGGTTTTGCAGCCAGCCAGCCAGATAAACAAGGTAGAGGACACCAGTTCACTGCAAGATACATCTGAACACATAGCACACCAGCGCATATGTCTCATAGGTAGCACTGCCCACTTTCATATCTAACTACCATCCAGATGATCATAACTACCAGTAAAATAATTTTTTTGCTCACCTGAGCACTCTTCCCATTTCTTTTGTGGTCATGTTACCACAACTGAGTTCAGGAAATATGAATATAAAATATTAAATATATCTGAATACTTGGCTTACAATATGAACTGCCAAAACAAGATAAGTACTTCTGAGATGTCCCTGAAATAAGTTTATTGAACCTGAGGCACCTCATTCAATTCTGTCAGCAAACTGGAAGCAGCTTTGAGAAAAAGAACAAATATTAGGGTTTGAAGGAATTATTTACAAGAATACTTTAAATAGGCTGGATATGTGCAACTGGGTGCACTAATGAGAAAGGTGTGATGAGGATATTATAATTGTCTAGAATTACCTAAAAAAAAAAAAAAGCAAATACAACAGTAGCTACAGACATGAGAGAATGAAAGTAGCTATTATGTTAAAGTAAGTAAGCTTACACCAGATTGAAAAAAATATTTTACACCAAAAAGAAACTGTGGACCAGTTTTGCCCAAGATAAATAAATTGATATCAAATAGAATATTTAGACAAAGAGATGAATACAGCTTCAATCTGGAATCAAGCGTATATTGGTCAATGAGTACCTTTAAAGGCATTTGTCCTTGTCTCTACCTTCAAATTCTGTGAAAATTACTGAGAATTATTGGTTTTGGATTTGAATGAGATTGAAAACTGTGGGGTAAAAAGAACTCTTGGAGATTTCTGTTTTTTCTGTTTTCTCCTTTCTCTTGCCTTATGAAACTGAATTAATTCTAACCAAAATTATCACTTTCAGAAAATGTTTGAGCATACATAAAGGTTTAATTTCCCTTAAGATGTTAAATAACTATGAGTGTAGGGAAATGAGAAATACTTTCCTTTGGTGAAACTGCAGAAAAAAATCTGAAATTTTTAAAACTGAATGTTATGATTTTTGATGAATATAAATGAACCTAGTGTAAAAGTTATGAATTAAAACATTAGTCTTTGATGCTTCCAAACACTAGTATACCTTTATGAATTTGACTGACAGCCTGATTTTGTCCTAGTTTTTCATGGTCATGTAGTGCAGCTGAGGGTATAAGCCACAGTATCTTTGCATCTATATATTGATCATTATGGAAAAAAAAAAAAATAGAAATATGGCAGGATAGCAGAAAGCCTGGGCAAGTACTGTATGTTCTGCATGCAAATTTCTGCCTGGGCAGACTGCTGCAATCCTTAACCATCGGGACAACCACTCCATAAGTGTCTTGAAACATCTGCATTTCATGCTGTAAAACAGAAACATGACTTTTTTAAAAATAATTTTATAGCATGTAGGAAAGTCAGAATTATAATGTAAGCAAGTGGCCTCTTGGCCAGTGGTTAAACAATTGAGGATTGCATCAGTACCAGATGCACATCGACGATGATAACAACTAGGAACAGGCAGTAACTTACAAAAAGAAGATACTATAAACAAAACCATAGATGTTTCTAATGAAGGTACTGTTTATATGTGCAAATATCTTGTTTCTGCCCCATCTTACCTTAGAGCAGAGACTCCCAAGACAGAGACTGTAGTTCTGTTCAACTCTTATGCATAGTTTAATCCAGGGTACAAGGTCTTTTGTAGCCTGTCGTCAACAATGTTGAGAACTAAAAAACTGCCGAAGCACTTACTGTCTCCATAGTTCTCAGTTGTGATAATGACAGCCCCAACTTTAACTTTTCAATTACCCAAGATAATGAATGATGTCAAAGCCTTCATCTACAACATGTTACTGAGCTGCAGGCTGGGGCCATTTATTTTCACAATACCGTTCTAGTCTTTATCTCATTTGTTATGATGACGATGATAACTACGAAAACAACAGTAACAAATTTAAAATAAACATTCTTTTTTGTTATTCTATTTTAGAAGAGCATTTATCTTAGTAAAACTATTCTGCAGATTTGGAGAATCTTTGTCTTAGAATTGTTTGCAAACCATTATGTATAAATATTATCGTTTTTCACTATGTGCCAGGCGATGCTAAAAATAAGGGACAAAAATTAACAAATTCATAAGCAAAAACTAAAATTTTTGTCTTAGGAAATGATGCCATGAACTTTTCTGAAAAAGTGACAGTGATGTTTGGAGAAAACCAATTAATCACTATTTTAATATAGATGGAGAGGGACAACTGTGATTGTGTTACAGAAATTAAGAGACATAGATATCCCAGCTGCACAAGGGCAAGAACAGCAGTTGGCTGATCAGCAGTGATGAATGGGTTTGGAGAAGATATAATGTAATTGTTTTGTGACAGATCATTTAGAAGAGTAGAAGAATGGAGAAATCAAAATTTTCTGGAAAATAATAGATGGTCAGAGGTGAGGCTGGAGTTAAGATTGTATAGGTCAGACATTAAAACCTGTGCACCTGAAAAAGAAAGGAGAATAGCAGTCACTATGAGATACAATCAATTTTTTCATTTATCAATGAAATAATTATTTATTATTTATTTATTATATAACTAGGTACTATTTTTTGTACTCAATGAATTGTTTGATTATATTCATATACAGTTGTGGTGATTGGGCTTTCATCTACTTTGATATTCAAAGAGCAAAATAAACTATAAAGGTATTTAAGAATCTGCATTTTTGTTGATCAGTTGTGCAACTTTCAAACATTTATGGTCAAATGCATTATTCGAGAATATTCTTCCAGCTACAATACATTAGACAGTATAGCTTTGTAATGTGAACTCATAAAAATTTATATGCAGTCAATTAAAAAAATATATTTGGAATATAGATGCACCATTGGATGTTACTTCCTCCTCAAGGCTCTCCCAGCTGTCCATTTGTCAGTCCATTATAATATTCAGTCTTCTCTCATGGCTAAGAAAAAAAAAAACCTGAATATTTGTAGTTCAGACCATCAGACAACTCATAGGATTTCCATGCACTAACCGGTAGTGAGCTCTGAGGAGCTTTAAAGAATCCTCTGTTCCTTGTAGAGAAAGGCAGAATTTGTTGCACACTTGTGGATTTCTGCCATCTTTTTCAGGGAAGAGAGAAGCTAGGAATGAATTGATGAGAAGGAAGTAATAAAAGTGAAATGTTTGTTAAGGAAGCTTGGTTTTCCTTTTGTGCTTCTGTTTTTAGGAGCAAGCTTCCTACCACGTCTAAGAAACTAAACATTAGAATTCAAAACTTTCCCTCCTGGGGTCACTTTCCTTCTCTCTTTTATTCTTTTCCTCGTACTGGCAATGAATTTGAAAACCTCTGCCAGACAGATCTTTAAAACTCTCATCATTCTTACAAAGAAATCTAGTGTTGGCAAGTTCTGACACTGGACAAACATGTCAACAAACATTGAGAAAGTGCTGCCTCCAAGCAGCAGAGCACACTAGGGCTGCGTTTATTCAAGCTTGTCGCTACCAGGCTTCATTAAGAGTGATGACATCTTTAAATACCATCTCTGTGGTACTATGTGATACAAATCAAATCTAGCAGGCACACAAAGGCCTTTGTCTCTGCTCAAGACTTGTACCAACTTCTGCTGTTAAGGATATGACAACATTTTCTGGCGCAAGGAAAAGGACTGCAAGGAACTGATCCTAAACTGAACCAAGTGAATAGAAAACTTCTCTTTTCATACTGGTAGGGTTGGATTTAAGTGTTGTACATCTCTTCTCCCTGCCTGTACACAGAAAAATGTGAAGTTGATATACAGAAGGCCCAGGGAGACATTATTTAATTCTAGAGTATGGATGTGACCACTAAAATTATTACATTTCTCCTACTGTTAACCAGAAGGGTGCTTACTGAATCTGAGCCTTCCTTTTCAAAGTAGAAGAAACCCATCTTTCTCCTGCAACACCATTTGCCATATTCTTGTTCAGCACAAGCACTGCTTTACATGTTTTTCCTGTAATCTTATTGAAAGAAATTCTTATATATTAAGATAGAGATGAAGGTCATGATTATTTCCATTCAACTTTAAGCACATATATGCCCAGTATTATGATATTTAAATGTTTAAAATGTGCATATATGTTGAGCAGCAAGTTCATAGATTCATCTACTAAATGCACACTCAAAGAGACAGACACTTTTAAAGAAGGAACTATATTGTAAGAAGATAGAGATGACTCACCCTTTCTCTGGAGAAGGGGACTAGACTTTAAGGTATGGTTGGGACCAAGGTGAAATGAATGCGATTAATTTGTATTCATAGAATAGAATAGAATAGAATAGAATAGAATAGAATAGAATAGAATAGAATATTTCAGTTTGCAGGGACCTATAAGAATCATCTAATTCATCTGCCTGACCAATTCAGAGCTGATCAAAAGTTAAAGAACTGTTAAGGTCCTTGGCCAAATATCTCTTAAGCACTGACAGGCCTTGCTCACCTTTCTAGGAAGTGTTTGACCCCCTGTTGCAGTGTTTGACTTCTAAATGTCCAGTCTCAACATCCTGTGAAACTGCTTTGAACCATTCTCACAAGTCCTATCACTGGATCCCAGAGAGAAGAGGTCAGCACCTCCCTCTTCACTTCCCTCCTCACAAAGCTGTAGAGAGCAATGAGGTCACCCTTCAGCCTCCTTTTTTACAAACGAGATAAATCCAAAGTCATTAACTCCTCCTTATAGGACATTCCTTCCAGCCCTGTCACCAGATATTTTGTCCTCCTCTGGACACATACAAAGAGTTTCAATCCTTCTTAGATTGTGAGGCCAGAATGGCACACAGGAGTGAAGGTGAGGCCCACCACTGCTGAGTCCAGTGGGAGAACCATCTCTGTTGAGCAGCTCTTTGTGCTGGGTTTGATGTACCCCAGGATGGAGTTCACCCTCCTGGCTGCCTGGGCACACAGCTGACTCACACCGAGCTGCTGCCAGCCAGCCCCCCAGATCCCTCTCTGCTGGGCTGATCTCCAGCCACTCCTCTCCCAGTTCATGCTTGTGTTCAGCGTAACAGATAATATAATAATTATTACTGTATAATGTATAAAATATAAAATATGCCACTCATAATGTATAAAAATTCATTAAATATGTGTACCTACACTGTGTGTGCACTTCTACCTGTTACTGCATTATTTGCAAGAAACAAACATACAGGCTTCCATTTACTGGGCTTCGTGAGTAGAATTCTTAAAAAATATAGAGGTCTTTTTTCTGAGCAGCTTTATTACTAGCAGTTCAAAAAATGTTTTCAAGTGAGAGTTTTAAAATAGCTGGAAAAGTTGGAAAAACACTTTTTAAAAGTGAATTACAGAATTTATTACAAGCCCAGAGAAAACAAGTACATTTACAATGTGGAAATTACATAGGCTGGTGTTTTCACACATATGTGCCTCTGGATAAGAGCTTTAATTCCTATTTAGGCACTAAACCAGAACAAGCATGTTTTCAATAGAAGCAAATTATAGCAAGGCAATTACATTGGAAAGCACACCAAGATAAAACTCCCCAGCAAGCATACATTACATAAAAATAAAAATAGCAATCAATGGCATTTGGATTGATATGTACTCATTCCCTTTGAAAATGTAAAGACACATCTAAATCCCTAACTTCAGAATTCAGGTATGACTCTGAGAAATGCCTTTTACTTGACACATATATTTGACTAGATTTTTATTCAGAAAAGCATAAACTTAGATGCTGCTTATTTTCAAATGTATATAAGTATACTTGATATGGTATGTTACTGACTGATGACCAAAAAATGCTTAATCTAAGATACTTGTAATGGAAAATCTATTACCAGTGCATGGTTACATGAAATAACAATTTTCCTATTGAAACATTTCTTCCAAAAGCGTGCAGATTGCTTGCTAACACTTAGGAAAGAATTTAAAAACCTTATGTAGTTTTTGCAAAGAATTTGGCCTTGCCCAGATTTCTGTAGGACCAACGTTTGAATTTTGATGTTGCATGAAACATCATCTATCAATGTTGGTGATTTTTGTCAAACGATAAAAATAAAGCTTTATCCACTATTTGGCAGTTATAGCCTTACTTTGCAAAGGCCTTTTGGTCTTGTTGGCTTTTGGGTTTTTTTTGTTGCTTGTGGGAGGGGGATATGTTTGGTCTTGTTTTTTTCCTAAGTACACAGGATTTAGTTTGGTTAGTTGTCATTCACTGATGGGATTTACTCCAGTTCTATGTTGGCAGTTGATTGCTTCATTGTTTTTTCTTTTATATGAAATCGAGAGTAGTCAAATGTACCTATTTCTGAAAATGCATTGGAGAGAAACAGCAGGGGGAGGAAAGAAAATCTACAGATATTTAGGGACCCAGTAACAGAGTAACAACCAGCAACAATGGAAACTTTATGGGGCTGCACTTTATTAACTCTGTCCATTTCAAGCTACTAATAATTAACTGAGCTCAAAATGATTGCTTAACATTCAGCAGGGAAGGTAGCATTTCTCCAGAAGGGACTTTGTTATTGGAGACTGTTTTTATAAATGCATAGTTTCCTTAATTCCAGTATAATGATCTTTCCTGACTTAGTTATTGTTGTTTTAAGTGGCTAAAATAAGCACTCTTGTTCATATACTTTCAAATGAAAACATGAGTGTTCATGGCTTTATATTACTGAAGCTTTCCCTTATTGCTCCTACACACCCCCTTTTCCTTCAGACTGCAGTCTCTAGGTACTTTGATAGTTTATACTTTCTTCTCAGAGTGAGGTGTTGTAGTAAAGAAGTTCCTTTAGCAGCTACCAAAACAGGTCACACTGACTGTAACCTTTAAAAAAGGAAATGCTCCTTGGAGCTTTGATTGTGTAAACAGCATATTTTGTCCTGAAAATGGGGACATTATCAAAGGAGAAATTATATATAAGAATGTATATATTTTTTACTACTTTTTACTTAATTTTGATACTTAGAGGTGCCTCTTCAAGAATTCTGTGCTGTGCACTCATATTGCTAAGATAAATTACCATTTTTTCCATGTGCAATGTTGTTGTGAGCAGAAGTGTAAGAGACACTGGTTATTGTTTTGAACTCAATTGTTTCCTGTTGGCTGAAGTCAGAGCAGAGCAGCTATCCTACAGGGGCTGCAGGGAAGTGGAGTTCTGTGCAAACACACCATTGTCATTGGATGAGGACAGGGAATCTGAACAGAATGGAGTGAGACACACAAGTAGGTATTAGTTATATTCAGTGTTTGCTAAGATTTGGTTTAGATCTATGAAAAACACTGGAAACATATCCAAGAGATTACCAAGCTGTGAAAATCCTTCACAGAGAGATATGTCTCAAGCATTCCTGCTGATGCTGCAGCTGAAATATTGCAATACAGATCTTGGATCAAATTTGTGTGGGTAAGAACTTTGTTAAATCACAGAGTGGTTTAATTTAAGAAGAGAAAAATGGACACACTGGCCTGAACCGCTTTCAGCCTTGCAAGATGAACGAGAATTCAGAGAAAAGTTCAAATTTCACCATGTGAAAATTATTTCATTTAGAGTCAGCTAGTATGAACCATGATGAGCTACAGGTAATATAAATGGACCTCCATCACCTTCACAGTAGCTAGATTATTATCTACAGTCAGAGGTGGAAAAGAGAGACTGTAGATTTTACCACATCTGGTACATGGCACACAAAATCTGTCTGTTCAATAAAGCTTCCAGGGTATTATCAAGTGATAAAATGATCAAGTCATTAAAAATGATCGAGTCACTCCTGTAATTAGTGCCTGGCTTCCCAGACCAACCATTTTTAAATGGAATGGATTGGTGGAACAATTAAGCATGGTAGGAAATTGTTTCAAGTACAAAAAATTACAAAATCATTTAGATTTGAAGTGACCCCTGAAGACCATCTATTCCAAGTCTCCACACAAAGCAGAATCAGCTTCAGTGTTACCTTAAGCTGGTCAGGTCTTTGTCCACTTGGGTATCCACATGGATATTCTATGACTCCTCTTAGAAACCTTTCCCAATGACCACTCTCATTAGAAAGATTTTGTTCCCTTATATTCATAAAATATATATGTTCATACTGGGATTGAGAAAATTTAGATTATAGTGGTATAAAAAGCTGAACAAGTGGGAAAATGAAGGAGAAAGAAGACTACAGCTGCTGAAGCAAAATTCCATTAGTAATACATTTAAATATATATATTTTAAAATAAATTCTAAATACAATAAATAATTAGACATACACATCTTCAATTTTTTTTTCAATTGAACTAGAAAATATATACAACAGATTGATGACCAGAACTATTACCACTTAGCAAGAAAGCAAAAGAAACACAGAAAACTTGCATAATTTGTGTTAACAAAACTTTTCTGTCTCACCATCTAGGAGATTCTCTGGCAGTCACAGCTGCACCACCTAAGCAAGAACTAATGCCCCTTTGCAGAGTCTGGCTCCAGTCCTTTAAAGGGTCTTATTTGACTCCCTACACACCCCACACTCACCCACTCAGACAAGGTTTCCTTGCTTAGCCCCAGCTTTCCCATGGCAGAATCTCACACATCTCAATCCTTCAAATCATTTCATCTTGGTGCAAAAAACTAACAAAATAAGAGCATGAGTTGGATGCCTTTGAGGAAGGACCCTGAACAAAGGAAACCCTGGGCTTTTGTACACTTACTGTCTTAAGCACGTGCTGGGATCTCGGCTCCTCGTGTGTCTGAGTGTGCCCCTCACCTGCCTGGGCCACGGGTCCCTGGGCCTTTTGTTATCCAAAGGTCAGCAGTCCATGAGCTCTTGCCTCGGGCTCCCCTCACCCAGAGCTCAACCTGCAGCTGTACCCTGAGCTGCCTTCACTGAATGGATTCCTCAAAATTTCATCGGTGTCATATAGAGGCTATGGCACAATCTACATTTTTCAATTAACCATTCTGACATTGTGAACTAAGTATGTTTTGCAGGTTTAAAGACGGCAACTAAAATTACACCATTCAATAATGAATCAGTTCAAAGTGAGGATATATCTTAGTCATAACTTTTGCAGAATCGTAGTTGGTGGCAAATAATAGAAAATTAGAGGAAGTGAGAGAGAAAAATATCCATCTTGGAAAAGATTTTTAAATGCTTTAGTTTAACACATTTAAAAGTAGAAGTGGCATAGGGAAAGGGAAAAATCAATCCACAATTTTCTACAGCATAGTGCTCTGCCACTTCACTGTGGCAGTAGCAGGTTGCTGACTTTCTTTTTTTCTTTTTTTCTTTCTTTTTTTTTTTTTTAATTTTTAATTGATGGTAACACAAAGAAGCAAAATCAGAGTACTTTCTAGAAAATCAAAGGTCAGGTTTGACCAGGTGCTTCAGAAATTTTAATCCAATATATTGTCAGGCATAACTTTTGCACTTTGCATATGACATTGGGTTTAAAATGAATCATCTCAAAATCTGAATTTGGATTAGATTTCATTTGGAAAATAGGAGGTCTATCCACAGCTTACAATCCTGTAAACCATTAGACCAAAATCCACTTTTTACTAATACATTCCAAGCCTGCAGCTTTATCTTCTTTTTCTGTAATATATACAGTAAGTCAGCTGCCATTTAACCCACTGCCAGTGTGTTAGTTTTCCTGTCATCTCCTTCGTTGTCTTCAGAACTGACACCCATTCACTATTTGCCAAACATGATTTACAGTTTCCAGCAGTTCTCTACCTTTATCATCAATTTTTTATCGCTGGATCACAGCTGAACCCAAGGGAGGAAGTTGTTATATGCAACTGAAATAGATACTAGCTCTGCATTTTCAAAGAACAATGTTGCACAAATGAAAGTTCTGCCCTGCAAATAATGACTAAAAAACCCAAACAACCCAAACCAACCAAAAAACCAAACCAAAAACTAACACTCATACAGGAAAAGTCTTTACAATTCAGAAGGGATCTGAACTGTTGTGCGTAGTTAACCTGTGTAAAGCATACTATTAGCAGCACATTTTCTTAATCAACACAGTGTGGTTGGTTTCAGAATGTAGGAATTGTTATTATTTCCAACATAGAAATTCACTCCTTGAGGTTCTTTCTGAATAGTGTCAGTGACCTTAAGATGTATTCATCTGAATAAGATATGCACATGCATAATATATGATTTCATTTTCTTTATATTGCTTAAAAGATTTCCCAAAAGCCAGGTAAATGAGTATATATATTTTGAAAAGTATATACCAACAATAATAGCTGATTCTCTCACTTTTATTAACTAAATTCTCCAAACAGTTTTTATGTATTAATTAATTAATACTCATATGTAGTCTGTGACATTAGGCAGTGTTATTAGTTCTGGTTTATATCAAGGATCTGACGCTCAAGGCAAAGGAAGGATAAGAAAAGTAATTTTTTAGTAACAAATGCTACATTAAAACAAGAAATTACCTGAAATCATTATACCATTTCCTTTCCACTTTGACTTTATAATAAGCAATCAATCCATTGTATATAATTTGCCAAGCTCTATATTAATTTTCTTTTTTTAAGAAAGAAAAGAATACAATTGCCTAGGTGAAAGGCCTGACCTGCTGGAATCATGGGAAGGGGAGAATGGCTGTCATCTGTGACTGTGATCTGTGACTATGGTCTGTGACTATGGTCTGTGATCCAAAAATAAGAAACAGTTACTCCTAGTAAAGTATGGGAGAAAAAGAAGTCGGTCCCCATCTTCCTCATGCTATTTAAATTCATCCTGGCTGGAGCAGGCTGAGAGACCGAAAGGCTGGAAAGGAGCTATTTGCAGAAATTCATTGCTATTTCATGCCCTTCACTTTTCAAAGCAGGAAGAACATGGAACATACAAAAAAATTGAAAAGCTGTTGAATTTTAGGACCTTAATATGTTTTTTTTGGTACTTCTGGCTCAAATGTAATGATAACTTTTGGAATAATTTTTCCCCCACACTTTTCTCAAAATTATTCATAGATTCTAGAAAGGTTGCACATCTTTCTCAGAAACTTTTAATGTTTAACTAAACTTTTCTGAAAAGTAAGGAGGGTGGTTAGCAGAACTGCTACCTTGGGCTTATTTAGGGACCTTGAAAGACTCCTTGGAAGGCAGTCCTGGAGGGCAAAGGAGTCCAGGAAGGCTTTAAGAAGGAAAACTTAAAGGTTCAGCAGTAGTCTGCACTCAAGTGAAAAGATGAGCCGATGGGGAAGAAGACCAGCCTGACTGAACAAGGAGCTTTGCATGGAACTCAGGAGAAGAGAGTTTATGGCATTTGGAAGAAGGGACAGGAAACTCAGAGGACTACAAGGGTGTTATGAAGTTATTCAGGGAGAAAATGAGAAGGGCCAAAGCCTAGTCTGGCTACCACCACAAAAGACAATAAATATGTTTCTAGACATACATTAACAAAAGGAAGACTAAGGAAAATCCCATCTATAAGAAAGGTGGGAGAAGGAGCTGGAGAACTACATGGCTGCCAGTCTGACCTGGTGCCAGGGTCATGGAACAAGTAATCTTGAGTGCATCACAGAACAAACAGGGGATTAGACCCAGCTAGGATGGGTTTATGAAAGGCAGGTCCTGCTTGACCAACCTGATCTCCTTCTGTGACAAGGTGACCCGCTTAGCAGATGAAGGAAAGGCTGTGGATGCTGTTTACCCACAATTCAGTAAAACCCTTGACACTGCTTCCCACAGCATTCTCCTGGATAAACTGGCTGCTCCTGGCCTGGATTGGTGCACTTATTGCTGGTAGAAAACTGTCAGGAGGGCTGAGCCCAGAGAGTGCTGGTGAATGCAGTTACATCCAGCTGGCAGACAGTCATGGCTGAACATGAGCCAGTGCCCAGGTGGCCAAGAAGGCCAATGGCACCCTGGCCTGTGCCAGCAATGGTGTGGCCAGCAGGACCAGGGCAGGGCTTGTCCTCCTGCACCTGGCATTGGTGAGGCCACCAAATCCTGCGTTCAGTTCTGGGCCCCTCACTACAAGACAGACATTGAGGTGCCAGAGTGTGTCCAGAGAAGGGCAACAGAGATGAGGAAGAGTCTGGAGCACAAGTCTGATGAGGTGCAACTGGGGGTATTTAGCCTGGAAAAAGGGAGGCTCAGAGGGGACCTTAATGCTCTCTACAACTGCCTGGTAGGAGGCTGTGGCCACGTGGGGGTCGGTCTTTTCTCCCAAGTAACAAAAAACGTGAAAAAAGAAATTGGCCTTAAATTGCACCCAGGGAGGTTTAGATTGAATATTAGGAAAAATTTCTTCACTGATAGAATTCTCGGACACTGAAACAGGCTGCCAAAGGAAGTGGTTGAATCACTGTCCCTGGGAATAGTTAAAAGACAGGTAGATGAAACAGCTAGGGACATGGTTTAGTGGTAGTTTAATAATGAATAAGGTTAAATGTTTGGACTTAGTGACCTTTCTGACCTATGATTTGGTGATTATGAGTTCAAGGAGTTCACCGTGAAATTATCACTAAAATGCAGAATCTAAGTTCTTTTTGAAAAGACTGTTTTCAAAACTGTTAAATTTCCTTTGAACGTTTTGATTGGAAAAAAAAATGAACCTAAAATTTTTCCACTGCAGTAGGATTTTAGTAACATATATTTATCTACTACCCTGGAAATTCCATCTAGTGCCTGCAAATATATATAGGGTTTTTTTTTTCCTTGTTGCTTTTCAGATGTAAGAGCAAGAAGTTTAAAATATATTTATTTGTTCTAAGTCCCCTAGAACATTTTTTTAGACTTCAGCAATTCCAGTTCAGGAAATGTGGGATTAAGACTTTCTGGGGTGCTCCTGTCCCCTAATTTCTGTGCTTCCTTCCCCCTGCAACCCTGTCTACAGCTAATCTATAATAAAGGTTAATTTTGAAAAGCGAGCTCCATAGTATTTACACAATGAAGTCAAACTCTGAATGAAACACACTTGTAAAAACAACAGCAGCCTTTTCCTTGTGCAATATAGGATGTGGTCAATCATTTGGCAATTTGGTTTTGGCACATCATGAACTATTTATTTGTTAAGGCAAGTTCTTGAGATTACAGAAACTCTGGGAGGTTTTTTTCCTTTCTTTTCTTCTTTTTTGGTCCTTTTTATTTCCTCCACTGGAAACTATTAAATTTTCAGAGCCTGATGTTTATTTCACGCTGAAATGTGCACTATTGTATCGATAAATATTTAATGGTGCTGGAGTTCAGTGGATATAGCCTCATATGTTTCTTTTAAAAGGTGTTTTATAACCTGGTGAATGCACTGTGGTCAACCGAGCAAGAAAAAACAAACTCAAACCAAAAACTTTCCACTAAAAGATGACACAGAGTTCAGTTTCAGTTTGAAGAGGGTGTGGAGGAAACAAGTAACCATATATTTTTCTGAGTCTCTCAGTCCTGGCAGTGCTCAGACAATTCCATTTGAGATAAACATCAGGGGCATTACATAGATCATAAAAGCGTTTGAGCTGAGAAGACAAGTGCTAGAAAAGATAAAGTTCTGAAAATGAGCTTTCTCCAACAAACCTCAAAAAAAAAAGACAGGTAAATCCATTTTGCCTTGAATCTCTACACCTTCCATGATAGATTTGCTGTGACATGTTCATGCTCAGTCTGTAAGACTGGTTTAAATGCTCAAGCAAAGTGTTTTCAAATATTTCTGGACAAACATTTGTTGACATTAAATTTTAAATATGATGTTAAATTATTTAGACATATCTGTCAAAACTGTTAGCATGCACTTTACCTAATGCTGCACTTGAAACTACCTGAAATCACTTTGGCAGGTTAGGACCAATCTATAGCACAGCAAAAAACCATCAGTGACAGGTAATAACAAAAATTACATTATTGGTATTCTCTGCCTTTCATTTGGCTCCTATTCTGAACATTTACCACTCCACTAACTGCCCAAACAGACATGGAAACTAAATTTTACCTTATCCAGTTTTAAGTGGTAACTTAAAATGTCCAAGTAGAATATAATTTCCAGTGAAAACATTTATTATTATCTTACTGATTATTCTTAATTTATTATCTATTTCTAAGCTAATCTGCAAATGATACTTGGGTGTATTTTGATAAATCTGAAAAGCTGTTCATATTTTTAAAGAAATCTCATGGATTTTTAAATAAGCATCACCTACAGTGAATTAGGGCAAAATGCACAAAAAGCTTGTAATTTGTAAATGACATCAGAAATCTCTATCAAATACAAAGAATAAGATCAATGAATCAGTATCTTGTAAGCAGTGCTCTCTCATTTATGGTTAAGACTCAGCAGCTATCAAACTTACTCAATATATTAGTTATAAACTAAATATTTTAAGACTAATTCAGGAATCTTTGAGGATATTACCTCAGCCTCAGTGGAACTGATCAGCAAAGAATCATATAATGTTGTTGTCTGAAAGATGTTTTGTTTGACTTGTGTAGAAAGAATAAAAATAACAAGAGGTCAAATAACCTGTTATCCTGATGGGAAATGATAGAGTTGAAAAATGTAGGCTAGGTAAGAATAATAAAAACGTTGTTCCAAACCATGCTATCACTATAAAAGAAAAACCAATCTGCTTGATCTACTTGTGATGAGTCTTCTGAGTTCTCATCTTCTTTATGCCATAGAGTTTTAAATGTAGGACAACAAAAATTGTCTAAACTCAGGTTTCTACTACCCAATCAAAGACCACATTTGAGTATCAATAAGTATGAATCACAAATATTAAGAAAAAGCACACATTTACAGGTAGGACCAGTGTTCTCTCAATAACAACTGGGTATCAAGAATACTGTCACACATCAGGAAAATCTCAATCACAAGCATGTATTGAGTCTGGCATATCTGAGTTCCTATGTCTTTAGAGATTTTAGTTAAGCACTTGACATAATTTGGGTGTTGAAAGTTGTAGATTGTTTTGAAATGCTTTGAGATGAATGAGTTACAGAGCTTAGGGCATTAAACTCTTTCTGGACACCTAAAAATATGGTCCAGAAAATTACCTCCATAAAAGAATTGGTTTCCCTATGTCTATGTTCATACTTTCCTCAAATACTCTATTCATCATCACAGGCAAAAATCTGTTTTTTTCTCCCAGCATTACTACGTGCAAACTTAAATTTGGAAACCAAGCGATGTAGAGTAATTTGCAGTGATTGATAGTGTCTTGTGGGGGAAAAAAAAAAAAAGCTACCAAAACTTATACATACCTGCACTTCTTATTTTACCTGTAATTTCAGGTCTTCCTTGACATATTTTTTAGTGATTTTGCTATTCATTCAGTTTTATTGTAGAAATCTGCTTTATCTTGGTATCATCAGGAAACAGTAACTGGTTCCTGAATCTTTAAGTCTTAATACAAATGGTCTTCCTAAAAAATACTTGAATATTGCTTTGTCTCCCTTCTACTTTATTTCCAAGAATGGAATCAGGGTCCACTGTGATTGTACAAAACTGTATGGCAGAAGCCCAAACATGTTTGCTAAACACCAGTCAACATCTGTGTGTGTTGTATAGAAATGAAGCTAAAAATTGAGTTTCCATTACTCTTTGTAGACTGAAATTATTGAAATAAACACTGAGGTACGTTTTCCTGATATGAGAAGAAGTTATTTACAATATTCATATATGAAAAGTACACTTTCAAGAAGGCTGACAACTGGGGCCCGTGAAAAAAGACCATTTTGTTCCCAGAATGAGTTGTTTTATCACAAAAAAATTTAGCATTTCAGTTTCCATTCAAAACAATGTCTTTAAGTAATTTGACACAAAGAACATTTTGCCTGGCTGTAATGGAATTTTACCTTCTTTAATTTGCAATGTTTGCAATTGAAAATCAGACAAAATAACTTTGAGTTCTTTAGTTCCCACTGACTACACTGAGGGAATTATGTTATATCTCACAGGAAGCCATCAGAGCCAGTACCTCACACGACTGAACTCTATGACTTTTATGGCTTTCACAGAGAGATTTATCCAGTTTTTCTGGCTTTGGTTTTAGCTGAAAGCAAATGCTGATATCTTCAGTGTATTTCTGAACAGAATGAAAATGAGAAATACTGTAAATCGTTCAAGGCAACTTTTACCCACAGGATTGCTAGAAACTTTAAACCAGAAGCTTGGGTTTGTTTTTGTAAGCATCTGCACTGAGTCTCTAAACATTTGAAGATTAACCTGTTGCAATGAAAGTTGTGTGTGAGTTTTTACGTGATAGTTAAATGTCTGCCTCACAGAGCACATTAGGTACCTATAACCTTCTTTTGAGAAAGAGACCCAGTAGAGGAAATTTTAAAAGAATGAAACTTTGAAGCTCTGCAAGCAGAAGACTAGTTCCAGTTCTGTGTGCATTCAAAGTTATTTCTGATGTCTATATTAATTTTCTTGTTTGACTGTAGCAACGTATTTGTTATTGTCATTAAATTTAGCCCTGATTTTTGGCATATTTTTCATTAGCAGGTGCTTTAGAATGTAGCTGATGAGCAACAAGGTGGGAAGAACATCTACAGTGGTGGTGTTAGGATATCTCTGCATGGACTGGAAGCCTTGTTAGGATATCTCTGCATGAAGAGATATCCTAACATGGAAGCCTTCATGCAAATTCAGTGAAGATTGTTACTTGGACTTTTCCAATGCAATAGAAGCATGGTGTGCTTCTATTAAAAATAGAAATTAGAAAATAGAAATGTGGATCTGGAAATTATATGAAGGAAAAAGCAGTGCTGAGACTTCAATATGTGTCCGCAGTATATACTGACGCAGAAAGGAGCTCAGCAAAATGTTTGAGCATCCTATTTCACTCATATCTGACAGAACAATGTGAGTATAGCAATGCCACAGTGGTGAAAGATTGGGTTTTTTTTATTCTGGTGAGAAGGCCACAGGAATGTCTCTATTCTCTAATTACGTGACACTTAGGTTCATGCATTTGTATTTTTACTCTCAATTGGATTTCTACAAACCCTTTTCTCAAGCTAGCTCTCTTCAGCTCTCTCACAATCATTGAAAGTACAACATACAGCTGCTGCATTTTCTGTCTCCCTCTTGGCCTGGTGTATAAATCATAAATTCTTGATGTTGAATTCTTCTCTCCCATGTCATACTTTGCAAAACTTGCGTTTGAACTTGAAGTCCTTTCCACGGAGTTTGCCCTTGGATCCATCTTGATCTAATTACCCTTGTTTTCTTTTGTTCCTATTTTTCAGCTGTCATTTCCATAAACTAAAAGTTTAGGTTGAGAGATACATAAATACTACAGAAAATGACAAAAATATAAATTACCAGAACTGTTTATGAGATATCCAGAATTTTATTGAATGGGGTAAGGTTCTGACAAACAATTCTTCCTTTAGCCAAAATTGATTTGAAATCAAATGAGACACAAAAGGCTGAGAAGATCTCATTTAAGTCATATCACGATACAATAAGAGCAGGATTTCTTCAGTGCTTGCTGTTTCAACCTAATCGGATACTGTGTGGGGAAAAGGAAAGCAACATTCCAGGAGGGAGAGGAGAAAGAAACAACTGGAAGGAATAAGCATTTCCAAAGCCATATGAGTAAGTTGGTCAAGGTCTTGTTTTAGTTAAAAGAAATCTCTCACTTTTGATAGACACCCCCAGATAGTCCTGGACTTAAGCAGTGGGGGAGATTTATTCAGTTGTTTTTTTTTTGTAACAGTACATTTAAAGAAAGAGAAAATATTGAAAAAGATCAGGCATAAAGCCAAAGTTGTTTTGCAGACTCTTACACAGAAAGACACATTAAATTAGAAACTTTTACATCTCAATTTGAAACTGTTATCAGTCTCTTTAATTTCATTTAGAATCAGAGTTATCTTTTTTTGGTTTGGTTTTGTTGTTTTGATATTGAGAATTTGGCTTAAGTCATTTGTACCAATATGGTCCTAGACTTTGATCCACCAGCTGACATAATGCAAATCAGCAGCCATACGTGCTGGCTATCAGTACAGTGATGAATAATTTCCGGTCAAATAAGATTTAAAAAAATAGTTTGCATCAAAAAACTTTGTAAAATAAATTGCATAAACTGCTTAATCTGCACAGGAATGAAACATCTTAGATACCTTGATTATTTCCAAAGAATTTGTCTTTTATATTACCCAGTTCTATTAATTCTTTGGTATAAGAATATATATGTTTGGGAAAAAGTACTTAGAGGTGAACAGCAGCTTGTTTTTTCTCAGTGTAAGATATAATTGGTCACTGCCTGTGTGTGAAATTGTCTAGAATTTCTGGCATATGGCAGATCTTACATTACTGTGATGATGATAATGATGATGATTCCCAGCATCTGGAATCCCAGGCCTCTCCCTGTGGTCTGGAGATACTCCCCTGGAAAGCAAAGTTTTTCAGATCTCATGCTGCATAACTGCATGACAGATGCTGCCATTATTATATTGCTTGGGTTTATGTGAGTGGAATGGGGAGAGGGCAGGGGAAGGGTTAAAATGAGTGAAAAATGGGCCTGTTCCTTCAGATAGATGCATAAATCTCAAACAGGCCATGGAGCTGCCTCTGTCTTCTTGATCTTATTAGAAAGAATGTGTGTGGGCAGGAAGAGATGAGACTGGGATTTCTTACAACAGTGCTCTCTGGAGGATCACAAATCTGGTCATTTAAAACTGATTTATTTGGGTTTATTGCACTAGTATTCTACAGTTCCAATTTGTCTTTGCTCCTTTCATATTATTCTTGACCCCTTGATGAAACACCCACATAAGTCCAGATAGTTCTCTTTAAGAATTCAAGTAAACCTTCTTTATTCATTTAACAATTCTGTTGTTCTTTTTTTTTTTACCTTTTTTCCCCAATGTTTATTTTCCTAGAACTTTTTCTCATACTTTTTTCTTTTCAGATATTGATTTATAATATCTCCAGAGACATCAATAATTTTGGAAGAAATTACACTGTCACTTTGAAGAGGAATATTTACATTTTGTTTTGGGTCTCAAAGTACTTTTCTAATAAATGGTCTAAGCATTATAGTTTCCTTATGCATCCAGGAAATATTACTATCTTCATTGTACAGATAAAGCAGAGACAGAAAGTGACCTATCTAGGGTAACACTACAAGCCAGAGAAAACATTTTAAATATTAGGAAAAAATCCAGACAGTTGGTCTCAGAAGCTAGCCAGGAGACCATATTCCTTTAATTTAAATTTCCACATCACTGTGGTAAATTATTATAGGAGAAGCAGACATTTATTGTTTTACTTATGAGAGAAAAGAATGGGGAAGGGAAGGGAAGGGAAGGGAAGGGAAGGGAAGGGAAGGGAAGGGAAGGGAAGGGAAGGGAAGGGAAGGGAAGGGAAGGGAAGGGAAGGGAAGGGAAGGGAAGGGAAGGGAAGGGAAGGGAAGGGAAGGGAAGGGAAGGGAAGGGAAGGGAAGGGAAGGGAAGGGAAACAGTTATAGAATAAAGCAGTAAAAAAAATCTCAATTTTAATTTGAAGCCAAAAGAGGGATTGGGAGCAAATACTGAGGCTGTGTAATGCTTACTGTGAATTCTTTCATTTATGTTTTCTCATTGTTTGTAAGGAAGGTAGTGCTTTATCATGCTCCAAAGCAGGCATATAAATTGCACCTCTGAATTATTGGTACACATGGAAATGTCATCTTTGCAGATGTAGATTTACCAACAGTGGTGTTTAGCCCCTGCCCCCCTTTAGAATCAGCAGCTGCAGCATTGCTGCCATGCTGTCACAGATGGTGGCAGCTCAGCTATCTTGTATCCTCTCTCCGCATCTTGTTTGTATGAATGGTGAGCCAGCCAGGTACTTCAAGCTTAAGAGACACAGGCAAATGGACTGAATTATGCAGTGGTTATGATTCGTCCTCTGTGTTAAGCAACTTTCTCAGAACTTGCTGTCCTAGTTAGACATCAAACTCTTCCTATGTAGACCCTTCAGCAGGACCACAATTCTGCTAAAAGTGACAAGGAGAGATGGAAAAAATTGTGGTGCTGAGAAACAAGCCTGAGAGATAGAAAGAAAAAAATTACACAACTCTGTGAAGGAAGAGGCCAATCTAGGAAGAAAACAGATATGAAGTATTATAAATATGGTCAGCCCACCACTTTCCTGGTCAAAAGAAGACATTGCCTTGTCCTTTGATGTTAAAAGTTTGCATTTGATTTATAGCCATAACTCTATTCATTTTAGGTAGTCATCAGTTGCCAAAGGATTCCCACTCTATATATTTTACTTCTGGCTCCAAAATGCATTTTAGTAGTCCATAAATTAGACTTGTGAAAGGTCTTCAAGCTTCGAATTCACTGGGGGTGGTGGGAAGGGTAGAAATTTTCAGCTGGATCACAAAATTTATTGCCACTATGATTCAGAATGCTGCTGCCACTTACAAGGGGTAAGAAACGGGAAAAGCTTTACTTTTCCCTTCAATTTTAGTAGCAGAGCTGGATTTTGTAAAAAATCAACAGTCCTTAGAAATACAAATATAAACAGTTTGAAAGAATTACCAGATTCTGTAAGCAAGACTTGAGAGTCTTGCTATACTTTCTACTCTTTCCTTAAGATAGCATGATACTTTAAGTATTCAAAATCTGACCTTCATTTAAAAAATCAGAATGTTCTTGTCTTTTTCTCTTTTTTCTTTTCTTATGTTTTTTTTTTTTAATCAGCTTTTCATTTTATCCTTTTAAAATAACTTTTTGAAAGCTTTAGTTCACAACAATGTTGGCTTGGAAACAGGCCACTTTTAAAACAAAGGGTTTGACTACCATAAAATCAAGCTGTGAATTTTGCAAAAAATAATGTGTCCACATGTAAATAGGGTGACAAACATTACACAGGAAATCTGAGATAGTTTGGGCATAAGCTCCCAACCTATTATCTAAGTAAAAACATTGGTGCAACTTGGCTCACTCTGAGCTTTAGTTGCCCAGGCTTTATGCACGCCTAGGCTACAAATATGAAGCGCATAATTGTGTTAAATCAACACAGCATGACATGTTGTAGTTTCCAATGCTTAGATTACAAGATTTTGCAAATCATTTTCCATTTTTCCTTGGTACCATAGAGGATGCCTGTGCAGTTTTAGGTGCAGCACCACTTGTACCAGCGGTGTGTGGCAATGCCCCCAGCAGGAGCTGGACTGTTGAGCCAGACCCCGGGGAACAGGCACATTTAATCTCATTGCCATCTAGTGGCAGGCACACTGAGTTCTCTGACTCCAGCTTCCAAGGTCTATTTTTGTAGTTACCATCTGACTCCTGTGAAACCTATCACTGCTAACAGAGGAAAACAACCCAGGTAATTAGGCTGAGTTAAAGCTGTGGTCTGACTCATTCCAGCTGACTTCCTTTACTAAATTACCTTTTGACTACACACTCATTTCTGTAGAGTGTGTAATGTTGGTTCCAGGGGTTCCTGAAACCATTTCAAGTATACTTTATGAAACAGATAAAAAATAATACAGGACACAGGCACCAGTGGTAAAAACAAAGCTTTGGGATTCAGTGACTTTGGTTCTCTTTCTGCCAAGATAAATAATATGATCTTGGTAAACCATGCAAATATTTTGATCCTAGTTATTCCTTTCTAAAATTGGGCTCAGTTTACTTATTAGTTTAGGAATAATTTCAAAGCTTTAATTAAAGAATGTCATGCTAAGCACTTTTAAAAACTGAAAATTAGAGGCTATGGAAATATGGAGTATTGCTATCTGTAGCATTTTTTTTTTTTGCTGCTGTGAAGCGTTTCCCAATTTATTGATGGACTGTAATTGCACACCTCCTTCAGATCCTACCCAGAATAAATCTTTCCAACATAACAGAAAGCTACATGGAGAAATTGTGTTTTCTGTTCATGAAACTTCTTCCATTGCAGCAAAGTCAGGACATTAATTTCTTAGTTCTCTCAGTTCCTGAGGGCAGTTTATGCTGTTAGCTCATTTTGCTTCTCTGTCAGAGACCTGTCTTCTTATGACTGTCAAACATTTGGAGAAGTCTTTTTTTTAAATATATTTTTCTCAGGCCAAAGAAGTTCCAAATGACATAGATTTATCTCTTCTTATATACAATTCTTTATTTACTTTTCTTTAGAATAGTGAGATCACCTGCAGCAGTGGCAGTGCTAGGTGCCATTAGTCTAAACCTCGCCTTTGTGACAGGATGTCAGGTTTGATCGCGTGATCGGAACTGGAGTACTTTTGTTGACTCATGGATTCTTGCTGGAATACATTCCAGCTCATGACTGAAATCAATGGCAGAGAGAGGAGACTGCCTCCCAAACAGAAGAGTAAAGCAATAACATCTCGCTCTAAGAAGTAGTAATATAATCATCACAACATTGCTAAGCAGAAGAGGGACTTAGGAGAGACATTAAATTACTAAAAAAAATTACATGAAAAGCCAAAGAGTTTTGACATTGGGAAGAGTTGGGAATGAGAACAACACTTCTGAAGTTTAAAAAAACTGCTACGCAAGGTTTAAGGGGTAAAGCAGGAAAATTTGAAACAAGACTTATGTCAACTAAAAAAAAAAAACAACCAAAGAAACAACTGTGAATTCTGACAGTTTGTGATTATTCTTACACTATTTTATCACATTTAGCCAGTCATTTGATTATTTAAGAGACATTGATTCTATAACATGGTGTGGACCATTCTTCCAACCTGCCACCCTGTATATCATGAAGTGAAATAGATGGAATTTTTAAAGTTGACCTAATGATGATGACAGTGTTGCTTTATGTCATGCTGAGATTTTCTAAAGCTGTGATCCTTCTTTACTTGCTATTAAATTGTATCTAGGTAATAAGAAGAATCCCTATAAGTGGAGGACGCTTGGATTTGGGATTATGGCGCATCATCCAAAAGTCCAAATCAGATATCTATAGTTTTAATTTGGTGTTTCAGTGGGTAGAATATAGATGCCTCAAAATGGAAGTACAGAAAGCCTACAAAGATCATACAATCTAATAACAAGCAAAATGAATACACAAGGGTGTTGATAACAGCATTTGCCAGAGCCTGAGTAGAGTTTCATGATGAAAGAGCTCTATAAAGACCTGAGAATCTACAAGCATTTTCTAGAGAACAGATATTTGAACACCTACATCTCCAGGTGACAAAATCAGGTTGCCTTTTTTGCTTTCCCCTTATCATTCCATATTTCTAAACTAACACAGTCTAAAAGGAGAAAAAAGATTGGAGAGAAGATTTCCTACAAGCTAGCATTATGTGTATTTTCATCAAGTCTCATTTCTTCAAGCTAACAAGACCAATGGATATTCCATCCAAGAGAAATGCAAGATACAGGCTTGGGAGCTACCACCAGATTTAAGCAAGTGGATACATATCCATGTATAATGTTATTCTTCATCAACAGTTTAGAAGCTTCTTCTACCCCCAAGAACTTGGTAGAATTTTCTGTAGCCTAGCTGTCTTGACATCAGTAATCTCTAAATTGATAGTTCTAAAGCAGTTTCCTCTAAAGGGAAAGCATTTCTTTATGCAGGCTCTTTCAGTTCTTGAAAGATGGGAAACTACTCGTTTCTGTGTTTTAGTAAGCTATTACATTAATTTGTGGCTTTTCCATTCTCTGAGGCGTCTTCCTAAGCCACTGCCCACCAAGGCTTTGTGATTGCAAAGTACAAATGAGCTGCAGGTGCTTAGATATTATGATTACTCTGACTTACTCAGGATCAACTATTGGAAACAAAGAGAGGGGGAGAAGGAAGGTATTGCCACACCTGGGAGGGGCTGGGATAGCTGAAAGGAATGACTTCACACTGCATCAACCAGGAACCTGTAAATTTAGGCCCAGCTATTATCTCCTCCCATGCTCCTGATTTATTTTTTAAAGTTATTTTTACATTCCCACACACATGAAAAAAAAATAAATCATTTCCTCACGGTCTAAATCAGTGTAGTACTGTTAAATGAGGGCAAGTAGGATAGGAATCAACATTTCCTATGAATAGGAAATTTAGAAGCTGCTCAGAATTAATCTCAGAAAATTACTAAACACTTAGAGCTTTGGGCTATGTGAAGTAGAAGAGCTATTAGGATTCTCTCGGTTTTGCTAGAAAGGCATTTGTGTAAAAAATATACATAATCTTCCCAAGGTAAAAGGACTCATTCAATCCTCAAGGGCAAGATTTAAAGCCAGCATTTGTCTCTGTGATTGCCCACTGGCTCTGTTCCTACTGGCAGCATAGCTTCACTTGAGCAGCGCTGCCAATGTGACTATTCAGTATTGTTTGATTTGAGTCATGTTGATTTCTGGCTGGATTTTTTATGTGCAAATCCAGAATTCCTGGAAGGCTTGGAGGCCAGCAGCAATAGTAAGCATCACCTGATATGTTATGATGCCAGCTCCACATTTCCACCACAAGCAGTTAGTTTCTAAAGCTGCTAATGAGTATAACAAGCAATTGGTGGAAAGTATTTCTTTTTCAGCACAATAGCAAATCAAATTTCTTTTTAAATTAACTGACATTATCTCAAAACACAATCAGAAATTAGACATTTTAAATGTCTAGAGATTCTGTTTTCCTTATCCTTTGTGTGGGCTGGCTGAGACTAAAACAATCCTGAGCATCCCATTCGATTGCAGATTCTTTTGCTTGGATTTTTGGTCATAGTTTCCCATAGCTCTCAGATATGTCATAACCTTGAGGAATTATGGTCATTTAATCAGCGTTGAGAATTTTCATGTTCAGCCTTCAAGTAATGATGCCTAAATTCCTATTTACAAGTGACAGCTGAATTCATTTACTCTATTGCTTTCTGTATAATGGTACTTTACAAAAGAGGTAGTTCACCTTCCTCAACAAAGCAGAGTTTCTCAGTCCAATGACCTTCTAGATGCATTTTTTGGTTTTGTTTGTTTTTTGGTTTTTATATATCAGTTTATAAGAAATGATTCAATATCAGTATAAACCTGAAGATCCCAAGATAATAACAAAGGAGTAATCTGGGAGCTGAGATACAGTTTGCAGAAAATAGTTGCCCCTAAAATGCTTGAAAAAGAAAATCTGTGATCAGCCCACAGATATTCTTTATTCTGCACCACTTCAGAAAATACTTAGCTGTCAGGCCAGCAGCAGAATAAGACATGTCCAAAGAAAGCCAAAATGCAAGTTTTAATTCCTCTGTGCTATGTTCCCTGGTGACTTTTCTCCAAACTTCTTCATGGCTTATTTTAATTCATTTCAAAATAGACTGGAAAAGTGCTCCTAATATGAAATAATTGGGTGCATCTACACTGCTGTTCAAAACCAGTATTTCTGACAGGGCTGGAGGTCTAAGCACTTCACATACAGGGAAACGTGACTGGTCACTGCGCAGAGATCTATCTGGGACATCTACAAGGAGGTTTTTTTTCAGATGTGTTGTGCTCACAGAATATTCAAAACCAGCCTTCACACCATGTTATAACATGACCATCTCCACCTACTTCTTCCCTTTGGAAATGTTTTATGATCAACAGAAGTTATGGCATTACTAGACCTGGAAAAAACTGACCCTTAAATTACACCTGGTTTTGGTCTACCTATATGGCTGGATATTTATAAATCTAGTTCTCATGAGTATCCCTTGTTTTATAGACATTGCATAATCCTAAAGTTCTCATAAAGACATATCTAGGCAGTGTTTAAGTGTGTGGGGCAAAAGAAAAAGGAAGGGCATTCATTTCCAGGAGCTATGCTTCAAAATCTGTGCTCTGGTGTTGTCTCATATAGAAAAATCATGAAATCAGTTGTTAAATTAAGGCCCAAAATAGAGTGAAAATAACTAAGATGGTGACTGAGTTTGCAGAGCAGAGGATTTTAATCAATGGTTTTAGGAGAAATGGCATATTTAACAAATGGAAGTTAAAAAGAAATCTAGTGGAGCATAGCATGAACTTCACCTTGAAGGGTTCAGAGGAAACAGTTCGTGCAAGGAAACGTTTCATTATAAACTCTATAAATATAAAAGAAATGTAAAGCTTTACTTCAAGTGGGATTTTGAGATGGGTAAAGCATGTCTTGTGTTTTGCTTTATTCTTTTTACCTCTCTGGGGAAAACAAAAAAAGTAATTCTGAAAATAGATAAAAAGCAAAACAGACTAGTAGCTATTTGGAAAAGGTAGGTTTTTCATTTTGTTTTGTTTTATTCCAGTCCCAGAGATTTATTTTATGTTATATCTGAAACAAAATCATTAAGGGGAAAAAATAGAGAGCACTTTTGCATCAGTTCTGCCATCGGTACTTGGGAAAGGGGAGATTTACATGTATATCTCCTTATTGACATTAATGGTAGCTTTGTGTGTAAAAATTAATATCAAAAAGGAAGAATAGAACTCTTTGTGCATCATAAAACTTTCCATGGAATTTGTAAAAGGAATGTGCATGTATACACTGAAAATAATTTGACAAAAATTCAAGTTGGCTTATCAATACATAGCTCGATTGTTATACAAAGGTACAGGGGGAAAAAAAAAAAAACAAGCCAGGAGAGTGCGATTATAATTAAGATACTTTTCTGGACTTCAGGCAAGTTGAGATCAGTCCACTTTGTCATGAAAGCAACCAGTCTCATTTCATGCAATCTCTTGGTAGCTCAGTCACGTAGCAGTAGGTATAATAACCTTTCCTTCACTCTCACTTTATCTTTCTTGACATTTGATATTTTCATTTCTTTGGGATTTGGATATGTTTTTACACATGCAAAAGCCAATATATTTGCAGTCAAATGTAAAGTAATCTAAATTAGGTATAATGCATCTGCGAAATTCAGGAATTCACATTGTCAAAAGAACATTGAGACTATTTCTCTGTAGCAAGACTTTTTTCTTTAATGTTTGTGTTTTGGAATTTTGTTATCCTAGCGTTTCTTCTAGAATTATTAGTTTACATTTGCAGCATTTGTCTCACCTAACTGTATCAGTGGATTATTATGTCTTTCGTATGGTCTTCAGAAATTATTCCCAAAATATTATATTGGGCAGAATATTTTACCAGTTTTTACCAGATGACCCACTTAGCTCAAGCACAAGGATTTGTGTTTATGTCTTATCTCTGATCCAGGAAAAAAGCAAACCTGAATTATGTATTTTGTAGGTACAGTGAAATTCCTTGTCCAACACAATTCTATACAACAAAGACTGACAGTAGAAACTAGAGAAGAGAATGTTGCTATATCCAATGTTTGTTTCATTTCACTCAATTCAACAGGAAACAAGCAGAGAGTATGTGTATAAAATTATGCACAGAGACATTGAAACAACATATGGAAAAACAATAAGGAAACCCAAGTGATTGTCATGCCACTCTTGGAAACTTTCAAAACATCTGTACTTGTGTTTTGTAGGAGAGGTGATAAATTTAAACTGTTGAAGTTTTTTTCCTTTTTTTTTTTTTGAGAACTGCAACAGAAAAAAAAAAAGATCTACCATGTTCTCAGTTTAGAGAATTACCTCCCAGCCTGATGGTACTCATCAGAGAATGGTGGCCAGTAGAAAAAAACTTCTTAATAATTCACGTACAGGAGCAACATGAAATGAGAGAAAAAAATAATGGTCTATTAATAAGTCTAGAGCTTTTTTTTCTTGAAAATAATTTATAATAAAAAAGGGATATTGACTCTTTTTTGAAGTTCTATAGTTAGGACTGAATTCCCATTATGATGTGATTTATAAACCTTAGGTAAAATCAACAACTATGTTATAATGGAATTATATAGACTGTATATGAACAAATTAAATTATTACCTTACATAACATACCTTTAACTGTATTAAACCTGAATCTGTGTGAACAGGCTGATATCAACAATGCTAGTAACAAAAATCTTAAGTGTAAAGGATTTTCTTGAAATCCTGAATTCCAAGAGACTTTATGTACATTTGATCAGGGAATGTATCTGCAAAGCTAGCATTAGCTTTAGCTACAAGAGACCTTAAGGTGACCACTATAACAATTATGTAACTATAGCTATGTTTCTATATTGCTCTGACAGACAGAGAATGACAAGAAAACCTTATGCATTTATATGCAATTTGGGTACACGAGAAGTTGTGCCCAAATTGCTATTTCTATGTCAGTTTTAGTCCCAGTTCTTCCTGTCCTAGGATCAGGATCAATGGTGCTGGCTTGAAGTAATATAAATTTTGCATAAGCTATTGTTAGCACCAGTGCTTGTGACCCAGATCAACATGTGGTAACCCAGAGGGATTTGAGGTCTTCTATAAATATCATATATTGAAAGAGTAAACATACAAAACTCCTGACTCTAAAAGACTGCAAAAAAAAAAACCTTCATGCTTTTGTTCTAAATAATACCTTGTAGGTTCTTCTCAGTACAGTAGACATAGAGTAATCAAATTGCTTTAAGTGTTTTTTCCACATTTGGATATGTTAAGTGTACATAAAGAAACATTTTATATATGTTTGAGTAACTCCAGAATTTAGTTAAAAATCTGTCATGATACTCAAGACGAAACCATGAGTTACTCCACCAACATTACCTGCCTTGTTAACATTTTCATGCACCAGTACTTATTCCAAGAATTTCTTTTTTTGGGGAAAAACAAGATCATAATACACAGTTCAAGACAAGTTTTCAGAGTGCTTTGCAAAAAGGTTAGCTTACTTACATAAAAGGAAAAAAGAGAGGTTTAAAAAAACAAACAACTTTTAAAGCCTCAGGTTAGGACACTTGGATTATAGACTAAGGTCCAAAACAAATTAATATTTAATATAACCCTTCCTTCTCTTATAGACACACTCTTTACCAAACTTTTGATTGGTAAGAAAACTTTTATATCCAGTCAGTAATAGAATTACAAATGCCATGCATAAAATATTGAAAACTTCCTGGCCTGTGTTGGACAGGCCCCATTTCCCCTATCTGTACTGCAGTTGAACATATCAGAAGTCTGCTGCCCCTTCATCCTAAAGATGGATGCCTTCCATCATGTTCCTTTTATTTTATTTATGATTTACTCTTGTTGATGTACCACTAGCTAACCTTTCATATAATATTGGAAGGTCTGATGCTTTCTGTTTACCACTGGGGCACAAGACATAAATGAGAAGGTACTGTATGTGTTAAACTCTTGTAAAAGGACACGGGTGAGGGCTGGGTAAGTACCAACTAGCCATTTTGTTTAATACAGTGCACAGGAGTCTATACTCTTAATTTTAGAGGGTTTAGCAATGTCAAACACATCAGAAGAGCTGAATCTGAACTGAACTCATATGTATAATGAATATGGACATCAGAGATTCTAGTACTGACTGCAGCCCTTAGTCATGCAGAAAATGACTACCATAGATTAGAGAATGTTATTGATCTTTGCTTCCATCATCCTTTGTCTTCCTTTCTTTTTTTCCTTTTTTTGTTCATTTAACATGAGAATGCTATTCGGAGATTAATTTCCAATTTCTTTTCTTTGGAATGGCCTTTCAAATTTAACAATATTAAAATAATCTGTTTCAGAGATGGACCCATGGATAAGAAAAACAGTAAACCAAGAATTTCTTCATATGTCTGTATTGATAGAGTTCCATAGCAAAATTGACAAAATAACACTTTCTCAACTGTCTGTTATCCCTCAGGGTCTTGGTTGTAGAATAACCAAAATTTAACCTCAGGCAGCAGAGCTATATTGTACACATATATAACGCAGTAAAAGTGAAACGGCAGAGTGGCAGCTCTAATACATGCTGCAGGGCAACATCCTACAGTCTGCATGGAATTGCTCTCCATCTGGAATTTCAGGGAAATCAAAAGCTTGCTGTTATGAGGCTGTGAAAATCTTATCACTTCTATTGCTTTCCACTCTATCCCTTGCACATATTTTATTAAAAATTATTTAAGCTCATCCTTGAGTAGTCACAAACCATTTAGGCTCTAGATCCATGCAGCAAGCTATTTACAATTCAGCATAGTACTCTTATAAATAAAGATGGCTATTATGGTGCTAATGCGTTGCTGTGCCTCCTAAGTGTTTCCCCTCCTTTTTTTTTGCTTTTCTATGTATTCTATAACTGCATTTAAATGTTAATCTTGCTCCTGCAAGTTGCCTACATTGGAGAAAAATATTCTAAGTAAACAACAAATCTTTTGCAATATTAATACTTGGACAATATTAATTACAATCTTCTGTTAACTGGGATGTGGAAAGGATATTCCAGATTTAATTTATGGTTTCCTCTTGGAGTAGTTATTTTGAAATTTCATTATTACAGGCACAGCACTGCAAAGCACATCAAAGAAAAAATTTCCTTTCAAAGCAAACATTTAAGGTAGCAGCTATACACTTTTTTTCATTCTGAAAGGTTTTTGCCATATTTATGTAGGATGTCTTCTGGTCTAAAAGGATAGCAGCCTATATATAAAATGAAAGAAAATAGGGAGATTATGAAGAGAGAATAATAGAACAAGTTATGGTGGAAGACTCTTATAAAAACCATCTAGTCCAAACTCTGAAATGAGTAGCAACATCTGCAACTAGATCAGCTTTCTCAGAGCTCCATCCAATCTGATCTTGAACGTTTCCAGGGATGGAGCATCTACCACCCTGTGGGCAACCTGTGCAAGAGCTTCACCTAGTAAAAAATTTCTCTTTGCAAAAATGTTTTCGTTATACCTAGTCTCTTTTAGTTTAAAAATGCTACCTCTTGTCCAAAGGGTGAGAGAAAGGGTACAGAGCAGCATAGTTAGTTTCAAGTGTTATTTTGCTTAGGCCAGTTTCATACTCCTTCATTAACTGTGAGTGGAGAGTGAGTCCTGCCTGTCAACTTTATTGTAAGAGAAATAAGAACCAAAATGTAACTTGATCTGAAAACTTTTAATTGCAAGGTGATGGAATCTTCTGTTTTTCCTTTGCCTAACTTCAAACAAAATATCAAACATGATTGCTTAAAAACCCCAAACAAGCAAACAAACAAACAAACAAACAAACATATTGCTTCACTCTGTTAACACATGGAGTGCCACAGGGGAGGGCTGTTCTGGGATTCTAAGTTTCTGGAAAACAGAAATTCAAAGTTCAAAATTTATTTTCAGTGAACCTCCATTTTAATAGACTGCTAATGTGTTTCTGAGAACTTAAGTATTCAGAAATAAAAATTCATTCTTTGATGCTTGTTTGGAACATGATTACTTGATTCTATGTCAACCTATATGGCTGTTAATCTCTGTGGACTAAATTCAACATAGCATATGTAGGTCATCAGACAAAACCTCCACTGAAATCAATAGCAGAAATAAATTACTCTGGTATAGCATGTCACTCTGCATTTGATTTGCTGATACATGATTACTCTGAACTGTTAGCTTCATTTACTTTTATTGATTGTTACTGTGAAATGCTTACTAATTGCACATCAGATTTTTAAAGGTGCTTAATTGCATACTTTAGACTAGTGTTAAATTCCATACATTGATTATCTGTGAATTATGTTCCAGGGAGTTCCATATCTGTGCCATGCCTGTTTTCTGTAATATTATGGGCCGTATCATTAGCTCAATCAAAGTCAATTCTAGAATTACAGTAACAGAAATGGAGGAGAAGAGAAGCTAGCTCCATTTTTAGGGTTCCAATACTAGAGGCAATATCAAAATTAAAAAAAAAAAAAGAGTGATCCAGATCCAGTCTTTGAATAATACACAGTCCAAGCAGTTTGTGTCTCTGAGTTAAGCAAAGATTTACGACTATGTCTAACACCTCAGTATTTAAACTGTATGTGGCTCCTCAAGCCTCAGAGCAGAAGCAAGAACTCAGTCAGAACCCTTAGATCCCAACCTAAGTTAGAATTCATTTTCCATACCCGCCTTCTTCTGGGAAGTGGGAGATATCCACTCTCAGGCAGCTCAGGGAGGAAAACTTCACTGAAAGGGATCTGGTTACAAAAGTACTCTGTGACAGTCAGATGCTGCCATCAGCATTCAGCGGCAATAGATGGGAGATTCCAAATTCAGTGACAAAAAAGTGAATGGGATTTTCTCATTAAGAAATTTACTTGTGACCCCATGTACCATCCACAGCCCAGTCAGGTCTAGGGGAAGCACATGTCTGGTTAGGGTGAAATTGTCCAGACTTGTAGTTGTCAACCGAAGTTTAGTAGTGGGTATTGTACAGGTATTCTTTATTCTTAAGGGCAATTTATATGCATTACAATTTGATTCCCTTTTTAGATTATCCAAATTTCTCTCTTGGTGTCCCTATTTGTGTTTGAACTTAGAAAATTCATCATTTACAAATAGGAAAAGAAGGTATAGAAAGGTTTAATGTCTATGCCCGGCATATTTATGGATGCTATCTTTGCAAAATATTTTAAGTTCAAGTCACTCTGTGCTCAAATTTTTTCAAACAATATTCTACTGAAGTGGAAGGAGACCTGTGAGACTTCCAAGTATGAATAAAATGACAATGAGAAAGAGGCAATAAAATTACTGGAAATTTAACTACCCAGTTTCAAATCTGAAAACAAAGTTTGAAGTGAAAGCCAGTTCTTATTTGATTCAAGCCACTTATTAATGTCTGTAAAACTATAAATCATGTTTTGCTAATGTGCTCTGTCTGGAGATTGTTAAATCATTCTGCAAAAATATTGTCTTAGGTAATTTTGTGAGCAATGTGTCTTTATAAGGGTCTGATAGTTAGGAACTATCTGAAATGTGTCCAGTAGGCACAGAAATAAGATATAATTAAGGCAAACACTGGAGTAATGTGTTAAAGCTGCCAGGCTTCCCATTATACCAAATAAAAGTTCTCACTTGGGGTAGGCTGGCATAAGAGTTCTCAAGTCCAAGAGAAAATAAGGCATCAATATGATCAACATTTTTTGAGACACAAGAAGATACAGAAAAAACAATTATTGTTTTGTCTGCTTCTGCAAATTAAGAAAAAAGTATTTAATTTATTAAAAATAACATTTTGGTAGTAAAAAGTCTTAGGCAACTGAATTTCTGGTCTTGTTGAGTCCTTTGAGGTATGAAGTTGGATCAGCAGTGATAAGGAAAATCTGGTATTTCAGTTCAGACCTATTAAACATTTGAGAGCACATGCTGTCTATTTATCATTGCATAACAAACCTTACTGGCAGCTTTTTCTTTGCTGTCTGGGTTTCTTAATACTGGAAACAGAAACATTTTAGGAAGAGGAGAAATCTTACAGCCATGAGGTCACTTGTTCGCTGTGTACTTTAGGTTCTGCTAACCAGTGCTGTGACCTCTCCTTGCCCTCCAAGCTGGAAACTGTGGGTTGTTCTGGTCCTCTGCCCAGGTCTTTAGGTGGAAAGTGGCCATGTCGTCTCATACCTCTCAAGTGTGCCAAGCACTGTAACGGGGTGCAAAACAATCCTTCTGGTCTGAGCAATACTGCTTTTAAATCCTTTAACTGCTCCTCGGGCTACATTGCTACTGAGATGAGTAATGACACAATTGACTCCTGGGAAAGCACAGAGGGCTGTAGTATATTGCACCTAGTGTTAAAAGACAAAGTATAAACCACAAACCACAAATCATACTCATGATTTGGAAACAGGTAAATATTTTTTCTGCCAGATTCCCAGACAATCGTAAAAGAGGTAGGAGTACCCAAGTGACAAAGTTCTCTATGCTCAGTCAAGAGTCATCCAGATTAAAAGCAGAAATATAAAGTAAACTTCTCTTCCCCTTCTTGAAACAGGAGACATACTTGGCAGCTTGTTTTGCCACTAATGTGGAACTGTGAACATTTGGCTCCACGCCAGTTCTGGGAAGAAAATTGCTGAAAGAACATTTTTTGATATGGTACTTCTCTGACATGGGAAGAAGTAGAAAATGTTGTAAACTTTATGAGGAAAAATATTTTGTGGTTGCTCATACCCCAAACATGAAGGCCTATGTATTGAAGACAGTCTTTAGGTATTTATTGACCATATGAGAAGCTGGGGCTTGATTCCCAGCCACCCTGATTTTGCATCTCTCCTCTGAGACAAAGGTGAGAGAAGATTGCCAAAATGGGAAGCACACCAACAATCTTCACCACCTGCCACAACAAGATGTGACTCTGAGTATATCTAAGGCTTCTCTAATTTATATTCACAGACAAATCAGTGCTTTGCAACGTGGGGAATGGAGGAACCTACTTTTACCCAAGCAGAAGGAAGAGGATAAGTTCCCCAATCTCTGAATTACTCACAGTTCACTTGTTTATGTACAAATTTTACGCACCAGCTGATCAACTTCAATTAATTAAAGGGAAGCATTACTAATACTAAACACATTGCTTTTATTTTCTTTGAAGTATTTCTGATTCCTTGTGCTCAAAAACTCTCATTTTGGAATTATCAGGGCAAAGTACAGGGAAATTTATAAGAGCAGAACAAAAGCTGCCAGCAAAGGCTAAAGGGTGTGAGATTTATGTTCATAACTATGTGGAAGGAATCAGAGAACACCAGTGATTTACAAAACCTATTGAAGTACAAGAAGAAAAGGTTATAAAATATCCCTGCAAACATTTATGGGAGATATCAGAAAAACATTGTCAGAGAGATTTGGCTATGAGAGTCACCACACAGGAGAAGTAGGAGGAGGGATGCTAACAATTTGAATGCAATAATTTGATAGCAAAAAGCCCTCTGATATTTATGACTAATTTTTTAAAATAAAAACATACTAGAGTATAAAAAAATTGAAGAGCCCTCATTACTTAATAAAGATAGTAGAAAGTAGAAATTGCTTTCCTCTTCAAATGTTGATGACCAGTAGGATCTTCTAGAAGTGAAATGGCAAAAAACACTCTGAGTTACTAAGCAAGACTGCCCTTCAGTGAAAGCTACAATGCCAAATTTGCAGTAGGCTTTGAAATGCAGAATTTGGCAGCTTTGGGCCACGGAAGCAATGGAGGAAGGGGCCAGTGCAGGAGGAGCTGCCACTGCCTCTTCATGTCAGCACTGCGCTGCCTTCCAGGGCTCTGCTGATTCCCACTGCAGCCACACAAGGGTGAGAACTCTTAAATCAAGAGGGTCCCTCACTATCCATCCTGCTGACAGGCATCACAGATTGCATGTACTGCAAAAAGGCATTCTGCACTGGTTTTACTTTCCAAAAGAGAGCCAAGGCAGTGGTCTGAGCAGCATTCAAGGCAGCTAACTAATCATCAACATTTATTGGGGATGTTAGAAGTAAACAGTTGCAAACCGAGCTGGTCGAGAACTTTCAAATACATTTTTATGTAGATGTACATACTTTATATAACACTGAATATATTCACAACAAGCTGCTGATTGTCCTCCTTCTCTTTTTTTGTTTCCTTTTTCTATTCACCAATTCCTGCCCAAAAAAGGAAAAGCAGAGAATAGGAAGGGTGACTGACAAAACTAAAGGTTAAATAAATAAAAAATATCAAATAAAAAAAGGAAATGTTTTTAAAATAGGAGCAGATTAAGACAAATATTCAACAAAAATTAATGAAAGACCATTGATAACATTAAAAAATATTTTTTATAGCCTGTGTCTTCATACAATTTTATGAAAGTCTACACATAAAGTTCTCCAAAAGCAAAATCAAAAAACACCCTCACCCAAAACTAGGAAAAAAAAAAAAAAAAAAACAAAAGAAACCCGAAACCCCAAAACAAGACCAAAAGAAAAGCCTGAAAATATAAAATCCAACCCCCAAAAAACCTCAAGCAGAAAAAATGTTCATCTTTTTGCTAATGCCTATATAAACACCTAAACATAATGCCTACACAAACACCTAAAATACTTTAGGTACTGGGCAAATGGAGGTAAGGTTATAATGGTCTTTAAGAAATTAATTTCATTCTGTCACTGAACAAATATTCAGATTGCTTTGGAATCCAACCTATTAAGGAAACTTAGTAACGAAATAAATGCAGATGACTTGGCTGCAAATAAAAATTTCCTAAGCCATGGGGCTATCTCATTTCACAGTTTGAGTAGTAGTTTCTTTTTTCTTGGTTTTATTGTAATACAAACCTTTATGTATAGGCCTATTGTTTTGTTTTCCATTAGTTTTTTTTTTGATCAATTAGAGGATCAAGCTATACTACATTTCTCTCTGTCCTTTCCCTCTCCCTATTTCTTCATTCTTTAATCAAAGGACAGAACCACTTTTTGATAAAGACAGAAACTGGGACTTGCTTTGTACTTCACAAACCCACACTGCACTGGAGTGGATAGTAGATCTTACAGCAGCTTGGTAAAAAATGTGTATGAAAAAGATTTCAAAATTTTATTTAGATGTGTTAAATGAATATAAATGAATATAATATTGTTAATTGAATATAAATCACAGAATATTCTGTGATTTTGTGGATTAAAATAATAAATGATAAATTTCACTATTCATTCATCTACTTTCAGGTGAATGTCCATAACCTTGGAAATCTAGAAAGCTGGAAATTTATTAGAAAGCTCCTTTAAATTATAAAAAAGATCTCTTGCTCTACACATCTGTAAAATCTAAAGTGAGTCCAATTTGTATACTTAAAATAAAAAAGTTAAAATTGAGTGAAATGTACCATGGTTTTCAATTGCTTTCAATTACCATTAAACCTTTTTGAGAGCAATTTGCATAATGTTTCATAAACATGTAGGCAGATTAACCTTTTTAGTTAATTTATTCATTAGCAGTAAAAATTCAAAGCGTCTCTTATGAGAAAATAATGTCTTGCTGTTAAATTACATGGAAACAAAGCAATTGGGACCTAGTTGCCTCAGTTCTCCCTGTGTCAAAGCACAAAACAGGGGAGAGACTAAAGCTTTGCCTGTTAGCAGAGTGTTGATTAAATCGCCTGTTTGTGAACAATTAACAGTATTACAAGAAGATTAGGTGAAGTATTAATTAGAGATAGGCTAGAAGAGTCCTGCCTGGAGCAGGTGCCTGCAAATGTGGAGCATGGAAGAACAAAAAAGTTTGAGAAAAGACAGAGGGCTTGACTCTTTCCTGTCTTGTATTCCATAACCTCATACATTCTGTCAGTGGAAAGTGTGGTAGTTGAACTCTGTTTTTCTGTCACTATGATTCCTTTACATGTCTCTAGCTGGCTGCTTGAGATAGAAAGGAGTGGTCACATCCTTTTCTGCCCCAGTGTGGTCTCCTTTATTTTGCCTCAGAATGAATTGAGGCTATGTCATTACCCATAAGTGAGAATCTAAAAAGTGGTTGAAATTTGGATATTTATGTGGTATTTTATTTGCCAGCTTCTTAGGACATTTTCAAAACCAGGAGATTAAATTCTTCTCATGAGCTGGAACTGAACCATTTCCAGATTGATCTTAGGGCATTGACAGGTCTATCACTTTGGGTAAGGTTATACAGTGTTGGATGATACAGGTCAAAACAGCATGTACAGAGCAGTTGCTTAGCTGATGGAGACAGAGCCTGAATGATTAGTTTGATAGTTCACACAAGTTTTACACCTATCCTTACATCTCTTCATCAGAGAAATAAAATTAAGCTCCGTCATTAGTCATAATGCTATCCATTCTCTTTGGAGTGTATCTAGAATAAATATAATATTGCCAGAAGTGGCCTTGTCTTTAACCTATTTACTCAGGTATATGTGAGGGTATTTAGATTGGGACATCTGTTATACAATATAACCCCATTAAATTTATAATTACAAATTTAAATGTCAAGACAATCAGCTTGATACTTTTACACTTTCCTATATCTTTTTATGGGTTTACATCTGGAAGAGATGCACTGATCAAGATTTTAAAGGTAAGGAAATTCCACACTCCCTTCTGGTTATCCAAAGAGCCAGATTGTGCAGGTGACATAAGAATGTTGAAATCACTAAGTGCACAATTATGCAGAAGCATTAAATTATCCAATATTAAGTATTATTCATGGTCCTCTTGCATTGCTGTCATGCGCTGCTTAGTGGAATGTTGTTGACCTAACTGATGTAAGTTAGACACAAAATCTGTAAAAAATCTCCAAAAAGCCTGTGAGAAAAGTTAAAAAAATAAATAGATTCTCTACAGAAATTTAAAAGAGATTAAATGTTTAAGGATGGTTCTTTATCTTTTAAGGATTTTCTTGTAGAATTATGTGTTAAAAAGCTCTACTGTCTTTCAACTAAAAAACAAACATAAAAATTCCTAAAAATCCCACAATGTGTTCATAAATAAAGGGGTCTAAGCATCCAGAGGCAAGCACAGTGATTTTTCTTAGAAAGGACTCATGTGATCTTAACATTTTATTTGCTGCAGGTTTTATTTTTACCTACTTTACTAACCGCTAGAGAAGCATGCAAATTCCATGATTAGCACACTTAAATAGAAATCCACCAGAAAAACAGATGTTTTTGAAAGGTCATATCTTCTAGGAATGACTATCAGAGTCTTGCTCCATTATTAAGAATTAGCAAACAGTGAGGCTAAAAACAGGAATAATCTGCCACGTACAAAAATCACTGTGTTACCGTTCTATAAGAATGACAATGTGGGATTTGCTTGTGATGAAAATGCGAAGCCCTTCACAGAAGCACATACAAAGGCTGTCAAACACCCTGTCTATTCCAAATTGATGTTTCACTAAAGTTTCCACTACATAATAGATGTGTGTTCTTTTTATATCTGTATTAGACACATCATTCCCTACAAAGTGCCTGAAGCAGCTGAAGCAATCACCTCAAACATGATAATAAATTTCAGTTATATGAACTCTGAACGTTTAAAGTTGGAATGCTTTTGTATAAAGTCTGTTTCAGGAACCCTTTGCTTTGACTTTCATCAAGAAATCAGATTGTAAGATCATAAAGTGTTGAAGACAACTTCAGATAATGTTGTAATCTTCCTGACAGAGTCCTAAATACAACTGTATTGTCAAAACCCCCTAAGGAGCAAAACCCCCCAAGGAGCAATTAATATTATGATTGTGGCACTTTGGGTTATTTTTGAGAAAGGAACTGGAGTCAAATGGAAAGCAAAGCTCACTCTTGTTAATAAAAAGGTTAAATGCTAAGTCAAATGGCAGAAAATTGGCTTAAAACACTGCGGATAAAAACAGAAATCTATTTTAATTTTGAGGTGCCTGCCCTGAACAATTGCATATTCACCGTGACAGGAAAAGCTTCTCTTAATGTCTCCTCTTGGAGTAGCTTCCATTATTCTCTGTAAAGCATAGGAAATTAGATATATTTTAAGGATTGTAAGCTCATTTCCCTGTTACAACAAGTATAGTTTAAAGTGTTTAGATGTAATATAAATTAGTGTCTATTTAACTAAATTGCAATTTCTAATCATTGTATGCATCTTTTTATTTCAATGCCCAATTTCATATGAAGACTCCTACTGTTTCAGAAGTAAACAGGAACTCAAATGAATAGGAAGGAGAAAACAGTGTTAGAAAAAAGAGTTCTTAAAAGAAAAATCCTGAAAAAATATGATGACAACACAGGGAAAGATATGATTCTGTTATCAGAGATGAAATGAGATGACCCGCTATGTTCTAAGACAATTTTATTTGGTCAGACACAATAACTTGCTAAGTAAATATGACATATTTGGACTAAAAAAGAGGATTGTATTTTCTGTGATACAGTTCAGTTGTACCTTAACTTGCAGGGCATGTGAAAGATTAAGATCCAGTCACTTTACTGCCTAAATTAACTGACAACCTGGGCAGGAATCTCTTCCTGACCTCCAAAGTGCTCTCACTCCTTAGTTATTCTGGATTGGCATGATACCCATTGGAATCACTCCATGAAATATAAATAGATATTCATGATTAAATATTCAGAAGGGAAAATAATTTAAATTGTCCTTCATATCTTTGATGAGCTTTCCTGTCACTGAATTACAAAGTAATTTTTGTCCTACAAGTCATCTTCCAGAAGTGTGCAGAGAGCCAGGGTTTTGTTGCAGTCTGTTGGTAGAGAATGCTCCTAGTTCATGCCAGTGAAAACTCAAATAAGCTCAAATAGGACTTTAGCCCACATCTTTCCTGAACTTCGTAACTATTACCTGAACAGACATTCCAGTTTTTATGTGTCCAAGGGAAGGGCTGATGCGGGCACTCAGCAGGGAGTGCAGAGCTGGAGAAGACACCTCTGCTTCAGTAGAGTGAAACCTTTTCACAAACCCTCAGAAACCTTTTCTGAACCCTCCGCAGAAACCCTTGTTAGTTCACCACTTTCATGAAGTCAGGCAATGCCAGGACTTTCTAGGTGCCTAATTCTCCTCATGGGCAAGACACAGACATGTTGCTACTTTAAAATCTCAAAGAGTACTGTATAAAACAGCATCTTCCCTTGACGTAATAAATCACTGAGTAGCAATTAGTTTAGATTTTGAATTTTTTTTTTTGTAAAATTCTGTTGATTATGTAGTTTTTGAATATCAACATAAATATGAAAGCTTAAAATTTCCTAAATGTTTAGCAGACACAATTATTCTCTATGAAAATATATTCATTAATGTGCTGTTTATCCCCATCAATCTTTCTTATTTTATATATATTGTACTTAGAAATGTAAGCATGCTGTTCAGATGCTCACAGAGATGATCTTATAGTTGTTTGTTTATGGCACACAAAGATACAGATTGACAGGACAATCTAATGATCTACATCATCTTGTTTCAGAATATTTATTTATAATCTTCATTTTGATCTGCAAAGACTTGGCAAAGGAAGCAGAAGCAAAAATCAATTTTTAAATAACCTCTCCCTCGGAAACACAAAGGGCTGAGCTTAGCATGCAGCTGCACATGGCACATTCAGGGAGTCCATTTTTTAACCACAGTAGTACAGCTGTAATGCTTGTCTCTCCTCTCCTTCCTATTTTCCTTATTCTTATTCCTCACTTCCTTTTTGTCTCTCCCTCCCTCACATTCACAAATCCTTCCATCCCCCCATACCTCTTAATTGGCCAGACATCTAACCCTGAAGTTTTCAGTGTGAGATCTCGAAAAAAATGGAAACCATTTGCCCTAAAGGTTTCAAAAGGAATGAAGAACAGTGAACACCTAGAAATAGACAGCTTGGAAAGTTAAGACTTCAAACACTTTCAGGTTTTGGTCTTGACAGAATTTTGATAGGTCTGTATTTGTTTGAATTTGTTTTAAAAAATGTATTTAGAGGGTGCATTTTGGTCATGGACATCTATGTACTTATTATAACATGATCACTGTTCTTGGTGATAGATTTTTATTTTACCATCTTCTCTGTGGGTATTCATTGGGTTATTAAAAAACAGTGCAAAATTGGTGCATATGCATGCATGTGTATGTGCATTAATATGTGTATGTCCATGCGTGTATTTTATCCACTTTTGTATATAGCTCTGAGTGAATTCACCTTTAGGGATTTCTAAAGTGATTTATCATTCCACTTCCTACAATAACAGCATATTTCAACACAAACACTTAATTATTTTAAAGGTTTATTTGATTTTATGCTCTCTTTATCTGTCATGAAGGTATTTTATTCTTCTTCCACTTAGATGAGTTTAGACTGTGTTTGTTTTAAATTTATGTACACACAGAATACAGAAAAACAGAATATAGCCATTAGCTTAGAGTACTGCATCAATTTAAAACCAAGGTTTAAATTCCAATGTTTCCATAAACGAAATAAATGGAATTCAGCACTAGGTGAAGGAGAAAAGACCAAATAGAACAAAGTCACTGGATGCTAAAATTCAAAACAGCTCAAAATTTCAAGGTACAAATGCAAAATTAGGACTGTTGAACTCTCTGAGGGAAATGAAAAGGGGCTAATGTTTTATTCTTCCATTACAGGGTGAACATTTACATTATTATTACTAGGCGAACTCAAGCAGTTTATTTTAAAATTTAATCCCTCAGGAAGAAAAAAAAATCACACTTTCTGTAATGCTGTAATAGGAGTAGAAATGAATAAAGGTGAAAAATATAAGAATGTAAGGATTTAATCCTAAATCATAAAAGTGTAATGCTGAGGATAATAAAAAAATTTCAGCTATGTATGGACATTCTTCAGCAGAGTTTGAGATGGAAGCCATTTGTAACTATGAGCTCATAAGTGTTAAGGACTACAAGGCCAGATTTTGTTTGAAAGAGTAAAAACCAATGCAAAACATACAATAAATACTCATAATATCTATACTAAATATCTATATTCTGGTGTTGATGTTGTGGCCTAGAAGACAGATGAACAGGAGCTAAACTCCATATTTTTCTTGTGCCATACATATATTATTTGTCATATTCAGCCCTCAGCAAAAGACCTTACACAAGCTGCTTGTATTGACCTTAATTCATTAATATATTGAGTTTTGGTTTTGTTTTTGAACTTGAAAAATTCCTCCAAAACATTTATTTTTATATCTATGTAGGGATGGGTATCAACTGGAGTTTCTTGTGGCAGGACAAGTATTATGAACTAATATGTTGTATTGTAGTATGTGCAAATACTTAAACTAAACATGCATACTCTGAATTCAGGGCATGATTCTGGTCTGCAAGTTCCTGATATTTATTTTGTGAATTTAAATTAGTAGTCTGAGGTCCTCCTAATTGTTGTGAACACAGTAGACTAGGGGCCCAAACTCATGGATTAAAGTTAGTATGTAACAAAACCAAAATGCTCACAAGTTGCTTTTGACCTCAAAAATCCCAAACTGAGCACAACAGAGGCAAGCCTGGTGACATCTGTATCACACTGTGGAATATCAGCTGCAGTTTGTAAGACTTTTTAACACTGAGGCATATTTTGTGAGTCACTCCCCCAAAAATAAGAGGAATACTTGTAAAGCAAACACTTTATTTGAGGGGTTGAGCTGCTTCCCAGCTGTGTAACATCTGAACACCTTTCTCTTAAGTGGGTCACAAGGACTGAAGCAGTTCATACACCCTTTGGCACTTCTCTTTTGAGTTACAGAAACACTTCTTTGCGTGAAGTGTTTTGATGCTTCAGGCAGGAGCAAGGTTGGTTAATATGATGAATATGCCTGTGTTTCAGGTAGAAGTCTTTTATCAAGGTCAACATTTTGGCAGTACTCCCTAAATGTAATGAAACACCAGCGTTGTTCTGGTACTTTGGAAATTTATTCCACCATCAGTTCCACTGAGATGTGCATTATTAGCATGACTCAGTGCTACATAGTCTCTATAAGTAAATTAACTCTGTCATACACATCCATAGTGCTAGAACATAAAACCATGGTGCTGTCTGAAGAGGCAAGCCTCTCTTCCCTCTTATCCTTGCATATTTCTTATTTTTTTGATTCTGTCAGCAAGGGCTTTCTTGCAGGTTCTTGTTCCCAGAATAGGATTCAGAAACTGCCATGATTAAAAAATAATCTTTAGATCTTTATTTTACCCCCTTCCTACCCATTTCACCACTTTGATCAGTTTCTTTCCTAGCCAGATCAGATGTGGACTTCTGAGATATGTGTGGAAAGACACACAGACTATCTGTCCACATTCATGGAGATCTATGCAGAGTTTGAGTGACCATATAACCACAGCTTAAATTAGGTTAGCTTTCACTGAGTTCCGAGTGCAGTCAAGGGAGAAAGCGCAGCTCCTGTTGTGATTTACCATCTCTAATAGGTAGGATCTGTGAGCTGCCTTCTGAACCTAAGCTCAGATGTTTAATAGTCCCTTAAGTGTCAATGCTCAGTTTATTTTCATCTTTCACATGTTTTAGCCAAAGTTTTATGATTAGTCGGGTGCAAAGACTTTAGAATCTGGCCCAGATTCCATACGGACTCATGCTGGCAGATTGTAAAGGATTCTGAAACTTCCCCCTTCTGCATTAGAGGATATACATATATGATCTTGAGATATTCAGAAACATCTTCAGATTCACTTTTCAGAGTGCAAAGGACCCACAAATACTAAAGCAATGACTATAACATCCATGAAAATATTCACACCACAGTAAAGAACCAAATGGGAGAAACATGCTATGTTGTGTGCTGTGACTGAAAGTCCCCTATATAATGGCAAAGAACTGTAATATTGTTGTTTTTCACCATCACTGTTATACACTAAAAGTTAGTTTTATTGCATTTTTTTTTAATTCTCTGTGGGGTAAGAAGGTGTCATATTCCTTGTCTTGGAGAGCACTTTTGGCACTTTTGTGTTTTCTCAGGCTACATGCAAACTGAGACCCAGGAGAATTTCTGGGCTCTCAATCATCCTGTATCCTGACTCTCATATCAGAGTAAGGTTTGGACTTGTGCTATTTGCCTCATCCTACATTCCCTGTATTTTGCACAAATGGAACCCAGGAGGGTGGACAGAGAGGAGATTACAAAATGCCGCATCCAGACTCTCAGCCTGGACTGGTATTTCAACACGTGCTAAACCTGCACTCTCAGGTCATATTAAAATATGGTCCCTGTATAATCAATGGTATTTTTTCAACAGATTCTCTGATTTTTTTCTTTTACTAAAGCAATACAAAAGTTTGCATTAAATATGCTATTTTCTACCATTAGATTTCAACTATCAATACTGAGCTTAAAAGGATAATCTTGTATTTTAACACATAGTACTTACACTTTTAAAATTAAATTAATTTTGGCCTCAGTACAAGTTGGTTTGCTTCTATCATTTGCAAAAAACCACAGCCTTATTAAAGATACTTAATTTTTTACTTCCAACTTTATAAAGCACAAAAATGCACTGTGTCTGGGGTACTTCTGGTAGGCTGTTACTGTATGCTGGCTCTAAAGTATGAATGAATTGCACAGTGAAATTTGTCCCTTTCTCCTCACCCTGATTCAGACACCCAGAGTTATACCACCAACGATATCTCCAACTGCAGAAGTTGGACTTTTCCCTACTTGGATACTCTCTGGAGAAAAAGAAGTGTAGATGTGGAAATCCCTTCTCATCAGGCCCATGCAGAAGACACAAGATTTTTTAGGAAGTTAGAGTTTCGTGAATCTAAGGGATAACGTGCTTTGAATATTAGGCATTTTCCAGAGGATATCGTGTTGGCTCGATGCCTGTTATGAAGGAATTGTACAGGGTGCATATTCAAAAGTTTCCTGATGGGAAAAGCATAGTGAGTTGGGTTGTCTGGGCAGATTTGGGTCATTTTGAAGTCAGGGTAACATCTCAACCTTTATGCAAGAAAGACATGAAATTTAGATTTTACCACCTGGGAGATAAAGGAAAATTTGGTTAAAAGACTAAATTCCAGCAGCTTTGATTGTCCTCTTAACAAGACAAACTTCTTTTAGAGAGGGATGAGAAAAGAGCAGGGAGAAAAAAGAAAAATATATGAAAAGGAAAAATGTTCTGGCAGCCATGAGGGTCAACCATGTCCTGGGGTGAATCAGACACAGCATCACCAGCCAGTGGAAGGAAAGGATTTTCCCTCTGTTCTCTGCACTGCTGTGGCTTCACCATGAGACCTGTGTGCAGTTTTGGGCATCATAATATTAAAGAGACATTATGTCATTAGAGATTGTCCAAGGGAGGAAAATGAGGATGGTGAAAATTTTGGAGAAGAAGCTGCATGAGGAGCAACTGAGATCACTTGGTCTGTTCAGCTTGGAGGAGACTGAAGCGAGTTCTTATTGCAGTTACAACTTCCTTGTAAGGGAAAGCAGAGGGGCAGGCATTGATCTCTTCAATCTCATTACCAGGGACAGAACCCAAGGAAATGGCCTGAAGTTGGGTCAGGGGAGGTTTAGGTTGAATATCCAGAAAAGGTTCTTCAACCCAGAGGGATGTTGGGCCCTGTAACAGACTCCTAAGGAAGTGGTTACAGCACCAAACCTGACACAAGAAGCATTTGGATGATATTCTTTGTTACATGTCAATTTTTGGGGTGTCCTGTGCAGAACTGAGGGTTGGACTCGATGATCCTGATGGCTCCCTTCCAACTCAGCATATTCTGTTCCATGATTCTATTTGATTCTGTGCTTCTGAGAGCACAGGTACCTAACAAACTTTAATTTGGATGACATTGTAGAAATATGTCCATTTTAAAAAGAAAGAAGCAAATTAATCTGGTCAATGTAACAGCCTTCTTTTGACTAAATAAAAAAAGTCATTATCAATTTTTATATAATGATTGATACAACAGAAACTATTACTCAAATGAGATAACACTGTGACAAAACCAAAAGACTTAAAGTATGTGGACTGGTGAGTTTTCCAGGGCTTAAAATGCAAAAAGCAAGATGCTTATTATTTATTGTGTGGCCATATGTTTCCATTAATGAAAATGATGAAGCAGAGAAGGCTGCTGAAAGCCAAAGAGATAACAGGAGAAATGCTGCTAAGGTGTCTTTGATGGAAAATTAAAATCTTTTTTTTTGGAGCAGATGGAGACTTAGAGAATCCAATATGTCTCCTAATAAATACCCTCAAACATTTTCATTGGAATATTACCAACCTCTTCTATTAGAGTCTGGAATTGTAAGGATTTTGAAGTTGCTGGTTCTGCGGGATTTCAGACTCTCTCTGATACTAAAAAAAATTATTGAGAATGGAAAATGTAGTAGGAAACATAAGTAGAAAGTTCAGATATATTTCATAAAAATAAAAAAAGAAACCATTTTCCTGGGAGTGTTCTTTTGTACAAATAAACTGGAAAAGAAAAAAACTTAGTGTCAAGATATATGAGTATAATTTCCACTAAATAGTATATCAGGCAATGTTTCTGTCAATAAACATTCCAAAATCAATGTGAGAATCTTAAAACTCTTTTCTATATGATCTAATTGACAAGAAAGGTCTTGTAACAAGTCTGCTTCTTCCAAGAGACACGCTAATAATTCTGTCTATTCTGTGCATGAACTCAGAAATAGCCAAAAAAATGGAGCTGGTAATAAACCACTAGGTAACTGCAAATGTGTAATTGGCACAAATATTTATCTAATTAAGTAAAGAACATCATGTCATGAAAAATTCAACAAGAAAATTAAATTAATGTTTGATGGCTGATAGGTCCTATGAGTTTCTCATATTTTAATCTGTGGTGTGGTGTGCTGGGGTGATGCTTTCCCAGACCTGGAGGGAAAGGTTGTGGCACCAAATGAAATTGTGGCTTGTCCTGCCCTCTGAGCTCCAGGCAGCTCAACTGAAACCTTCTGTAAGGAGGAAAAATTTGGACCTTTCTGGGCAATAAGACTATGGAGCTGCAACTACCATTTAAATTGAGGTAAGTATGAGGAAAGCAGTAAGCTTGCAGCAGCAGTTTAGGCTCATATACACACATATATATATATATATATATATATATATTCCTCGTCTGGTTTTAGGCATCTGGGGTGTGCATAGAGCTTTCTGAGCTCTGTACCCTCATCTCTCTTTAAAATAAACTGAGTAAAACAGACTGTCTTTAGAGATGGTGTATTATTCTAACCACATATAGATGAATCACATCTATGAGGACATGAATCACACTGTAAAACACTTAGATGCCTCCACTGTAAAAAAGACAGCTGAAGGGGAGGTGGGTACTTAGATCTGGATGGATCAGCTCCAACCTGACAGGGTCTTTCTTACTCATAGCAACAAATAAATCTAACACCAATTCTCAAAAGGGATGAAAAGAAAATGCTTTTCCAGTGACCTAGATAGTGCTGTGAGGCTTGTGTAAGGCAGAACTAGACAAAATCAACTGCAAAGTGGATGAAAAAAAGAGGACCTATCTTGTGGGGACAAGGAAGACTTATGTTCAGAACTTTATTTACTCTGGCTCACTGAACAGCTGAAGGTTTATGCTGCTTAAAGTGCTGCTTTCCTGTTCCCATATATACGCTTGTGACTTCCAAAATATACACCCTTATAAAATGCAGACTTTTGAAGCCTACTGGTGTCTATACTTAAAAAAAAGAATAAAATATGCAGAGTAGATTCACATAACGTTTTTGATTACTTAGGATCTGATCACACCAAATTACCTTCTGCATAGATGTGGCTCTAGGAAAGGTTCTTTCTGTGTGTAAGGAGCTTAGTGACCCTAAGCTACTGTAAAGATATATTTGCTTTATCAAACCTGACTCAAATAAGCTTTTATGAAGATAGAATAGGATCCAGAAAACATTTGTTCTATCTGTTATAGGTGATTATTGTAAGAATTTCGGCAGTGAATACTAAGTGAGAATTTCACAAAAGTCTTTCAGACCTCATGGTTACTGTAGAAACTTAGGGATTCACAGCTGGCTCCTCATGATTCTGACATTCAGCACTTCAAACTCTTAGGTATGTCTACAGTATTTCTACTTTTTGTCTTTTCTACATAGATCAAAATTTTTGGGCCATGAAACTATGCCCTATGAACATCTAAATATTTCAACAACAAAAGTAAACAAATATTAATTACCTATACACAGAACATGGAGTTGTAAAGAAGAACTAACTTGTCTTTGCTAGTGAGCTTTTAGTTTCATTGGGTTTATGTAGTAAGATCTTGGTGCCAGGGGAGCTGGAAGGATGCTCTCCTGGCTTCTGTGGAGACTAAACGTGCACGTATAATTTTATAATTATTTCTTTTAAAATATGTTTGGCTAGAAGGGAAATTTTTGTAATTTTTCTGCAGGTTTATGGAATCTGAGAACAGTTGAGGAAGGTAGTTAGCCCTGAAGAGTACTCTGTCCCACTCTTCTGCTCAAAACAGATTACTCAGGACCTTCCTTTCAGCACAAGCTATTCTTTTAAAATAGAAATTGATTTGCAGAGAATTTAAATAATTTCAATAATTAATAAATTTTCTTAAGATCTTCTTTATAAATTTAGAAGGAAAATATGTAAGGGATTTTTTATTTCAAATTTTTTCCAACATTCAAAATACCTTAATTTTTTTTTTAATTACTTCTGGCTTTTATCAACTATTTCTGCCAATCAAACCAGCTTTTCTTGGATTATTAACTTATATAGTTATCAAAAATTTCTAGTATAACACATGAAATGATGCTTTGATTGATTTGAACCTTCATTAATTATTTTTCCAGTTCTTAGATCAGAATCTGTAGTAGAAATTTATATTTACCTATACGTGATTTTGGAGGTGTGCTGAACTTCTGAGGTGATCTGCACTTCTCATGTAACATGCAATTTGTTGGTAGACATTTTCAAGAGGTTGCACTCATAAGATGTCTTGTCAGTTCTTTCTTCTTTTCAAGAGTTTTTGTAATATTCTCAATATGGTACAAGGTAAGGAAACATCAGATTTAGCTTCAGTGTTTAAAATACTTCATTAGCTGCTTTTTAGGGTGCAGCAGTACCAACTGTAGAGGAATACAAATTTTGGCTTTAGTTTCTGACCAATTATTAGGCACAATGAAAGTAAAATCACAGAAAACTCTAAGTTTAGTTTTGACATATTGCACCACATTTGTGAAGATCAGAATATGTCTATCAAAATGCATACAACATATATCAAATCATACTAAAAACTTTAAATTCATTACTTAGCTCATAAGATGCTTATAAAATATTTCATTTTTAAGTGTGGTTATTATAATTGAAAATAAAAAATAATTCTGGAATTCAGACTCTTCACTCTGACATTAATTTATTAAGTATTTTGCAGTTACAATTTAAACTGCAGTGAATAGCTCTTATTGCTTACCTAAAGCACTTTATTAATTCTAGCTCAAGTATAAGTTGATAAACAGGTTCATACTATGCATTCTTTCAGAGCATAATTTGAAAATTTATTTTAGGAAAACTAAGACAGTTAATCCTATATTCTTAGGATTTTTTAGGATTTTTAAATTTGAATTAATGACTTTTCAGATAGAAATGCTTCCCTTCACAATCTCAGTTATCCTTTTTGATACTATTTTTTCAGGATTAATTTATATAATGCTTTGAAATGTGGACATTTCTCAGGTGGAAATGAGTTGCTATTGGACAATGCTCACAAGTAATATAAAAATGTGCAAACTACAACAAAGAAATTCTGATTTATTGCCCAGAACCTACCCCCATTCAGCAAGGAAGTGGATTTCTAAATGCTATTAGAGCTGAAGACTAAATTTAAGAAGAATCAAGATGACAAAAATCTTAGTTTACAGAATCTAAGCTTAGCAACCATCTTGGATGACACATATAGGTTTGCACATGCATTTATCAAGATTTCCTGATGAGATTATTTTCAAGGGACAGAATCAACATTTGCTTTCAATTTCAGAAAGTCAACCAGTTCCATACCAGCTCTTTAGATTTTTTTCCTTATTGTTTTACCCTATAGCCCAGCTCTTCTAGGATGTTACTATGTTCATGGAGTTCTTTGCATTAGAAAATCACTTGTAATCAAGAGGAAATAAATTTAGCAAACAAGAAATTGAGGTTCTGAAAGAAAGTAAATTTGTAGTAATTTAGTAATCTTCCCGTATAGTGCTATTTTTCTTTAGAGGTGCAACACTCCTTAAAAAATTAATACATCAGAGGTGAGCTAAATGCTAAATAACTAGAAGTCTGCCAGTCCAGGCTTCAGAGGTGTTAGACAGGCCAGGGGAGCAATGAGAGCATATATTTCTTCTGGATGTAAAAAGAAAATGCTAAATAATGACAATGAGGTAAAATCCATACGTGCATACAAGACATTTTCAATATCGTTACTTCTGTACAAATACCTCCAAAACACTCTAAGAAACAGTGGGGGGGATACATCTAGTATTGATTAATCAACAGTCAAATTAAATTAGTAATTTATACCAGCAAAAGAGAAGGGAAAGCCAGTGGATGCATCCCTCTTAAAATGAGACATTTCAACTTGAACATCGACTGAAATAGCTTATACTGAATATTTAAGGGGATTGATGTAATTTCTTCCATATTTTCTCACAAGGCAGCAGAGAAAAATGGCATTTTCATTTTTTGCAATGGTCAAGCATTCAGCAGGTTCCAATATAATTAAAATGATAGGAGGTATTTTCACTTAGTTCTTAAATCATGGAGCTGTTCTCAGTTTGTTTCATAACAGTAGGCATAAAGGAAGAGGCAGAACATAAAACAAAACTATTCTGACTTTTGCACCCCAGCCATTGTCATTGTTGCTCTGTTTCTCATTTTAGGCTAGAAAGTCTCTTCCCTACTTCATCCCCTAACAAAACAACAACAACAACGCACCTAACCAAGAAAAGCCTGAGATATATTCCTGTGAATTATTGAGGGAATAAAAATGTGCTACTGGGAAAAGCATATACATTTCAGAGTACCAATATTTTTCAACGGAACAATAGCATAGCATCAAAAACTGACTCTGTCTTGTAACTTTACTGTGTTCTCAAAGGATGCTTGTGTTCTTCAGTCATTTCTGTATTCTAGTTGTAGATTGTGTACATGTATTTAAATTTAGCCTTAAATTTGTCCTAAATTAGCTGAAGTTTTCCTTAAAAAATAAAATCCCCACAAATGAAGTGCAGAGCTGCAACAGGATTGTCTGCTTTCCAAAGCACACGGTCTGGAGCTTTGGTCTGGAGCCAGGCCAGTGACCAGGGTCAGCGAGTGAGCTGCACTAAAATTTTAAACACTCTCAAAATTCAACAGCTTGGCTCAGCAATGCTTTTAGCTTAATATTAAAATATTTCCGTGTTGCATGATGTTTGGACCAAATACTAAGATCATTGTTTTCTTTGGGATTTTGATTTGGGGTTTTCTTTCGGGATGTGGAAGATTTTTGTGGAGTAGTGAGGTAGAGCTACCTTTCTGAAGAGGCATCTTTAGAGGTTGCCTCCTATTATGGGTCATTTATTCTCTTTGGGAAAGGGAACAGCTGGGAAACATTACAGAGAAAGACTCAGCCATGTAAAGTTCTAGAGTACTTCCATTTGTTCCTCTCCAATGCCTGGAAATTGCATGTCAATCATCTACACATATGACCTCAGATTTTGGAAGGGCTATCCTTCAAGTAATTGTGCCATGATTATCTCAAAGCTACATGCCAATATGCACATTCAAGCAAACAAATCACAAATGTTATCCCATTATGTCACAGGCTGTACTTGTTAGGTGTTCCAAAGTACTTGACTCTATTGCAAATGCTCAGGCTGCCAATGCCCGTACATATGGTGTAGTCTCATAAATTATGAATAATTTGTGTCCAAAGTTCCTCTGTGTTAATTCTACTGTGAAGGATCTGGACCAATATTTTTGTTGAATGTGGTTCCTTCTCATGTACTTCTCAGGTCTATGACGTTTTTTGGCTAACTTAAATTAACCAACAATATTTCTGGTTTGAAGAAAAATGATTATCATTTTTTAATGAAAGATAATTTCTAGCGGTAGTTCTTGCTTTTTTCACTGCCAAAACACAATCCAAAACCAACTGTGCGACTTATGCAGACAGCCTTGCCCTGGTTCTTTTTCAGGCCCACCCTTTACTGTCATAATAATAACGTCTAAAGCAGTGAAACATTAGAAATAATTTATTTATTCTATCTTTTTTTATAAAAACATATTTATTCTAAAATCTTAACAAACAGAACATTTCTAAACTGAATTCATGTAAATAATAGATCTGTTTAGTTTATGCTAAGTTGGCTGACTGTTAAAGCAGAAATGCTATTCTGTTAAGGCCAGCCTGGAATGACTATTCTTTTAATAGGAGCAATAAAGACCATGCACTAAATACTAGCTGCATTTTTTTAAAGAAGAGAACACATTTGCTATGATTTATTAATTTATAATCCTCTTTTGCATGGCCAGAAGTGAATCCATTAACATAATAGATCATTCTTTAAGTTAATAAATGCTTTCTTTAATGTACTTCACTCTGGTGTCTAACTGGGCATATGATTAAATACAGACATACCCATGATGGTGGGACATGTCTTTCTGACCAAATGACCTCGTGATCAATTGACAGGGAAGTCACAGTGAAGTTCTTTTTTAAAGGGATACTGTAAAAGCTGTAAGACAGAAGCATTAACTTGTAACAAGTGTACAGGGACAAGTTGTCACTCCCTTTTAAGAATCTGGGTTTGCACTTTTTGCAATCTTATCATTACAAATTGGTAGTTCTGTTTTAAAGTACAGCATCACTCATCGTAAAATTCCCAGACACTCTTCTTAGGTTTTCTTGTTTGTTTTTTTTCCCCTAATGTTCTGTTACTTCTGCATCTGCTATTTTAGATTTTATCACCTATGAATAAGAACTGAATAAATTCCTACAAATACCACAGGAAACATATTGTTAGGAGTCCAGAATTCTTGAGGAAGATAGAACCAATCAAACAGGCCTTACTGTCAAAGCATGACTTTCCTAGTGTATTGTTCACTGCAGCAGTCACATTTCAGCCTACACTTAACTTGGAAAAACCATGATATATCTGTTCAATCATAAGTGCGGTATGGATATATATTACCCTAAAATTTGGCCCAGAACTGTCTTACTGAAATCATACTTCATAACAATGTCTTCCTTCTTCCAGTCTCCTGGAATATAATTATTGTTTGCACTTAAAACTGTTTGAGTATGGTGCTTTGTAGTACCATGACACAGAGTAAAACATTTTTAGATTACAATGAGAAGAAATACCTTAAAAACCCATATACAAAGTATTTTCCAAATGTGTCTGTTCTTGACTCTGCTACAGAATTCCTCCTGGGCAAGAAATTTAATATTTCTTTGCCTCAGCTTTCTTCCTGAAAAATGGCAATAGCAGTATTTTCTAAATGCTTTCTATCAATCTTGTCTGACTAAAATATGATTTCTACTGTGCAGCAATAGGAAGTACATTTTACTGCATAACTATTTTCCACACACAGTGAAAATTTTCATAAAAATTAGCCAAATAGAAGACATTGGGCCAAATTAATAGCTTTTTCTTTTTTTTTGAGACATTGATGAAAATAGTGTAGGGGGATCCAGCTCAGTTTTTGAATTTTTTCCTGAAGATAATCAATGAGCAATTTCAATCAGAAACCAGGATACATTTATGAGATCCATGGAAGAGAGTAGACAGAGGAAAATTTCTAATGGCCCTTTGACTCATCTGTGTAAAACAGAAAGACACAGGTTTCTGTCCATTCACTTTGCTGATAAGTTAAATTCATTTCTTCCAACAAAGAGTACAGCGAAGCAATAAATCTATGTCTGTTCTTTATGCACAGACAGAAACAGGGGAGAATATGTTGGAATGAGATGTTAACTTGAACATTAAGCTGTCATGTTAATGGATCTACTGCTTTCTCTACCAGAGAAAGCCATGCTTCAATATTCTCCCTTGACCAGATTTTTTTTATTAACCCTTCATGGTGCAGTTTTTAAGGGAACTGTTGCAATTCCTTTACATATCCAAGTAAAATAGCTGTTTGTTCTTTATACTATTTCTCTCTTCATCTGATGCGTTGGGGTACATCAATCAATCAATAAGATTAAATAATGTTGCTTTCACAAAATTCTGGATACTTTAATATGAATGTTCTGAGATTAACTTTTCAACTAACTCTGTTTCACTACATTTTTCTTCCTCTACAGATTATGTAGATTTCAGACCAATAGAGTTTTACTGACAGAAGTTATTTAATTGAGGCACTTCTCATTCCACCAGATGTCTGTTCATAACTGAATTTATTCACTTTTCATTAATTATCCCTCAACTGCAAGAAAGAATACTGGAGACAAAATGTTAAATAAAAAACCAGACACACACTAATGTCCCTAGGTGGATAACCAAGACACACGCAAATTGTCACCTAATGTTCATGGGAGTCAATGGCAGTCTGTTGAATTTGGACGCAAATTCTCTTTTCTGACCACTAGTCTTCCCCTGGGGTTTCATTCTCCAGTTCACTGTAAGGCTATACATGCAAGCAATGTCTTGGGCATTGCAGAGTTGGATTTAGGGTAGTTGCTTCAGAATTCTATTTGAATTTTCAAAGCCATGAACCTGAAGGGCAACTCATCCATCAGGCAGAATTTAAGTGTGTACAGAAATCACCTCAGATCCCTCCATAGTCAAGATAACTGTTCATAACACATTGACTATTACTGTGTTTTTCTACATTTAAGTTAAAACTTGAGCTTTCAGTCAATATGATCCAACCATGATAAGAAGTGGTATTTTTGATCTCTCTTTCTGAAATAAATTTCAAAATTAGAAATTTCATCCTACAAATATTCCACAGAATGGATGACTCTTGGGATCATCTCTTCCAATTTCATGCTTAACTGCAAGAATCTATAAATTCCAAGAATACATAATTAATAAATTATTAAATAGAAAGACAAAAATATGTCAAATATATTCACTATGTGTGACTAAAATATATGTTATATTAACACAAAATAATACAAGTGAGAATGGCTGCATACAATGAGCCCTTTCTGGTGGAAATGCTACATGTAGCCAACCTATATCCAAATGACTACTGATTTACACATTGGCTAGACTGATGAGAAGATTTTCATTTTTTTAAATCCTCTCAAACAGTTCTGTTACATCATTACAAACTTGTGGTATTTTATTTTTTTTCCTACTTTTTGCATGAACTTGTTAAGCTGTAGGAAAGATTTTGATTTGCATTCACGTTCTTGAGCCAAGTTTATAATGGAATACAACATAATCCAGTTCATGGGAAACATTCCCTTGTGTATCACTGAAGTGCATTCTGGAGTCAAATTTGTCAGCTATTCTAACAGGAGACAGCAAAGATACATAGCAATTTAGAAAAAGAAATCAAGAGAAACGTCATGTGAGTGATCTGAGAATTTACTTTGGAAAAAAACTTTGTAACATGTAAAAGAGAGTAAGAAATTCTAATAAGTAGAATTTGTAAGAAGTAATCATGCTAGAAGGTGCAAAAAAAACCCTTTTGTGGTTTAGACACATTGCTAAAAATAAGACCAGAGAACATATTTTAACCTAATTATTAAATACTATAAATACATTAATATTACTCCTTCCTGTATCTTGGATTTTCAGGCTGATAGAAACTGCGGCAGGAAACCTTGTAACTCAAACCCTTCCTTTTTTTTTTTCTTTTTTTTTCTTTTTTTTTTTCTTTTTTTTTTTTTTGCCAAAAGTTGAAAAAAAATCTTGACGTGACACAGATGCAGATCAGAGGAGTGGTTTCTTTCAAGTGAGAAGGATTAATGCTTCTCAACATACTGTGGCCTGAAAACCTACACTCTGCAAAAGCTAACCTTCTTATCTTTGCCTAGGATACTGCTGTCGCACTGTAATGCAAAGCAGCTTCAGCATCATGTTGAAAGTTGGCACACAGACAGGAGTTCATGAGTACAATGCTGGGATCTAGATATATTTAAATTTATTAAAAGTTGACAAAGCATTGCTGCTCTTTTCCAAGTCAATACATCATATCACCTAACAATGACTTGTTAGGTTAGAAGTGAAAAATTAGATCTCTGAAATGTTTACTTTAAATAATAGAGTAGTTACGATATGAAGTATCCCAAGAGTAGATTCTTAGGGTCTATCCATTGATAGAGAAGTCCATGGAGACTTGATTGAGGATAAAAAAACAGTGTAGTATTCTCTTTTTACATGAGAAGGTAAGCCAACACGCCAAATTGAGGACTATGTGGAAACAAAACATATTTGAAGAAGGCCAACGAAAATATAATTACAATTGGTCTAGAAATATCAACACAATTTATGAGCAGCGTCGGCCAGGAAGAACTCAAACTCCCATTTCACATTCTGCTTGAGTGTGGGAATTGGAGAGAAAATTTCCTCACATGGAGTCTCATTTCAAGCAGCCAGAAGGATGGAGCAGAATTCATGAACATCCCAAGAGTAATGTACCACAGGGTGTTTGAAATTGCACAGATTTACTGATATCAAGGAAAAAAAAAACAAAAACAACAGAGTAAGAAAAACAAATTCTGTTCAGGAAAGTGTCCAGGTGCCTTCCCAGAGTCCAAGTATTTACTGCAAGAATTTAAGTCGAAATAGTTAAACATAAAAGGAAAATAACGAATGGTGGCACTCATGTTGAAAGCGAAGAAATATAAAATATTTTTAAAAATAGAGCAGTCTATTTAGGTTTTTTCTCCTTCTCTACCATATGCAGTGAGATATCACAGTGAAGAGACACAAAAATTCCTGGAAAAGTAGATTTCATATTACAGCAAAGTTTATCTATTGAAAATACAGGACACTGTATTTCAAATTGCATGTAGTAACAAACTAGTGCCATTTCTTCTGAGCAGTACTATGAAAAAGGATTATAGGAAAGTATGTTACAAAAGTATAAGCAATTGGAATTAAATGTTTGAAAGTTTCTGAAGATTGCTTAAGGATATTCATCCCTGGCACTCTGTAGCACAGAAAATCTTCAAGCCTTAAGTTCTCTGCATTGAAATTAATCCTCAGCCTTTCAAACCTTGGTATAAGAAAAATGAAAATATAAATCTATAAGACTTTTTGAGATGCCTGTAGACCAAGAAGCTGTCCTTTTCTGCTTATTGTGGAAACTAAATGGGCTAAAGGCTGAGGCTGAAATTCACAGGGAACTCTTTGTCGAAGAGGCTGGGCCCTGCTTAACAAGAGGAGAGCATGGTACGACATAAGAAGCCAAAGAGTGGGAGGGCTGATGTGAAGCCCAGAGGCTTCTCTGAAAGATGTTGTGAAACTCATAGCTTCCCATAAATTTTTCGGTTTTAATGAGTGTAAAAATTTCCATGAAAAGAAAATTTTTCTAAGGAAACTACGCAAAAAAATTTGAGAATTAGTTTTTAAGAGGTATTCACTAACATTCTGCCTCTAGGATGCCTACAGATAAACATGAAAAATGTAATTATAAAACTGTCAGCTCAGGTACTGGAGACTCTCTCCCTCTCTGCACTAGTACCAAACTTCCTCTATAATTTTTTGCTGCAAAGGGAGACTATTACCTGAACTTGTTTTTTTTTATATTGGTTATCTACATTATTTGGATGTTCTACTATGTCTTTGAAAAATGTATAAAGAGTCCATTTCAGGTTTGTTTTTTTTTTTTTTCATACATAATTGATTCTGTCTTTCCTTTATCTGAGGAATTCTAAAACTGATTTGATCATAATATGAATGTTAAGAAATTTTGAGATAAGGGTTATGAAATATAGTAATAAAAATGTGCTTTATTATTCTGATATTTATGCATTCTAACAATATTTCATATGTAGACTATGCATTCTAAGAATATTTTTTAAAATATCAGAAAGTATTGATTTGCAAACGGAATAGGAGGGAATAGTATATGATAAACAAAAAATGGTCTGAGTTCAATTTGTGAATAATCCCTTCTACTTTATTGTCATTACATAAAGAATTTCTTTGACCCACTGTACTAAGAGCACAAAGAAGTTACAGCTACATGTTTTTGAGGAAATGTAGGTGCAGAGCAGCCAGAAAAGGGCTTTACAGCCACCAGAGTCAAGTTTTGTAGATTCAACGTTAATCAAACATATCCATATCTGAAGCAATCTGTGAGAATGTAGGAATTTTTTTGCTCCTAAATGATGCATATTAAAAAACTTTTTGTGAATTTTGTCTCCGTTTTTTGCTTTACTATTGTTCCTACTCGTTATTGCATTTTCCAAGCAATGTGAGGAGTGGTTTTTGCTCACTTCACAGACGCTCAGCCATAGAGAATGTCTGCCTAAGAGCCTTTATAAATGGACAGTCATACAAATGATAGAAGGAGGAACAGGACACAAGGAAAGAAGAGACTTGCAATTACTAATCAAATTCAACTTTCCATTATTTCAGGTCAGTGCTGCTTCTTATCTTAAGATATTTCATTTCAAAAGGGTCAAGATCTCTTCAATAAATTCAATTGTGAGCATTGTTGAATGAAACATTATAGCAACATCATAAGCAATAGATGAAAGCTGAGAGAAACCCAACTGCTGCTTGCCAATCTGAATCAGAAAGCTGAGATTCAGGTATGATTCACCTTACTCTGGGATCTAGATCAAAATGATTTGTTAGCAGTTGTTTTTCTGTGTGGGTAACATAATTTAGTTATGTTTAATTCTCATAGCTTACTCTGAAAAACTTAAGACAATCAAAATTTAATTCATCTAATACAATGGCGATAGATCAAAATGCAGGAGATTGATTTTTATCTCTTTTTAAAAAATAATGTTTGGGTAACAGAAATAGTTAAAGTATCTCTTGAAACCTTTGCCCTTTTAACCTCTAAAAACCAAGGAGAGCATTACTTCTAGCTCATGATCAGGATCATCACGAGCAGAAATCTTTTCTTCATGTGACGACTTAGTCATATGTGTGTTGATTATTTGGTCCATTATTAGAACATTGGCAGGTCAAATTCACAGCACACTTACATTATTTCATAACTATCCTGAAGCATTGCATTGGCTTAAGAGAAAAAAGTTTTGAACCTTATCAAGTCCTTTGAGTAATGGACTTCAGCCCCACGTATCCCTCTTCTAAGCACTAGCAAAAAGGGAAACATTAGAATTCTTCCAAAATACATGCTGTGGTGGGCACACAAGGAAAAATGTCTGCCAAACTGTGGAAGGAAAGTTTGGAAAATGGTCTACTCTCCTGCTCCAAACTTTGAGGGACAAATTTTCTTCCTGCAGTTTCCCTGCTCCCAACACATTTTTATGTGTCCTTCTCTTCCTCTTTAAACTCCCAACACATTTTTATTAAATCCTGTAGATTTCCTACAGAAATCAGGGGAAATTAGTCCATATTAGACTTGCAAAAGTCTCAGTTTTCAGTGAAGCACTCACATGACAATTTACTTGTGACTATCCATTGGGAAAAAAGCTTCCAGTTCATTTTGCAGAGGCATACATGCCATGAGAACTTGTATAATGTAAGGAAGTGTCATACTTTCAAGCAAGAGATAAAGAACTGGAAAAATCTATTATACTGCTTCCCTGGTCTGAAAGTGGGAAGACAAAGAACAGCTGAGGGCTGGGCAAAAATGAAAGAACCAATGAACATGCATATAAATGTATACACATTGATTCTCTGACTACTGCAAACATATTGTGATAATCTTCATAAAGTGACTTCCAAGATTCTAGTAAATGAGAAAAAAACTTAAAACTTATTTCAGAGAAAACCTTTCAAACAAAAGACTCAGAAAATAAAATTTGGGGAAACACCTCAGTTAACAAAATAGTGCTTCAAAATCAGAAGATATCGTTGTGTATATAAGGACAGGTAATTTTATCTCCTAAAATGTAATGTATTGCTGGATGAACTATGTGGTAAACTTCAGCATGTTGTTGATATAAATGATCTAATGTTTCACCAAAGCCAAAAGATGAGACTTTCCCTGAAGCACTCAAAGTATCCTTTGTCAGCACTGTTTCTTTTGAAAGGAATTCAGTCTTCACGCTGTAGTTAATCCTTGACCTGCCATCCATGCCTGCCAAGGAAACTGACACTTAATGTCAATTAGAGTGATCTCTGTTGTGACTTGGACACAGCTCCACTGGGACCTGGATTGCAATCACTAACAAATTACATTAAGGACTTTGAACAGGTCAGATCATATAGTCATGAAATTGAAGCCATCAGACATGACTTAGCCAAATTTGAACCATCCAATTGATAAGCTGGTGGCTCTATATTACCACTTCTGTTATTCTACTGACAATTTGCTGAGCCATCCAAAATATGTCTGGGGTCATATGTTTCTTAAGACATGCACCAGGGTGTGCCAGATTGTTTCTATTGCATAGATGAGTATTTTCCATCCATTGCAGTCAATGTGCCTTCTGTTTATCAGTCCAGATAATCTGAATATAGAATCAAAGCCAGCCAGAAAAATATCATTGTAAAGGGCTACATATTTCAAATGCATTGCATAATATTTACACCACCCTACCCACTAATATTTTTTATTAATTACTTTCCAGCTGTAGTTCAACATAGAAACACTAGGATCGTATGTACTGGTTTAGTCTTCCATATAGATTTATCACAGACCTTAGCATGAGTTAAACAGAATTAGGCCACAACTACTATATATGCAATCAGAAATTTTATAGGCATTATCAGCAGGCATAAAGTATCTGTAAGTTTAGCTCATGGTAATCTGCTATAACAAATGTTACTGTTAAAATTGAAGAGAAAGATGTATGTTTATAAATAGGATATCACTGGACAAACGGGATCATTTTACAAGAAAAGGAATTTATTTTAAAGAGTTAGAAACAGAAGGAACCATCTGAGAAGAATTTGCCAACAGAGCATTAAAACAACACTGTAGAGTGCCAGAAAATCTGGAAAATCATTTGAGGCGATAGGAAATATAGTAGAGTATTGTATATGAATAAGACAGGAGGAGCAGTTCCAGAAATAACTTCTGCTTACCTGTAGGAAAGACTGGATTAAGCATAAGGTTAAATAGATTCCCACTCCAGCTCTGAAGATCATTATACTTACAAAAAGTACACAATATGAAGTATGAAAAATAAAAATGTGCCCATAAATCTGAAATATAAACGGTTACACATTTTTACTTGGAATAAGGATTAGAACACATACCTAATTAAAGTACAACTGTCCTTTTTAATATGCAGAAATATGTGAACTATGTTAATTAATCTCGGGGACAGAAGATCTCCAACTTTACTTTGAGGGAATGAATGATTAATGGTTACTACTTCTTTCCAGGGTTTTTTTCTTTTCCTATAACAAGTGCTGCAAATAAGATGGAGCCTGGGAAGCTGTGACCACTACCAGACACCTTTCCATTGCAACACACAACATTCATCTTTGTGCTGGCAGGAGCCAGGAAATACCCAAAATTTCAGCTCAGGGGTAAACCTGAGCTGGGCAGACTGTAGTCCACAAAGGGGAAAGGACTTTGTGGGTGGCATCATTACTGACCTGGGGACTCAGCTGGGCACACCCAAAAAAATCCACCAAATCTTTTTCTGAACAGAGAATAACAAGAATATTTCAAGACAAATCATACCATAAATATTTGTGGGATATAGACATTCTTTTATTTAATGAAACATGGAACTGAATGAGTGAATGATCTTGTCAGCAATCACATACTTTTAGCTCCAATTCAGAAGCTGATTACTTAAAATATTGACACTCTTTTGATGTAATACTTATTTTATATCAGTTAAAGTCCACTGAAATCTGTAGAATCATTCTTAATTTATGTTGGCATAAATAATTATAAAACCCATAAAAATCTCAGATTCTCCACAGGTCTGAGCTTTTTGGTTATGTTTCTTTGGTGGGTTTTTGTCTACCAGCTGACTTTCAGTTATGCAGTTGTAACTTTGCATTTTATTTAAGGGGTTTTAAACTTGGTAAAAATGCATGGAAGACTAGCAGCTACTGAATATTCAATACAAAAACATCCCATTATGCCTAGAAAATAAATTAAATCAGTCCTTACCAAAGAGAATATTTTCCTGAAGGAAACTAAACAACCAAATAGAATAATTTTATATGAGTTGAAGTCAGGCTATGTTTAATAACTTTCATTATTTTGCACATATGGTGACCAGAGGACAATTAAGATTGTTACTGTTGCTTTATCAACTTCCTAAATTGTTGTAGGAGATGGGAAACCAAAGTGCTATTGACAGCCTGCTGTCGCTCTCTGTATCTCTTGTTATTTTAAGAAAGCCTGGCAATAAGCAGCAAGGCATGAAAACTGAAGTTTAGCAGTACCATTGGTAAAGCAGGTAGAAGAGATTTCAACCTGTGTATTGGACACTTCAATACCACATGTAAAATTGCTTGATTTTTTTTTCCCCTAAGTGTCATGATAATAAATGGAAATCAAAAGGGGGCATGCACTGTGACCTTTTAGATTCTCAGATTGCTTTTGATGACTCTGATGAGCTCAGTGATCATGGAGCATTGGCTGTTTCAGATGGAAAAAAGTCTGAAATCCTTCCTGTTGAGGCTGTGGCATGAAATAGACAAAGGCCTTTCTTGAGAAGAAATCTCTAGGATTACTTATTTTAAATGAGGTTGAAAATTCTTAATTCAACGAGTATTCCAACTCTCTTTTATAGGATTGGATTTTTAGGGTAGGGAGGGGGTTTGAAAGTTGAATGAATCATTGCTAAATCTATTGTCCTTGGCCACAGCACCATGGAATGAATTTCATTTATGCACAGGTTAATTAATACAAATTTCTTCTGTTAAACTGAATGAAAGGTTATACTGAAGTTTATACTATGTTCTGCTTTGTAGCGCATGAAACAGACATCATGTCTGAGAGATGCAGTTTTAGTGATACAGTGCATTAGAATTCATTACTCTCTTAAAGATCTGTGTGTTCTGTTAGGCATACAGAGAAATGCATACATGGGTACAGCAGACACTGTCAAATGAAAGAAAAATAAATTACTTTGTTGTCAGCGCAAAATCCCCTGTCCTTATCTCTATGCTTTGCATGGCAAATACAATGTTGAATTATTACCTTTTTTGTAGACATAAAAGGCTAGATCCACACAGAATACACGCTGATTATAAAAAATAGCAGCATTTCTCTGGACCTACTGCGTCCCAACTCCACAGTATTATTAGACACAGTAAAGTCAACTCCACAGGAAACTCATTTAAGTGACTCGTGGACTATAGGAATGTTTAAAAGGTTGATCTAGAGGATCTTTGATCTGGTGAAGCTATGTTAGATTTCAGTAGAATCAGTATCTACACATTTTTTTTTCATAGCAAGTGTAATTAGGGTTATGTGAACACTGTTTAGACCTAGCAAATTCTTTGAAATGGCCTTCCTCTTTTTGTTTCCATCAAGCAAGCAACTGCTTCAAATTAATAACTATCAGCTGAAGTAAGCAACAGTTTCCCGATATGAACCTATTTTTTTCCAAAAAATAAGAAAATTAATTTAAAAAAATTAAGAGTGTTAACTTACTAAATATGGTTATTTTGTTTATTTTACATTTTGCAGCATCAGTAGGTTAATGATATATGACAAACAAAAGTGTTTCTTGGGCTGGATGCGCATGTGATATTGAGAAATAGAACCATGAATGCAAAGACAACTCAGTGCAAAATGGCTGAAAGCCCACAGAACTGCAGTCACCAGTTACCCTACTCTTCTGCCTTAGCAGATTTAGATATTAACAGAACATACAATATCTTCTTAATGGGACATTATCAAGTGTTTGCATATAAGTGTATATATGTGTATTTTCCTTTAGTTTTAAAGCCTCTTAGGCACTTTGTCAGAATGGATTCCCCTCATTGGGCAAATGGATTTATCTCATTCTCAGCACAAGACAGTTTGACCTATTGAAAATAAAACTGGCTTTGCTGCTTTAATCCAAACCCACAGTCATTGAACAGTTGACACTATTATATTCTGTAGGCCTGATTAAATCTGTCATAGGCACCCATGTGGTAAGGGAGAAAATAATGTATATTCAGCTAGCAAGAAAGATCATCTAACATATAGAAAAATATATCAAAAAAAGATCAAGGTTTTCATTGGTGACATTTTTGTGCAAAGCATAAGTCTGTCTGTAACTTAGTCCTCAGTTGAGCTTCCCTCCAGGCTTCCCACATACAAGGTGGGATTCACAGTCAGCTGAAGGTGCTTTGGTTCAGTGCTGGAATCTGCAGGGTATCTCAGATTATATCTCAGAGGATATCTCTCTGAATCAAAACCTGCTTCCTAACAGAGCAGCAGTCTCATGGAGTTCAGGTGTTCAGATAACAAAAAGAAAGGGTTTGGAGAAGGAGACACGAATTCTGTCTAAGTATATGGGTCTTGCATAGGTCCTGCAGATTGTTGAATAGGTTTATAAACTTAGCCACCAGCTGAGTTTTCAGGTAATCACTATCTAACACAAAAATCAGGAATCAGTGGCTTACTCTTCTGCTGTCATTTGCCATGGGAAAGAAAAGGTAAGCATTCAGTTATTTCTTTTCATCCATTCGCATTTGCCACATTCAGCTAGTTTCAAATTTTTTGGGACTGATTAGCATTGCTTTAGGGAGAGCAGAGAAGGGAGAATAATCTCAGAAATTATTAGGTAGTAGCATCTAATTTTGGTGCATACTGCTGCCCATCATTTTTACTAGCACTAGGACAAGGAAAATTTCAGAATTTAAAAAAATGCCCAAACATAAACAAAAAAAAACAAACAAAAAAAGGCATCATTTTGTTGCAGTGACTACTATTGATCTGCAAGTTGCAGTTCGGCACACAGTGCTTTGGTGTTGTGCCAAAATATGTAAATTTCTACTGTAATGCAAAAGCAGTTAATGTTGACCAATTCCATAACTGGCTCAACCATTTTCCATTGTTTTTCACTGATATTCAATATACTTTTATTTAAAGTGAAACTTAAAAATAATATAGGCCTAATTATAGTCACATTTAAATCAATGATTTTTACACAGCATTAAAATTACCTGTCATTTTTTAAGGTTGAAGGCTATATCGACTTTATCTAAACATTTTTTAAAACAATGCTCTCCAGTTTTAAATGGAAGTCATTGGTGAGCAGGAGGGATAATGAAGCGTGGGAAAAAGATGCAGTCATGATTCAAATTGCTAAATTTTATGGAAACGCACAATCAGAAAGAGCTCATTTGATATCTTTGTGTGCATTTTTATTTCCCTACACAAGTTAAGACTGAGAAATGTTTTTCAAATGAGTTCTATTTTGTTCACATAGAAATATTGTATTTTAGGAACTAGAACGTCTAGCATAACTGCTGCAAGTATTTTTATTAATAGTGTCTTCTTTTACAAATATACACAATCTTCATATATAAGCATATCAATCTTCCCAAATGTGCAATCAGAATCAAATTTTGTGGGCCAGAGGGTCTTCTCTGTTATGGAATGACTCTATTCTTGGCTACACACAATGGTCCACAAAAAGTAATTACAAACCAGTTAATTACTTTATTTATTTCTGAACTAAGTCTTGTTGCTTCTCATTGCACTTGGAAAATATCCAGAGAAAGATAGATTTTAGCTAAATTAATTAACAGTTGCTCTTTAGAATTTGCAGGGATTGTTTGTTTTCCGGTTGTTTTTATATGAAAATTCTGTTGGAACTTATTTCTTGGGTAGTTGGGTTATACTGAAGAGTTGTACTAAAACCTCATTCCTTTAGATATGACAATTATGCAGTCTCTGTGCTACAGCATATTAAAAAGTTACATGCAACATCAACAAGTTTTCCCATCTTTCCTGCAAACAGAAATTAATTGATAAAAATTATATAGTTGCTAGTAGGAGTAGGCAGGTCTGGGCTTCATCCCTGGCTTTCAGCTGATTAGCCTGGCTCATCTGACTCCAAGACATGACTTATAAGATCACTATTGACACCTAAATATCAGGAATGCTTTGGCGTTAGACTAAAAATTGTCATGGGCAAATCTGAAACATATAAACCTGCACAGACTGTTTCAATTGTCTGTTACTACAATGCATATTTTAATCCAGTAAATGTGGGACATTTTTGTAGATATTAATTCAATCCCATGTGCCATGAAATCATAAAATCTTGACTTCCTAAATGTGCATCCACAGAGATTTTGAGACAAAACTACTCTTTTCCTTGATAATATCTGTTTACATAAATATATTCAAATGCATGATATCTTGAAAGTTTAAATAACTTCTATAGACTGAATGGAGAATTAATCAGTCAATCATTAATGACAGTTAGCTATAAGCAGAAAGCCACAAAGCTGAGCTTTCTAAAGACAGGCATGTATATCTAAGAAGCAACACAGTTAATTGATATCCTGTTTGTGACTTATTGCAAGGAGACTGAAAATCCTGTCATTAGCTTGCAAAATCATTTTCACTTCCTTAGCCCTTTTCCTTCTGAGTACATTGTTTCCTTAGCTACAATAAATCTTTTTCTTTTTTGTTTTTAGACATGTACACACAATTCAGAGTGAGGTTGCAACCGTTAAAAGTAGCAAGACACGGGAGACAACCAGATGTAAAATATCAGTAATTCAAACAGCATTGAGAATGCTCATGGGAAGAATCTATGTTTCTTACTGAAATAATTAATTAGATTTCTAAATATTTCTCTGTAATATTTCTAAATATTATGGTTTCAGATAAAATTTTGGAAACAGCAAATCTAAAACAAGGTCCATATTTTATATTATCTTGCTGTTCTCAAGACAAATTGGTAGTGGAATGAAACAGGATTGTTGCAAGTGTTGTTATGAACTGAGTCAAGGAGAAATTAAAGACTAAAGACTAAAAAAGTACCAGCTTAGAGAGAGATTTCTTTCTCCTGGGACCCTTTGACCTCTCTTTGGGCTGGTAAGAATGCTGCTTCTCAAGAAGGTGACTATAACGGTGGGATCTAGCATATTCCATCAATTGGATTCAGCTGACCTCTTTATCATCAGTTCCCTCTGAAAATTAAGTTGGTACAAACTTAAGGAATTTATTGCACATTTGAGTGGATTAAAAAAACCAAGAATTTAAAAATTAATGCAAATTTCAGAAACTTAATTCAAAGAAGTGTTTTCTATATTTAAAGAAAAAATTATAACATTTAAATTCTTACATATTTACCTACTTATTAGCGATCATGATTGAAAGTACAAAGATGACTTTGAAATTTGGTTGATACATTATATCCAGATAATGAAACCTATTATAATATAGCTGACATTCAAATTTTAGCTTATAAGAAATTTCTAACCATCTTCATTCTCCTATCTTGTGGGGGAGGTGTGTGCGTGCGTTGCAAAGGCATGATTTTCATGGTTCTACTGGAGATTCACCTGTTTAGAGGAAAATTTAAACTGATGCTCTTGACTGTCATGCTATCTACTTCATCAAATCTTGATAAATAATATCCTTGATGAAGGTTGAGTATTGTACTATCTACTTCATCTGCTCTAAATACTGAGCTGGAGAAAGATTTGGTGATGTTGGTCAATGACTCCACATGACCTGGCAATGTGCACTTGTGGCTGAGAAAACCACCAAAATACCTCAAAAGGATTGTGACCAACAGGTCAAGGGAGGGGTTTCTCTCCCTCTGCTCCACTCTCGTGAGACCCCAACTGAGTGCTCATCCTAGTCTGGGCCCCCCAACATAAGAAGTTGGAGTGAGTCCAGAAGAGGTCATAAAGAGGATCAGAGATCTTACAAGGCTGAAGGCCTACCAGAAAGACAGAGAGGGACTATTTACAAGGGCATGGAGTGACAAGAAAATGGGAATAGGCTTCAAACTGAGAGACTAGGCTTAGATTGGAAGTTAAGAGGAAATTCTTTACTGCAAGGGTGGTGGGGCAGTGGCAGAGGTTTTCCAGAGAAGCCATAAATGCCTCATCCCTTGAGGTGTTCCAGGCCAGGCTGGATGGGGCATTGACCTGCCTGATATAGTGGAAGGTGTCCCTGCCCATGGCATGGGGGTTGGAACCAGATCATCTTTTTGGCCCCTTCCAAACCAGGCCATTCTGTGATTCTATGATGATGATTCCACAACTACCACAAGTTTTGTTGATATGGTTGTGACAGGGGGGCTTATGATAGCTAAGGAAAACCTATGCAGTTTTTCTTCTTGGTGTTTTTTTTAATTTATTCATTGTGTTATTGATGAACCTCTTACAGGAACTGGAAACAGCATTCACTGAATCCTTGTAAAGTGTTTCAAATCTGCGTCAGCTGGTAATAATAGCTTGGCTCAGAATTGCATGGAGCTATTTACAGGGGCTTGAATATTTCTGTTTTATTTTCTTTTTTTTTTTCTGAAATTAAAATCACTGTCTAACTTGATAGGTAGAGAATATTTTCTCACCTTTTGAATATATTTTTCCATATCTTCTTCTAAATAAAAGTGTATTTTCTGGATAAAACTGGAAATCATGTCACACTAGAGCAAATGAAGGACCATAATTCACAACGCACCAGCTTAATCTTCTGAATACAAAAGCTTTTCAGTACAGATGATCTGTGAAGCATGCCAAGCTTCCAAGACAGAATTCAAATGACAGGCAAGTCAACAATAAATTCTTATAGTAAAATTAACTGTGCTTGTATAGAAAACAAAAGCACCATGCAGTGTCTCTGCAAAGAGAAGCAATGTGCTTACACCCTTTGGTGCCACAAGTACAAGGGCTATACGACATTCAGGAGCATTTTTGAACTGCAAGAATGACATCGAAGATTCAGTCTTGCTGAGTCTTTGATGAATGTGGCAACACTTTCTGAGAATGTACCTCTTTGCAGCTAGAATAACATCAGTTATTTTATGTTTTAGATGTGGATACGCAAACAAGTCAGTGTGGGGCAGTCTGTTGTGTACAGATCTCCTCTGCAGTCCTCACGCACAATGAAACATCTATGACACAAACCCTTCTTCAAGAAAATAGTAAATGCAATGAAATATCCCTCTTTCATTGTGTGAAGGCCCTTTTTTTGGCAGCCATAGTATTTCACAGACTTAGTGGAATAGAGAAGAACTATTGTACAATAAATCAAATTACTTCTGAATTATGCCTACCTGACTTTTGCTCATGTGTTGACAGGCTGATTCTGACAGCAGACATTGTGTTTTCTATGAATACTACATTTTGTTTATGCAGCACATCAGGCTTGTTGCCAGAGACTTTAGATGTAACCTCAAAACCAACATTATAATAACAAGGATATTTTACACCACATTGCACTTAGGCTTAGCAATCACCTAATTCCTTTTAATGGCAATTGCCAGTTACAAGACCGAGACAGCATGGAGTGAGCTCATGTTAGGAGATCATTAACACAGCTAGTTGCCAAAAAGTGCAGCTCTGTCAAGTATCAGGTTCTAGAGAAATCCTGCAAAATGGAATGCCTCTGCTTCTGTCAACATCACCATGACCTGACTGCAATCTAAAATTTCACATAGCAGGTAGCTGAACTTAAGGATTGTCCTTTTCTGTGGCTTTCATTTTTAATATCTTCCTCCTATATGGATTCTCTGGTATCTTACAATTAATTAACAGATTGATCCCATCAGTGAGATAGTCAGTGTTTCTTTTTTTACACATTTGTCTATTTTCACTAAATGCATAAGGACTTAATTTCCTTGTGAATTATCTGTCATGTGTCAGTAAGATATGGTGAAGGACAGATAGGCAGAAAGATAGTATTACTAAGCAAGGTGCATTTTCTGGATTGCTAAAGATAACTCAAAACCTTTCAAAACATGCTAATTAATATAACCAAACATAATTTTAACAAAAATCATTGTCAGGGTGCTAGAGCATCAGATAGAATAGCAAACCTCCTGTCCTTACCTCTGACCAAAGCTGGATTTGGTTTTCAGCAAGCCTGAGGAGCTCTTCAGCAACACATCCATGCTGCTTACATTGCAAGGGAGCGACTGTGGCACCAGCATTTCCCCTCATCAAATCGGGTGCTCCATGCCCTGAGTACAGCCCTGCTGCAGGGCCCTGCAGTGCTGTGGGTCACACAGGGCTCCACAGCTGACAGTGCAGTCACCAGCCCCATCACAGGCGTGGGCAATGCTGTGGCCAAGCACCAAGGCCTCTTTCGGTTCCAGCAGAAATGAGAGTGAGCTCATGCACTTACAGTGGGGAAAACCACAGCAAGAATCATCTGGGGACATGTGTGGTATTCACATTCTCTAAACAGAGAGAGACAATTCTCTCTCCCAGGATTTTTCCTGGGGAAGGCAGTGAGAAAGTTCAGAGAGAGAAGAGAAAACAATTCTTATCTCTATTCCCTGCGCCTGTTGTTTGGTACATGTGGAATGTGTTATAGAGATTCTTTACCAAAAGGGATTTGTTAATTGGACTCTTCTGATGGTTGTTTGGACTGATTGACCAATTGGGTCAAAGCTGTGCCATGACTGGAAAGGGTCACGGATTTTTCTTTAGTTTTATATAGTTTTAGTATAAAGTATAGTATGTGGTGTAATATAATATAGCTTAGTAAAGCATTTGTTCATCCTTCTGAATCGTGGAGTCAGAGCACGTTATTCCCTGGCTGGGGGCTCCCTGCATCAATAGACATGAGTCTGCCACTCACAAAGTGGTATTCTTACCTCTCCTTATAGGATGAGGCAACCTCTTTTAAGAGTGATACAATCCTTATGCTATGCTCTTAGCTTCTAACCTTCCTCTGCCCCTACCCAAAAAATCTTTCTATTGCCTGATGTACCAAGATCCTAAGAATTTTGTTTTCCATTTGTTTTCCAGCTCTCTTAGACAATGTTCATATTGTAAGCCTGATAAAGAGTAATCACAAAAACACCAGCAACTTCACTACCCTCACAGCCCAGACTGGACAGTGCCTTTGTTAGTGACTCCCTTGGTGTCAGTAGAGGCTTCCCAAGGGACCAGCAGCTGAAACATTCAAGTGCTGAACATTTCTGTTCGGAGAAGATAAGCTACTGTGAGGCAGTGTGCAGTATTTATGAGTCTCTTACCACCTCAACAGTTATATTTTTTTTAATTCTAGAAATAGATTTATGGAATTATGTATGCAATTCTGGAAATATACGCACTGAGGGATTCAGATCTTTCTCTAAAATATTTTCAGTAACGAGGTTTGTTGAAGTAAGTTCTACACCTTAATATCTTTTCTGTTGAAAACTATCACATGCTCTAAATTTAAGATCCTGTGGCTTACAAAGAAATCCGTGTTCAAGAATTCAGCTTTTCTGTTTAATTAGCTGTATTTATTAAATAAGTATAATTCCAATTTTAAGATGGTGTAGGACGACGATTGTGAAATAACTTCTGAACAGAGGTTGTAACATGTGCCAAGACGCTACATATGGTGAAATTTAAACAAATACTTAGTAGGATAATAACTCACAAGGGAGTTAATTGTCCTGGTTGTACATTTTTTTCCTTGCACAAACTGTTAAAGTTCTGGCCCTCTTTGTTTTCGTATGAGCATGTCATTCTGCTAATGGATTTAACACTACCATTTGCCCCAATTTCCTCATGTCTACTTCAATCAGCACACAAAGCACTACACAGAAAGAAATGCCTATAGATTCATCTCCTTCATTTCAGAGCCCTCAAGGAGGAAATCTGTTATTCCCTTTCCTTTGAAAAACCGTATTTAGTGATGGATTAAGGGATTGAGGTACAGCATGCAGTGAGACCTTTCCCAGAGCAGAGGTGACTTCAGAACCATTGAGATAAATGCTGTTTCCATACATATTGCAGAAAAATACATTGATTTCTCCTAGTTTTTAGTTGTCATCACAGTTTTGTCTTTGTTGTTACTTACTTTCTTGTTTCTTTGAAATTTCTTTACCTCCTTTCTTTAGATTGTAAATTTAATTCTCACTCTCACAGTCTTTTGACTATCTCCATTTGCCTTAATTGAGACTTGATTCTGGGAATTGCTCTTTTGAATGCAAGATGTTTATTGGTTCTTGTTTGTTGTTTTTCTCTTTTTGTGGAGTCCTCTCAGAGCAGATAAGGGAGTAGCGTAATGCTCCATATAACAAATCTGATTAGAAAAATGTAATCAAAGCTGACTGCCTTTCAAGCCTCACCTTTTTTATTAAAAAATGTCTTTTTCATGCACAATTCAAGGCTTTATCACCTACAAAAGGTGCTAGCATGCCAGAAAAGTCTAATGGCCTATCTAGTCTTTTAATTATAATATCTGAAACTTAAAAGGTATTTTTTTCTGCTTTGGTGTAGTGCTGCAATTTTAGGCATTATGGCATTAAAACAAACAAACAAACAAACAAACAAAAAAAACCACCAAAAACAACCAAACAAAAATACATTGTAAAATTATTAAAGCAAGCAATCATGAAGGAAAATACTAAGAACTGAAGTTACTTGAAACAACATATTTTGCTGTCAGAAATTAGTGATTGCTCTTTTTGTTTCTCTTGAGATTTATCTGTATATTAAGAAGATGAAATAATTGAACCTAAATGACATTCTTAGTGATTTTCATTTCTTGATGGCCATGGAATATGTCAGTATTTCCTTATTTTCCTTTTCTAGATGACTGCTTTCAAAAATCTAGAATTTCTACAGTCAGTGGAAATCTGATTTCTTGCAAAAATATATAGTAGAATTCATTATTCCCTTATTTCTGAGACATCTCCTATGTGAATTCTACAGTTAGAACAGAGGTGTTAAAATTTTACTGTCTCCTGCTTTGCTTCATTAACATTGAAGGTAACAAGCACCTTCATGGCCCACACAATTCCTTATTTTTATATAGTTTTTACTACTCAAAATAGGTTTCAATGTAGTTTTCTCAATTATACTTTCACCCACTTGACTTGCATTTTCTACTGAATTTGAATTTTACTGGCTGTAATGCTTCTGGAAAGCAGCATCCAGATCCCTGTCTGTGACTCACTGCAGAAACCAAGTAGTGACACTAATGAAACTTTTTTATTTATTCACTCACAGAACAGAAACAACACCATATGGCTGCTCTGGCCATTCTCAGATTATTAAAGTCTGAATACTGGCAATATCTACAAAAATGTTGATAAGAAAACTGCATTCTTCTTAGTTGACAGAATATTCAAAAAAGAATGACAAGGAAGAAATTGTTAACTTTTGATAAATAAGAGGAGAAGACACTACTAATAGGATACTTCTATTTTAACATGTTTCACTGAATTCAATTTGTTAAAAACAATTTTTTAAAAATTTTGATAGTGTATTCAGTTTTATGTTATATGCTTTTTTTATTATGTATCACTCACTCATTGTTTGAAATGAAGAGAGGAAAAGCTGATCATTATACAATTTTCATATGCTGATACCCAGCATGGTTTGTCCCAAGGACTGTCCTACCAGACTAGGTCTATGAAATGCACTCTTTCATCCAATATTTGAACTGAAACTATTTTATATTTTTATGACAGACAGAGAAATTATCTATGATATTTTTCATTGTTTTACCTAGCCTCTAATTTCTCATGCCTCTTCACCTTGTTATGTATCAGTGAAAATAAAATAGATATTTCCTGGATTAAAAAAACAAAACAAAACAAAACAAAAAAAAAAAAAAAAAACGAGTGTGACCTGTGGCAAAGAAGGTCTAAAGGGATGGTTTGTAGACTGTTCACACATCATTTCTTCATCAAGACAAACTTTGATGGGCAACATTACTAACTTGAGGCTGTTGCATGGTCAATTTAAGCTGATTGATGACCCTATTTCTATTCATTCTAAATGGCTTGGACATCACAAGAGTACTTTGGCATCCTTAGGAAAGGTTAGGAGTTTAACAAACTATCGTGTTATACTATTTTGTCACTGGTGGAGGTGACAAGACCTGGATTTATCAAGATAGTTAAGGGGGCATTAGCCTCCTATGCTGCAGTCTAATTATGGTGCGTACAGTCTCAATCATGTAACAGCAACAGCGTATTTGGTATAATCATCCCATCCATGGTGGCCTCTGTCGAGCTATTCACCTAAGGGAAGCTAATAAATATTTGTTGCAATGTTTTCTCTTGAAATAGTTGCAGATACAAGACAAATTTCTTTCCACAAAAACGTTTCAAGGCACTTAGAAATGTTTTTTTCCTAGTAAAAAGGAGGGAAGAGTGCATCTTATTGGTCCCATGGGAAAGAATGCAGCAACCAAAGTTAGAAAGTGAAAAATTGAATAACACTAGCTCTTTATACATTTAGGCTGAAACCCAGTAAATTTTTAACTGCCTCTATTGTGAGGTTTTGTACAGTTGTCTACTCGATAAATTATCTAAAAAAGTAAACTATTTTTAGATCAAATTTATTTCATGTGAGAACTTGCAGGTGTCCTGAATTTGCTGTCCTATATGTGATCCTAACTCTGTATCATTTGAGTAGAAGATTGGCAGTCAGGAATTTAAATTTTCATCTAGTATTATATTTTACTTCCATAATCACTGTTGGTTTTGCCTTTCCCTAATCACAGACATAATTTTACAGCACTGGGATGATCTTTATCTACCTTTGATCAGAGTTGAGTTCTTTCATTGTTTATAAATTTATGTCAAAACTTTATGAAAATAAATTTCAACTTCTGCTTGGTTCATGAATGATTTAAATATTGCTCAAGGTAACTCACTGTTTGAACAGAGAATTCTGTCACCCCAGTGATATGTTTTTGCTCTATGACTAGATGAATGCTGAGCAAAAAAAAAATCTATTTTATGCTGCAAATATTTCTGAAATTAACATTTCTGTAAATATTTTCCAGATGAAAGTGAATAAATGTTTTCAAGTAGATGAAAGTTTTATTCAAGGTAATGCTTGTGAAAAGTTTTACATACTTGCTAAAATCTAGGCTTTAGCTGCTGTCGGATGATAGCATTTAGTGCAGTTTTTGATCAATCTCCTGTAGTCTAATTCAGGTCTTTTTTTCTTTTTTTTTTGTTGTTGTTGTCTTTCCTTTGCAATGAGATATAAGGAGTGAAATATCCTTATTTCATGTTATACCAGAACTTTTTTCTAATTAGACTTAAGAATTTCTTGTGAAATGAGCAAAATTTGAAGTAGCAAGAAAAGTATGAGAGAAAAAAAATAAATATCAATATCTCTGTGGACAAAGAAATTTCTTTCAGGAGACAAGTATCTTTCCATATGCCTAAGTAGTAAAAATTTAGATTAGAAATTACATGGGAGCATTATCTGCATATTCATGTTTTACAGACAGGTAACGAACCCTTTGGAAAGGGTTGTTCCTTATCCTAACCCTTTGGAAACAATTTACACCTCTTGCTTAAATTGACTTTTCCTCTGCTTCTATACAGGTGAAATGCCACAGGAGTCAGAGTAAAAATATATTGACATTTATGCCATTGAAATGGCATAAATGTCAATATATTCCCTTTTCTATTGAAGGAAAATTTTTAATAAGTTTTCACATATATACATATAGAATCAGTTAGAAGTTTTTTAATTTGTACTTGTGTATCATTGCTTGCCCTCTGTTAGACTCAGACAAACTAGTCTGCTTTTTTGCTTCAAGAATCATAAAAAATCTAAATCATAAAAAGCACATAAAGAATAAAATTGAAAGTCTTAATGTTTGAAACTACAGCCTTGCGTTTTTGGAGATGGAGTTTCTGTCTCCCAAGTCCACCACCCATAAGGAGGAAAAGAAGGTAAAGCCTGGTATTGAACCAGGTAGGTAATTTGGAAATGTTCTGCAATCAATGACTGCCTCTATGGAATTTATAGCTGGGATGCAAAACTCCCCTTGGTGAACTAAAGGACAGATTTTAGAACATGGTTTCATAGGTAGGACCCATGGATTTTGTTGACTGGTGTCCTCTTCATTATTTTTCCCCAAAAGAAAACTTGTTTTGTTATAATAGCTGGTTTGAAAGTCCACAGAACTGCCATGGCAGCACATGGGGTGCAGAGATTCCTGCTAGCAGCAGATGTGGGATGTTAGCATCCATCTCACAGTAATTTAATTAGTATCTAGTTTGTTTTTCAGGTAAGGAATTACTTTAAAATTTGATTGCGTATTTTACAACTATCTAGGAAATTTTTAACTGACAATGGGTAAAAAAATTATGTCTGAGGGACAGGAAGGCCTAAGAACTTCACATTTTAGAATCCTTTGAATCAAATCTGAATTGGTAGGAAACAGAACGCTGATGTCACTTAATGTTGTTTGTTAGAATATGAGCAGCCAGTCTCTGTTCAAAATCAACAGCTGTCTAGACCTCCACATCCAGAGTTCCAAGTAGTATTATTCATGCAGAGGTAGGAAATATCACATTTATCATACATACAGAGTTCTAAAAGATGTTATGACTGTAGATGCTGAATTCCTGTTTCACTTTTAGAGAAAAGTCCTTTTAAAATCTGAAATAAAAGAGTATAGAAAATTTGCCCTGCCATTTCTCATGTTTTTCATGGGTGAAAGGTGTTCAGTCTTCCTGAAAGAAACCTTTCTTTATAACTTTAGCTACCTAAAACTTCAATGTCTAGTCTAAGAAAATAAATTTTCCTTTTCCACATTAAGTACTGTTGAAAGCTATGCATCCAAAGGGCAATTCATTTAATTTTATAAACAAGGGAGAATTAAGTGAGATGATATTTTTTTTCTGTTCCATTCTCTAATTAGGATACCTATGCTCCTAGACTAGAAAAGGAAACAAATTTATTCATAGAAAGAGTGAAGAGGAAGAAATAGTAATACAGGGCTGTCGGGCCTATATCTTTGACTGAAACTTAATTTCAATTTCCTCTCCCTCCGTAATCTCCTACATTTTCCTTTTATTGTTGTGGAAATAAAATTTGATTTGCAAAGAAAGTGTAGTTTATTAAAGTTAGCAAATAGAAGAAAAATTATATAAATTAATAAAAAAACACCACCAAGATTAACCTGAACAATGTCAGTCTGCTTCTAGTGGGAGTTGTATATGTGGACCTGTCTAAGTAATCTAACTTAAGCCTCTATCTTCTTCACATCACAGCCTGAAGCAAAACGAGAAAGATGAATAGTGTAGACCAACTGGTATTTTAAGCCTCCACAATAAGCTGTGTGTAATTTAAATCCTTGTTTCCTTCAGTAATTATAGCAATAAGGACAAAAATCAGAGCTTGGACTGGAATATATGTTACCAAGTTGGTAATCTGCCATCCTCACATTCTCCTGTAAAAAATAAAGTTGTGAGTCAACAGAAACAGAAGACATCATCCCAGAATAACTATCTGGAGATGGACCAACTATTATCTCATCAGAAGTTAATGCAACTATATTTAAAATTAAAAGCCAGAAAAAACAACAGACGGAAGGAACGCAGTCAGCAGCAAAAAAGCATTGCTGTTTAACTGTAATTTTGATCCTGAACCTTTCCCCAGGGTCCTCTTCCATCTTGCACTGTATCAGGCAGTTGGCTCACGGAGTGCTCTGCACACGATGGAGATAAGCTGCACATGCTGCTGTGTGTGTTTGGCACTCAGTGGCTCACACTGCACAGCTCTTGGGGAGCTTGGCCTTGGTCTCAGGACTTTGCATCTCCCCCACACCGTTTTAAGTTTCCCTTGCCATGCCTTCAACACCCTTCATGCTGTTTAATTTCAAACAGAATATCTTCTGAATATAGAAAGCAGAGAACATATTTCGTTTGAGCAGTTTTCTAAATTATTATAAAAGCAACTGTAATATGATTATTTAGTCCTTGTGAGTTTGATTCATTAACTGAAAGGGAAAATGAGATGATGGCTGTTCCATTGTTTTTTAGGGAGAGAAAAATGCTAAAGAAATGGTAATATCTTTTATTAGACCACTTTATAAGTGAAGGAAAAGCAGACTTTTGTACATGCAGATCTCTCCTCAAAGAAAAACAGAACCAGAAACACTTTTATGTGTTTTCCAAAATTACAGCATTACATGGTTGATGGTAAAAGAAGGTTGGGGTATTTTTCTAGAAAAACTAAAGTTGAAATATGGTCAGTGGCATGGGGAGAGAAATATAGATTCATTAGGGAATTGGGTTTTTTTGTTTGTTTTGTTTGTGTTACTTTATTCTTTGGTTTTTGGGTTTTTTTTATGCAAAACTTCAGACTCAAAAAAAACTTATTTTAAACCTCTAAATAGTTTTGACAAAAACTCTAAAGTTGTAATATATCTTGACTGCTTTGGGTTTTTTTCCCATGTTTTTTCCAAAATGAAAGATTAAAGATCAGAAGTGTCTGAAACCTATCTAATTCAGGAGAATGCCCAGGATTTGGACTGTGGAACCTGTGTGAAAGCAAATAATCTCACAAAATGTCTTTCTCTTTTGAGTTAGGAAACTAAAAGAGCAGCATATGAAATTTTGTTCTTGACATTCATCTCATTCCCTGACTTGCTTCTTACTGACACTTGATTTGGAATGGCTCTTCCTTGTCCCACTTATTCATAATTAGTCATCTCTTATAGAAAACAAAGGAAAGAAAATGGTGATTACACTAAGATACAAGGAAAAAATGTGTTCACTTATAACCCTAAAGAAGCTACAATCAGGTGCAAATTTTATATCTCATTGCTGTTTATCAGAGACATTCAGAAAGAATAACTACTATTTGCTCTTGTAAGACCTTGGCGAGAACACAAAAAGATGCAAGAAACTAATAAGTAAAAGTCTATTGCCCACTGAGAAAAAAGAGACTGATAAATGCACTATGAAACATAAAACAAAATTTATTAAAAGGTGAAAAGATTACTAAAAAAAATTATTATGCAGGAGTTATGATAACATGGAGGATAAGTTGGCAGGAGACTATTCAATCTACACTCTGAACCTACAGAGCGTACTACAGATAGGGAGAACTAAAGCCCCCATAAGTGTGGTTGTCTTACATTCTGGCCCTTGGGTACTCTTCCTGCCCATGCATTTAATTCATGGAGTAATTAGGACTATGAGCAAGTAAAAGTGAGGACAAAGGCACTGGTAGAGTTAATGGCAACATTTTTAATTGCGTGTCTAAGGTGTGTAGATCTCTATCTATAGTGAAGACTATAGATCTCAAACAAAATGCGGAAATGTGGGTGAGAGGTGTAATGAAAAGATTAGCCTCACCATTCAAAAATAAATAAGTGATTAAAAAAACTTAATGATGCATTTTTTTCACCTGCGTTTTTCAGAATACAAGCAGTGTACGTACTTAATTTGTAATGCAGAAACTGGAACACAGACACACACATATACTTAATAACAAGGAATGTTAAAATGCTGCAATGAACAAGTTGGCACAGCCAACAGAAACCCCATTAGCAAAAATGTGCATTTAATTAACATTGTTAAAAGGATTGTCAAACTTCTTTCTACCCCACTACAAACCAAATTCAAAATTAAAACCATGCATGAATCTTGAAAGGAAATTTCCTGTTGTAATCAATGTGTAGTATTAGTAAGGTTTTTGTGTCTTTGTTCTTTTTTTTTTTACAGGCATCACTTAAAATGTGCAATGTGCTCTAATGTGTGTTTTTATATATTTGGCACAGATCTCAGATTGGTAATGATGAATTTTCCTGGCAGTCAAATACTTGGTTCTATCAGATCATGGAAATAAGCTCTTTTGGACTGAGGTCTGCATGGAATTGTACCAGTATGTGTGCACTGACCCCAAGTTGAAAACATGTTTCATTTCAACAATTTTAATGGAAACTGATAATTTCTGTTGTTTTCAGAAGACTTTTTAAAATTTTTTTTTTTTTTGCCTTAAAAGAGCTCAAGAGACATCACAATACTTTTGCCAAAGAGAAAAGCAAGAGGGAAAAAGTGCAAGTACTGGTTTAGCTTATATAGCATTTAACAGGATTAAATAAAAATGCAAGTGATGCAGAGGGTTTTACCCTGGTATCTTCCAGCACTAAAATTTCTTGACTTCACATGGCAAAGCAAGTCACATGAAAAATAATTCTGAAGATGCGTAACACAAAAAAACTCACAAAACACAACAGCAGCAACAACAACAACAACCAAACAAAAAAAGAAAAAAAAAAAAAACACAACCCAAACCAAAAACCAACCTTACCAAACCTGTGGAAATTTATTACATTTTGTAGCTGATATATTTTTAACTTGTTGCCTGCTGGAGATCTTGCTGTCTGTCCTCAAATTTATAGAGATATACAGGTGTTTCATGACCTAGTTTGGTAGGCTTCTGTGAGAAACTGCTAGAAACTTGCCCCATGTCCAAAAGAGCCAATGCCAGCTGGATCCAAGACAGACCTGCTGCTGGGCACAGCCAAGCCAGTTGGTGACAATGGCAGCACCTCTGCGTTTAAAAAAGGTAAAAATGCCCTGCACATCTTCAGTGGGAGGGGGGAGCGAGTGTGTGTGAGAGAAACAACTCTGCACACACCCCGGGCAGTGAAGAGGCAGGAGGAGCAGGCACCCCTTGTGGCAGGGCAAAGGTTTCTCTGCAGCCTCTGGTGTGCACCAAGGTAAGGTGGCTGTGCCCCTGCAGCCATGAATGGCCACAGGGAGCAGAGGCTTCTTGCAGCAGTGGAGAATGCCATTCTGGGTGGATGTGCCCAAAGGAGGCTGAACTCCCATGGGAAGCCTGTGCTGGAGCAGGTTCCTGGCAAGACTGAGCAAAGAGGAGCTCACACTGGATGGAACAGGCTTGTGGCAGGGCTTGTGGCCCATGGGGGACCCACATAGGTGGTACATTTTTCACTGTATCTAACATTAATCTGGATTTAACAAAGAAGAAATAGTGGCAGACAAAACAAAAAGTATGTTAATAAGTTAAATAATTATTAAATTTTGTGGGAATGCTAATTATTAGAAGCTGGAAAAGTACTGTGTTTAGCCTTCTGATCTGAGTCTTTGCACCTGCGAAAACACTATGTCCTTGGACATCTCTAAATGTGAGAACAAGGAGTCAGAGAGGCATAAGAAAGTAGAATGCAAGACTGAAAGAATGAAGAAGAGTTGATGTTTAGCTTAACGAATAGAATGCTTAAGTTACAGAATATGCATGAGCTTATTAACACTATTATAAAAGTATGTAACCTGATCAATAAATTAGAGACCAATGATCATCAACCCCTAAGAATGTGCACGTCTCCCCTTCGCCTCCTCAAATAGTGACCCTTCCTTAAATAGAGTATCTTTCCTTAAATAGTGATTTTTTTTCTTTTAACAAATTTCATATTTGCAGATGAAAAATGGTTTACCTACTGCTGTTTCTTCTGGGACATTTGTCTTTCAATTTCAGCTTTCGATATGAAGAATGTTTTCTTTTATTATGCACCGTGCTGGCTAGACAAACTTTGTCTTCTCTGTTTTTAGAGCAAGTCTTTACCTCCTGTACACTCAAAAGCTGTGACCCATATTCTGCATATTTTTTCATATGGAAAACACTTCTAGCAGTAGAGGCAATACCATTCTGTCAGGCTGCTCTCAGGGCTGAACCTGCTGTGAGGCTGGATACTACTAACAGGGGAAAACTGTGACCAACAGCAACTCTGCTTCTGTCTAAATGAGGTCAGCTCACACCCTTGGTACTCCTAGATAAAGCAAATCTAATTAAATGAGAAACTATGAGCTGAATTAACCAAAGAGAAAGTTAATTTTATTTCTAAAAGTAACGATAATTACTGAATTTTTGTATCGGCAAATAGAGGTACCTTGTATAGTGGATCATACAATTCCTGGTGTCTGTAGGAGTTCTGTGACATTGTTTTCACAGAAATAATATTCATAAGGCTAGTTTTAGACAAATTTTCCACCAGTTTTGCTTGCTTAAATAGATTTATGATAAGGGTCCATCTGAAAGAGAAAGGTTATCCTTTTCAACAAGCAAAAAAAAGGCCAAGGCCTTTCATGTTTTTTAGGTGACTGAGGAATGAGGGTTAGGAAAATAGAAACTAAAGTATGACACTAATGCATAGTTATATGTTTGTGGCATAATAAACAAACCTGAAAATGCCTTTTTCACAATGGAAATGAGGTGAAAAAATTCCTAGCCAGAATATTGTTTTGATGCTGCCTATTATTTTGAGCTTGATGTGAGTCTGATATTTTTCTTAAATATTCTCTTTTGGATCCTGTAGAACAATGCATTTCACAGTTCTTTTTTACTTTCTTTAGCAAAGAAATAAAAGCTAAAAACTAGGATTTGTAAAGGCTCAAAATGCCAGAAAGAAAAAAAAAGGAAAAGGCTACCATGAGCTAAAATTGTGAATTGTGGAGACCTTGCTTATTTCATGACCTTCTAAGGAATAATCCTGGCATATCAATCCTTCATGCTGGCAATATTTTTCTCTGCTAGAATAATTAGTAGCACATACTATAATAAAAACTTTGTTATTTCCCTCAGAAACAAGACAAAGTATGTTTTTTGCCTTCCTTAAATGTCAGAAAATTGCATTACATTAGCAGACAGAGCTGCTGTTAGCGCTATCACCTTATCTGACATTACAAAAATTCTTCTTACAATAAACAAATGAAGTAAAATCAGATGTCCACTAAAGCATTAATAATTTTATAAAGTGTTATTTAATTTGGATTTTTCCTAGCTCTGTCTAATGAGATTTGCTGCTTGTGGATTAACAGGTTGAGCAATTAGTCTACTCTTTAGTGTAATTATTCCTTCCTATCCATCTGCCCCAAATCATAAAAGTTCCTTAAAATCTATTTAATTGCAGCAGATTTTTGTTTTCTCTCCTCTAAAGGCATGCTTTGAAGGCAGCATTTATACTACTTACTCATTCTGCTGTGCTCCTTGTGTCTCTGTGGAAATAGGAACACAAAGTGCGTGAGTAACTGTGATCCTCATAAAGTCTTAGCTGCTAGCTGAGGTGCCACTTGGAGGCCATCAGAGCATGTATCTGCTGAACATCCTTTCCTCAGTAACAGAAGAGCCTCCCTCCCCTGTCCTAGTTCAAGGCATGGTACTGTCACTGTTGCTTCTGACCCTGTCCCACAGTTTCACCAGTCATGGCTCTTTGTGGTTCTTCAGGGCATTATCCTAATTTTTCTGCCCAGCAGAAAACAAAGCAATTGTTATAGTGTGACCAGAGAACTCCTGTGGGAGGTATCACAGCTCCTGGGTTACGCTGAAGTTACTGCGTGGTACTCCGATCAGTGGCTGCAGACACTGGCCCTCAGGAGTTCTTTTTGCAAGGGATCCCTACTGGAGTTATTCTCACCATGGTGCCATTTGGCCTTGCAGGTGCAGCCAGTTCACAGCTGGGGCCATGTAGCCCTTCCTCCTTACTGAGTTTGTGAACTCTAAAATACGGACAAAATTTTCATCTTGAACTTCACCATCAGTAGATTGTTGAATTTGTTGAATTTGCATGGGGAATATTTGCTCCTTGAGTAACGCTGCTCATGAGTGTTATAATCATGGATAAAATTGAATTATCGCTTTAAGATCACCTTTAGAGAGCCAGAGTCACCCAAGGAGGCATCATCTGCTGACACCACCACAACAACATTAACAGGGAGGTTGGGGCAGCCTGCCTCAGGGGTCCTGAATCATAACTGGAACATTCTAAAATGTCTGGCTTCATATTTACTGGCTGCATATAAGCTAGAAAAATTGATAAGTCGTTGTTTAGGAAGTCTCTTCTATGAATTGTTTAAGACAACCTTCAGGCTCTTGCAAATACATAACTTTTTTAAGTCATCAAAAATTTAAATAAATGAATGATTTAGATTTCCAGTCCTTGTAAGGACAATTTGAGAAAATTTTAAATATTTAAAATCTCATAACCAGTAGATAAGTTTGAGATAACTTTTCTTGGTACATTTTCAATACTCAGCTCAAAAAAGAAACACTTGGAGACAGGCCTACATCAAGTGACAGGATACAGAATCAACATTCCATGTAAAATGGAATATAACACGCATTAAAAAAAATAATATTTGAAAGTAGAGAAAAAATCACATGGGTAAGATGGTATTTTCAAAAGCAAGAAGTGTAGGTTTCTGATTGCCCTGAAATCAGTACTGAGACATTCAGTGACTTCTATGGGAGCAGATCAAGTACAATGCTGTTCACATTTTTAAGTCCTACTCATAAGTAACTTTTATATATCTGAAAATAGGGAAACATACTCTGGTAATGAATATTCAGTTACTTCAGAATATTCGTAACTTTCATTTGAAAAGTATTTGAGTACATATGGCTACAAAATGTGTGCTGCATCCAATCTATTTTCCTGGTGCTTGATAGCACCAGTCTGTAATTGAAGCACTGGAAAAATTGATAATTGAACCCATTCAAATAGCTGAGGTGCTTTTTAATAGATTTCTCTTTTGCTTGAAAAATACATTTTCAATAAAATGTTTCTAGCTTTAAAATCCTTCACAATCTTTTAGGAGTAAATATTGTTGAATTACACAGTGATTTTCTAGTGTAGAGAGGCAGGCAGATATGCTTACATATCCTTTCCTAACAAAACTGTAATGACTTTTCAAGTGCAAAAAACCCATTTAAAGAAGCAATTATAGAACTGCCAGAAAATACATAATCAAAAACTGCAGATGAGTCTGTGCCGATCTGTACATTTTGGGCTGCATCGCCTGCAGCATGGAAAACTGTCTACAGGATGCTTATTGCATAGCTGCAGGTCAGCTTTAATAATAGTAATACCTTCCACAATGTAGCTGTTCAAAATGAATTAGTTAATTACATGTATTGACATGAATCTAGATAGAACCCTTGAGAATTTAGTTTTCATTATCTTGAATGGCAATCTGAGATTTAGCAGAGCAAAATAGGAAACCATGTAGTCTGGAAATGATGTAAGGAGACTGGGAAGTACCACCAGAAGAATGAGGATGCTTTTCAAAAAAATAAGTGAATGATGCAGGTGATTATCTTCTGTCTCTATGCAACAGAGATGATGTAGAAATATATTGCACATTCTATCCAAGATGCCTGTATAATAAACTTGCATTATACCAAGTTAATTAATCACATGTGAGAATAATTTATCTTATCATATGAAATACAGAAATAAATTAGCAGGAGTAAAAAACCATTGTAGTTCCTGCTTATAACTGTGGAATATGGATCACATAACCAATCACATCCTGGGCAGAGAAAATTACAATCATAAATAATAATCCAGTCAATGCCCTTCAGTCAGGAAATACAAAAGTCTCAGAGAACGTCAATAAACTAATTGAGTTTGAACAAAACCAGGGTGAAATTTCAACAGAAAACTGTAGTCAAAATTAGACAGGATCTAATTATATGGTTTTAATGGGAATATGAATCTGATTAACTACACTGCAACAAATATTAGACACAAAGTATCAGCTATAATTGCCTTCTGAAACTATTTTTAGAGAGAAAACTTGTTTTCTCTCTAACTCCTGATTGGGAAGTTAGAGAGAAAACAAGGAGAATTTAATTAAAAGAAAAAAAGACTGACAGAAATCAAAATAGAACAAAAGAATCATTGCATTGGTCTAAATTGATGCTTCACCTATATCCCTATCCTGTCCCCAAAGAATGCATAGGGCAATCCTATGTTTTTCTCAGGTCTAATTTTGGTGTGCAGAAGACCAACACTACACAGAAAATTAGAACTTTATAAATGAATAAAAATATGCATAGACAAAGCGTTAGGACAAGCTAGCCATGCAGTTGGGTCAATACCTGACAAAGTAATCAGCTTTTACTTTTTTGTCTCAGTCATAATTTTGAAATGAATAATAAGGTTCATTAGAAAAAAATTATTTTTTTTTTACCTTTATACTTTCCCAAAAAGGATTTTTCTAAAAATGGTAGCACACTAAAAAAGGTTTACACTTGTATAAATCCAGCAGAACTATATTAAAAACATAGCTTTTATTTTACTATTAAATATGACACATAGGCATTAAAAAAAGACCAAAACAAAGCAGATGTAAACCCTCTCTCTGTAGGTTTAATTGATTTTAATCATATCAATATAAAATTTGCAATGTAATCACATGGACTTACTGTGCTATTTTCACAGATTTCTTTAATGAATGAAAATTTGTTTCTGTAAAATATTGAATATGAGAAGACTGAAAGCATCTATGTTCAACTGGAACCGTATAAAATTATTTGATATTTATTATCCAACTTTTATATCAACAGTGAGAAAAGCAATTTTGTACTGTAATCTCTTTTTACCATGCTGTGTTGATAAGGAAAGCAAACATTTACTTCATGTACTATTTTTACAAAATTAGGCAACAATTTAAAATAAAAATTTAAAAGTAAAATCTGTATTCATAATAGTAGTTCTGGTTGTATCTTCCCCACATTTCAGATTGAATCACAATCACATTTTTAATATAAGAGATTACTTTTTAAAGTCTTGTTCAATAATTACATAGAGTTGTTTACCACTGTATGGTTGTTGTGTTTCATTGATAGATGAGGATCTTTCTCTTTGTCAACTTGGTAAATGTTTTGAGAAAAAAGGTGTTGAATAAAGATACCATTGATATATCTAGTTTTAAAGGCCAGGTAATGCAGCTTCATAAAGTCATATATATTTGTGGTGAATAACTATTAGGTCATCTGATTTAGTTCAGCCACAAATAACTCAAATTAGTTTTGCATTATTTGTATGAGGCCCCCTGGGATATTTTTCCACAGACATAAATATCAATTATAGTAATTGCATCCTGATACTCAAACTAAATTTTCCTTCACTCAATTTCACCTCACTCTCCTCTCTCATATTCTTGGAATCAACCAAGTCTGTAAATGTCCTTTTGTAGAATAATAAACACTTAATTATCTTTTCTTCTTTATTACCAAAAGACAAAGGTAAGACAGGAACCCTTCTTAATAAGGATGAAAAATGGATAAAGAAAGGGATATAACCAATTCACCAAAGACATCTGCAACTGTTTTGAAAAGAGGCAATAATCTTCATGAAACACTAAGCAGAGTGAAATTAGACAATATTATAGGGCGGGGTTAAGTTTTGTTGAGTCTGTGGCACCAATCTGAAGGGCACATATATTTCTAGTTAGTTGTTCTTCATTTGCATGCCATAGATTACTAGATTTTGATCTATATTACCAGTTAGGAAGCCACTAGAATATGAGGAATGAGAAGATATCCATATTTTTTCTATTTTCCAATCATTGTTTAACAAGGCTGCTTGCAGGTAGTATAAACTGTCATGATTTTCTGATTTAACCGTTGCTTAATTTGTTACTTAATTCAGTTAAGTAGTGTCTTTGAAAGTCAATGGTCATATTTTCAAAAAAGCTTAGGTCTCACAGGCATCAGCATGAATTCTCTAGATTTTTCAAAGAACTCGGGACATAGTTTGCAATGATTGTCACTGAAACTTGAAGCTTTTAATAATCATGTCTTAACCACATTTTTTTAAATAATGACATTTTTTACACTGATGATTTGGAGTATTTTCTGTTCCCTATTCTGTTTTGTCTTGATATATATGTGCAACAACACAAAAGTTAGCTTGAACCATGAGCTTTATTCCCTTTTTCAAGTATGATACTACTGTACTAAACAAAATCTAACTCTTAATTGAGTCACTAGACTTTCTTCTTAACATTATGGATTATTACTTTGTCTTTAATTTTGCTTATAGTGTTATGGCTTGTATTGAATTCAAGGCTAAACTAGCTTAGTCTTGTTGACTGTAAGCCCTTTTTAACTTTAACACATCTAATTCCAACTACTATTGCAGTTTCCTATATATTCTCCTTTCCGTAATGCTCAGCATGTATTAAATTAGTATTTATAACAGTCACCTAAAGGAAGCACCAAGAGCTGGCAGAGACAAAAGTCCATCTCAGGATGCACCTGATCCTAATTATGTTATTTTATATCAAATAAAGGAATTCAATAAGACTGGATCCAGATCTTGGCATGGTTCATTTGTCTCACATGATTATTTGCACAATACTTCTTTTTAAAAATCAGTTATGGCTAATTATCATTTAGGAAATAGAGGCAATGGCTTTTAGATTTAAAGAAATAAAACACTTTGCTGATAAACTTCAGTGTCTGCTCACCATGAACTTTGTGCTGATCTCTCAATTTTTTATTCTACAGGCTTTTCTTTAGCCAAGTGGTTTTAGGTACAAAAGATTAAACAACCCTAATCAAGTTTGGGTAGTGAAAGGGCTTGAATTCAGATAGTTCAGCTTCAGTGAAGCCAAAGACTTACTGTCATGCAACAGTGAAACAAAATACAGCAACTTCACTACTTGAATGTCACTAAGTAGTTATAAAAAATGTCATTGAAATCAAAGTTCTCAGGAGTCTCATGGACAAAGAATTTGGGATTTGTTATCTACCAAACCCCCTCTGCAGCACAGAAGTCAAAACAGGGGAACATGCCCATCAAAACATGGAAACTGTGTTTACAGATCTAGATTTTTCAGAATTGTGTTTGGCCAGCAGAGATTCTCCAAGTGACAATAATCTGGGGGGGAAGGGGAGGGAAGAGGGGTGGGGGCAGAAATTCAGTATAATTTGTCATAGTTCACTGCTTAATTATTTTCAGTTTCAAAATGAGCAAAATATCCTAACCTCTTGTATAACATTGTGACACATTATTTACCGAAGTGTGGTGCTGCTCCAGGTGACTTAGATTCCCAGTTTACAACCTTACCCTTGAAAAAAACTTTCACTTGAGTCTAAGCCTTGATCTATACCGGTACTAAAAACTATGTCCAGTTTGCTTATCTGCAAATAGATGTCATATTAGTTGAGCTGAGACATCAAAGATGGCAAGAAAATGAAGAAAGCCACATCACTGCCTTGGCTGGTTTTTGTAAAAGAACCTAGGATGCTGCATGGCCTTCTAAACACTGATCAGCATTGAACACATATGTTCTTGTAGACAGTATCTTCAAGGGACTGAAAATATTCTATTCTTTGGTATTATATGGTAACATAATACTATCCTGTAAACTAGTTAAATAACATTGTCCCTTTTATTTTTTTTTTAGCTGAGGAACCTAAGAACTTGATAAGCAAACAGATTATAGACTCATGTAAAAAAAATCACAGATCTCAAATTTTAGAGATGCGCATATTGTGCCTACATTCTAATTATTCAATATGTTCAAAATCACCATGATAGTTACATTTTTCCCATCATTCACAGATTTTCCCTAGTCTGCTGAACATGAATTCAAACAGGGTCTCAAAATCAGAATCAAAGTGCACATGAGAAGCAGAGGATATCTGACAAATTAAATCTACTCGGTATTTATTTGACCTTGGTGGTAACTCTGGCCATTAGAGCGACTTAAATTTCAAGGCAAAAGTAATATACCTTGACTGGTTATAGCTATGGATGTATAAAGGGTTAACTTAGAAATGTAAGAAATTGTGACAATCTTTCATTGTGATGTTGAATAATACAGCATAATAGAATCAATAAATATCAATATATTATAATGCACTTTTATAATGAAATCATTAATTTTTCTTCTAGCAGGGACAATTACATTTTGGCAAGACAGTCAAGAATCTGCAGAAGAATATATGAAAAGGATAACCAGTCAAGGCAGTGACACTTTATTATTTTCCTCCCCCACCTAACTTAGTGCATCTGCATGCAAGATTTGTCTGTCTTTTGGCATTGCTCAAATCCCAGGATGTTGTGTGAAGTGACTTCGCGCAGATACCCTCTAGTGGTTATATTTTCAATTCAAAATGGATATAATTTGCTCCTCAGAATGGAGTATTTACTTAGGAACTAAAAAGATGAAAAAACACTCTGTCTTTTAGTTTGCCCCTGTATCAGCAAAGGGAAATTACCTTGGGTTTCTCTGCTCTCAGAGAAGTTAATTTCATTCCTTCTTTTTTCAATTCTGCTATAATACTGGGAGGCTTCATGGTCTCTTGTTCCTGTTTTGGACAGATATGAAAAAAATTAATCTCCTAAAATAGATGTACAATCACCTTTTGGCCTATTTTCAGTTAAAAAATACTTATGTCTTAATTTCCTGCAATGTCAGAGCAGAATGGAATGAATATCAATTATTGCAGAAATATTTTCTACCACTGAAGCAAAGAACATTCAAACAGGATTTTGCTCCCAGGTCTGTAACTGAGCTTTACCTTCAACTAGGCAGTTGCACATTGCATGCCCCAGTATGAAATAGGTATAAAATTATTGTTTCCCTTAAGCATTTAGCCAAGCATTAAATATGTATTTGTTAACTTTTGGGGCAGCAAGGAGTGCAGATAGATCCACATTACTCCCTACAGTGCCCTTTCCGAAATGAGGCTTAATGAAGAAATATAATCAGGGACATTTTCAGGATTTGACGGAAAAAGAAGTACCAAAAATGTTCTGGTACTTTTGTGCAGCAACATGCCCTCAAAGGCTTTGGTTCCTGTAAGTCTTTCTAAACTTTCACAAAAATCTGTAATTTGACAATTTTGAAATAAAAACTTTGACTGGGTAGATCAGTGTTGCTACTGCATGAGAAAAATACCCATTCATACTATTGCTGAGATGTGCCTGGAAAAAAAAATTAATTAATTGCATACATTAAAGGTTTGCATTAATAAAAATCAACATATGAATTATTAAACCCAAAGAGAAAATAATTAGTAATATTTTTAGGTGTTGTTAAAATCAAATCAAATAAAATTAATAAATATCACATTTTATCAGAAAGGCCATTCTTGTCCCTCATGACAGAAGAAAGACCTTCAGAACTTAATGTGGTACCTTGCAATTTGAATTATGAGGTGATAAAGAAAAGTTACTTTATAAATTTCAGTCCTTGCAGTTGCTCACCATGTGTCCTTCAATGCTTCATGAAAATAACCTTTTTTTTCCATGGCTATTATGAAGTTTCTCTTATTCCCAGAAAGAGTTATGAGTTTTGGGAAAATTTTCAGTTCTTTCCATTGATCTTTTTTCCCACTTCTCATCATGAAAGTGTTGATAGATGACATTACTATGGCAGTAGTACGGGAAATAGCAGAAGCATTATCAACACCTGTGTGTTAAGAAACTCAGAATTGCTGATTATTACCTTTATTAAAATTAATCTCCTCCTTTTCCTACTGCCTTGAAAATTTCAGGTCTACTTGCCGAATTTTTGCCATTTCTTCTAATGGAAATAAACTGCTAGTCATATGTGGGTGTTTTCACTTATTGTTGATTCTCAGTAAGAGTCTCATACACTTAATCTGTGAGTGGTCTTAGATGTCAAAATATGAGGTCTTTTGGTATAGAAAAGATTTCCAAAGAAACAGAATCCTCAAACACATTGGCCCTGATTCTGGTTTACATAAAGACCCCTTTACAGATTCTGGCAGCACAGAGGAACCCTAAAGTGTATTTAAATAAAATTTATGCCCACTCTAAGATTTTTTTTATACTGACAGAACTGTGTAAAAGAAAATCAGGTCCATTATATCTGAGGTGATTTGTTCTTTCAACTGTTGCACTGTATATATGAAAAGGCATTTCTTTATAACTTCTACAATGACAACAACACAAATTTAGAGGTAAAAAGGAAACAATTTTGTGAAGTTAAAAAGGAAAGAAAATGTAGGATTATTCTGTTTTAGAAGTAATAAAAAATAGGTTAATTTTATAAAAAGCAATAAATTAATAATTCCTTTCCTGATTTTTCTTTTGTTATTCTGAGAAGCTGCGATGGGACATGCTAAATATCCGAAATGTTGGGTTTGGACCAGGTTTCAACACAGATTGACTGAAAGACGGTTTGCAGAAAATCAAGCCTGTGACCTCATGGAGCAGTTATTGCTCTTTTACAATGATAAAATAAAAACCAGAAATAATCATGTGAAATGGCATGTATAGGATGGTTCTTCACTTATCTTGAAGAAAATGTGTTATGGAGGCAAATTTTTAAGAGTTCATTTAGATTGACCATGAAAAGACATACTTGAAACTATGTTGAAGGGAAACATTCACTGATTTTTTTAAAAACTGTAGTACCTGTGGCCTTACAAGTTAATTGCAGACAAAAAATGGCATTTCTGTTTGATTACAATTCATTTCCTGGGCAAGTAGAACACAGCCCAAGGTCAAGCATTCACATTGTTTCTTTGATTGTCCTTTCTTTAGACCTCTTACCTGGAGTTCTGGCCTTGGCCTTGCTCCATTTTAAATTTGTTTTTCCTTACATTTATGCCAAGATTCCAATGGATTCCAGCCTTTTCCTGTGCAGTAAAACCCTCTTATTTTTGCTCCCAGTGGAATGTGAAAGCATAGAAAACAGAAGACAGCTTGCACATTTAAAAAGATAATTATTTTTCTGCATTAATTTGTCACTATATGCATTATGTTCCAAGTCCATATTGACCTGAAATTTCCCTGTTATTGTTTGAAGTCTCTAGAAACTGAAAATCTTCTGTGCTCCTTGGCAACATTCTCATACTTTGGGATTACTTCAGTGAGCTCCACCAGCACTGGCAGTAAAACGGGATCCTGTTGGTAACTGTGATTTGTACACCTGTTGGAAAGGATTCAAAACTCTTACTCTGCCCTGTCTCCCTTTTTTATCTACTTTTCCTGTCTTTAACTTTTGCTTTCCCCTGATCACTCATTACTCCTAAGAACCTGTACACAGCTAACAGGCAGTCTGCTCTAGCAAAAATTGTTTTGGGACAACTAGTTCCTCATGAACCTCAGCCAAATTTGAATAAAAATCAAAGTTTTCTACAGTCCCTGAAGTGGAAAACACAGTTTCCTGGATTCAGGTATAATAAAAGAGAGTATCTGGGCTTTTTAACCTGTTTTTCGTTTGTGTTCATCTATTTCATCAAGACACAGTAAAATGTAGATTCTTGAACATATTGTCCTTCTTGGATTTTCTTTTGAAGTTATTATTAGAGGTCTCACAACACTGAGTGAAAAATAGGTGCTGCCTATTATCATGAAAAGAACATGAAACTTTGCCTCCTAGTATAAATTATTTTATCTTCACAGACACACAGAGAAAAAATGCTGAAATATCTTGGAGGAAAAACAAAGGGCACTGTGAGGTGGAACAAAATTATTATTAGTAAGACAAAGAGCAAAATATTGAGGTACAGTTATAAAAATGAGGTAGCTTTTATACAAATAAATAAAGTACCTAAAATATAGAATCTTCTTAATGTATGAGATTTCACTATGCTTTGCTTAATAAAAATCTACTTTTTTTCCTGTCTCCCTTTGACTACTTGTACAACATATGTCTTTACTCAGCTTGACTTCTATATATTTCTCTAGTTGGTTGGACTTAGTTCCATTTTAATTACCAATCTGATAATAACTCAAAAGACGTATAACATATAATTCACAAATGAGTGAATAGTTTTCAGATGCTGGTTAACAGTTCACAGGCCACAGCCACCATTGCAGTTCTCCCGTTATCTGACAGAATTTTTCCTTAACATTCACACAAGAAAAAAGAAATAACCAACAGACCTACCAGAGTGATGTTCACATGACTAAGAATTTCTTCTGTTTTATTGATATTATAGATGCCACAACTGATACAGAATGAAATAGGAAAGTCTGAACATATCAGCAGAGTGAGAATCAGAGTACTGAAGACTGAATAAGAACCTAAAGCAGCCTGCTTTTCTTCATAATTTCTTATCATTAGTCATTTTGTAGGTAGATATTAAAAAAAGAACTAAAGGAAAGATATATTATACTATATCCACTGCATAACCTCAGGGCTGCAAGCACTATATAAAGCAAGCAAACAAAACACACCAAATACACATAAAAACTTCAAAGACACAGGAGTGAGTGGTATAACAGTTTCCCCTTTCTTAGCACAATCTGTGAATTTTGCCAGGTTACCTTGTTGCAGTGTGTTTGTTTTGATACTAAACCTGAGTCATCATCACTTAAAGAAACAGTTAATCTTCCTTGAATGTATGCATAGGGGAAAGTACAGCAAAACCTCTTCCTTGCCATTAAAGGACAATAAGGACCGTATGAAATTATGAAATTACAGAAGGCTTGACTTGTAGAGGCAAAATAACAAAGATTTTATCTGAATTAAACAGAACAGGATAGAGAAACCACATAGCAGTTTAGGCTCTAAGTCCCTCACTGTTTTTGCAACTACATCTGGCTAGCTCTTTTCATGCCAATCTTGCACACATAGGTAGCACTTCCAGAAGGGGGGACTTGGGAATTCAGACAGGCAGGAGATGGATGAGGAGAGGTCTTCTGCATGTAGGATCAAGGTTGTTAATCTGGCTTGCTGTCCAGACTGCTGAAACTCTGATGGATTCAGAGCCCTTTCACCATGCTTTTGGAGACCTGAATGCTCATTAACTCCTACTACAAATGCACCATTTTACTGAGGCAAAGATCTTTTGTGATGTTGAGCAGAACCAGAAATCAGATCCCTTATGACAATGTTTATATATTTCCTACAAGGCTTGTTTCCCCTTGTAAAACGTACATCTCATATGCCTTGATGTATGACATCACAGACCTCCATAAACATCTTTCTTTTACTGTAGTCCAGGTGTAGTCATTCACCTGAGTCAATATATCGAACACAATTAATTGAAATAAATCTATAAATCTTGAACAGCTGCAGCTTTTGGAGAAAAAAAATGCTTTATGAACACAGATCTATTGTCACCCCCCGCACAGTCACATTTTCACCTGCACACATAAACACACAGACACTCATCGTGTATGACTCTGTAGCCATTCTCAATAGCATTCATTCCACTTTATACCACCTGTCAAAACAGCAATTTAATTAGGTTAAGCTGTCTGGCTTTGTGAAAAGGTTTTACTGTACTCTGTTGTCTTTGCCATAAAACTAATAGTTTGACCAACTTCTGAGGGGACAGGTTTTTGCACTTGTGAAAGTCAAATTAAAGCCACCTTTGCCAAACAGAATAATAATAATAATATAAAAAATAAAATCTCAATGTCTGAAACTTTGAAAGCAACACTTCATTTATAATCTTTTCCTAGTGCCAAAGTACAAATTATGTAGCAAAATAGAACTGCAGCTGCAAAGTAACCAAGACTGTAACCTGGAGCACATGTTATCCCTGCAGTTCTTGGGGCAGTTGCAAGACAATGAAGCTACCAGAGGACTTTTACTTTGCTCTGCACAACATATTTGCTGTCCAGTTCACTGAGGAAGAGAGTGTCTCTTCATTTTACTGTCATCTCTCTTACACCTGTGTAAGTCTCATTCCTGTGACTATCAAGGTAACTTTGTGCTGGCCATGTGAATCACAAGCTCCCTGAGTACCAAGCTAGCTGATGACTGAAAATAGTCTGGTGATACTGATCTATCAGAATAATCATTTTTGTCAAGGGTCAATACTCAAAGTGGTTGTCTAAGGAAAAAGGAGCATTGTTAGGCATTGTTAGACATCTTGGGACTTGCTAAGGAGTACAGCCTCTGCTAACAGAGTCTGACTTCAGTGGGAGTGAAAATGTCCAAATTCCTGCCATTGTTTCTACCTTGATTTGCCTGGGGTTTTTCAGGATTGTGAGATTCTAAAATAAAATTCAAGAGAAGCTTCCATTTTTTTTGGTAATTAATACTGGTGTCACTTGCTAATACAAGTGACAGTACTATGGTGAAAGTCTATTTAGTATGCAGGGCATGTTCTTTAAATTTATAACAAAATTAATATGATCCCTGAGGCTCGTACAATCTAATTAAGATGAAGGAGATGATCAATTAAAGTTTACCTGACAAGGCACATGCAGGTTTTAAAATTTTATTTTAGTTTTGAACTAACTGGTTACGTACATGCATTGACGACTAAGATTTTGGCCAATGTATTTATTTATATTGTAACTACAGGTATGAACTTTGTTTTATCAGAATGACATACCTTCAGTACATTAAAAATCAAATAAAAGAAAGGAGAAAGAAAAAATCTAAAGCAATTTTAATTAATAATTAACACTTTATCTTCTGCTAGTTATCCATAGCTGTTGTTTTTTTTTCCTTTTCCTTGGAAAAAAAAACTTATTTTAGCTGTTACTTTGGTTTGCCTGCTCACAGAAGAGTGGGCCACTTGGGATAAGATTAAATAACTAGGTTTTATCAATAGCATTTTAAAAATACACTGCCCTCAATTACTCAAGTCTGCACACAGACTTTCCAAAGGTGCACCTCTCCTACAGTTACAACAAAACATAACTCAGGTGAGATTTCAAATATACCTAAAAAGCTTTATATATGAAAGCTTGAAGTGTACTTCTATTTCAGTGTAAGTATTGTCCATCTTCTACACAGCTGTGAAACAAGCTGCTTCTGTTCATACTTCTTCTTGTTCTCTAGATGCACTTTCACAGACTCACACTATGAGCTGAATTGGAAGGGACTCACAAGGACCATCCACTCTAACTCCCAGCCCTGAACAGCACCATCCCCAAAAAGTAATAACATATGCCGAGAGCATTGCCCAAATGCTTCTTGAAAACTGTCAGGCTGGTGCTGTGACCAGTTCCCTCACAGAGACTCTGATTTTTATTTTTTTTTTTTTTTTGTATAAGCCAGCCTCAATCAGCAGTTTGTAATCTACCTTCCCAAGTCAACAGAAACTGGTTTTGAACAAGCCAGCAAGCTGTGTATTTATTCTTTCTTAAAAGAAAGCAACTAGCATGCAATGCTTTTTTATTTCTGCTACCTTTTCATCCAAGCTTCTTTTTCTTTATTTTTTCTCTGCTCTTGCTGTTTTCTGTAAATCTGTATGAAATGAGTGAAGTAGGACTTTGTTTTCCAAGCTCATATTACACTTCCATGTGTGGTTTTCCTGAAGTATTTCTGTTTCTCCAATGTTGCTCTAGCTGAGCAGAAGCTGTGGTTTACCAAGAATGTTCCCTGGAATGTGCAACCGGTGGCAACTGCAGTTTCCATAAACCTAGGAGTTCTTTTTCCGATAACTAGAAAATGTCATGCAAATAATTATATATATTTTCATGCATAATTCTGCTTAGCCAATACCAATTTTCTGGATTCAAGTGGAATTTTTCTGCACGGAGTAGATCGCATTGCTTTTAGTTTGTTGCACAATGGCTGAATCACTTCTGCTTTGCAAAGTGCTTATAGTCGAACTGCTATAGTGAAGTTATTCTGTTTGTTTCTAAGATTTGAACCTTATGTAGTTTGATGCAATGCCTAATAAGTACTTTCAGGGAAAAAAAATTACACCTCCCTCTCATACTCCTAAGCATATACCGCTGCAGTTTTCCTTTTTGCTAGGTCTGTTAATCATACAGCTACAAGGCACAGTGGTTTGTTAAGCTGATTGACAGAAAAAGAAGTATCAAAAATGTTGTGGTACTTCTATGGAGCAACATGCCCTCAATGGCTTTGGTTCCTATAAGTCTTTATAAACCTTTACAAAAGTCTGCATAGCTTTTGTGTCAAAGAGATTTCCTGCAGATTTTCCTGTAGCATCATTTCCTGACAGCACAGTGAAGGTGTCAGCTGTGGTTCTGCTGGTCTTGACTTGTCAGCATGATGTATACTGAAAATACTGGCCACAGTGGAGATGTCCTACAGGTGGTCACCTTTTCTGCCTTGTTCTTTATAATCACTGTGTGCAGCAACCAAGATTTCAGTCCAAGACCTTCAAATCCCTATATTTGAAAATATATTTGCAAATATTATAGGTTCACAGAGAGTTTTTGGACTCTCATTCTTAGGTCATATATCTCTTTTTTTGCTGTCAAAGTCATTAAAAACCAGCTAAACTTCTCTTTCCTCACTACTCTTTGGGTGCAGCCTGGTTTCAGTGGGAGCAGTGTACTTCTAACATTGTCTTACATAAGAGGTTTAATAAGTCCTTTTTGCATTTAGATAAATGTTGGCTCTTGGTTACCCTACCCTCAGAAATCAAGAACAATGATGGAAAAGTAAGCAAGGCATGGATTCATTAGGATGCTTTTCTAATACACTCTGTTCTCAGCAGCTCTACTCATTGCAAAAAATGAATGTCCAAAAAGTTGTGTCCTGGAGCATTTACTGCTCTGGGTTCCGATGGGGTCAGTGCAATACTTACCTAACGGTGTATGAATCTAAGTTAGCAGTTATATTTAATATAGCTGAATTTATGAGAGGAAGCAATTCAGCCTGTGCCTGAGCTACAGAATGAAGCTCATTTTCCTTGCATTCCCTCTTCACTTGCACAAACAATCAGCCCAGCAGTTCATAACTTCTTTCATTTTGTAAAAATTCTGTGCTGGGTGGTATGATAATATCTCATGATTTTCTTATATCCTGGCAGCTGTGACACTACTGCTGCTAAAGTTTTAATTTTGTACTGGATCGTGGTGTGATTGTTAATGCTTGTTCTTCATAACAAGCAAAATGGATGGGAACAGTAATTGCATAGAGTTAAAAGAGGTTAATTGGACACACAGTCTTCTCTGCAGGTTGTCTGCTTGGCTGTAAAATCCAGTGACACTGCAAAAAAAACATCACCTCAGTAAAAATATGATGTCTATATACCATACACAGCACACTGACAGAATTTGACAGTGAACTATGCTAAGCCATTATTAGTGCCATGAATAAATTTATATAAATATTTATATAAGTTCTGAATTAATTTTGCTAGAGGTTCTATTACTATAGTTTAAAAAACAGGGGAAAAAATTTACTTTCAGAGCATATATGTAGTTTATAATCCAGCATGTATCCAATTTATAATCCGATTTTAAAAAAAGTAACCTGCATGTCTCTAAGTGTACATATGAAAAAAATGGGGTAAGAAGGTCAGAGACAGAGTTCTTATGAATTTGTTTGATTATCTGCAGATTCCTTTCTGCTTCACATTTCATTCACGCCATTTTCACTTTATAACTTTGCAGGAAACAATGATCAGTGTCTAAAAATCATAAGGCCCTGAGCAAGCACTAGGCACAATTCTATATGTATTTGTATATATCCATGTAGCTGCTGCTGCTACCTTATTCAGCCTCTAAAGGCTCCATGTACTGATGATTCTAAAGTATTGCAAGTTATGTCAGAGACAGATGCCAACAGTTGTTATCTCAGTGTAAAAATTTCATGCTGCAAAAGCAGCTGACATTAATGGACCTTCTGTGGCAACCTCATGAGTGAACAATTCTGCAGTGAGAGCAGAAAAACTCAGATTCTGACTGAAGATATATATTAAAATAAAGTCCCATCTTCAGTGCCTCTCAAAAAAAAAAAGCAGCAATGATGCTTAAGAGTTGGGGTGACTTTAAGGGATAAAAATACTTCCCCATTTTAGTTGTACAAGAACTATGTCTATTTTATTAAGGTTAAAAACAATGCTGCATGTGGCTCTTTGAGACAGGAAGGGTGGGACTGATTTCTGCATGCATAAGTGTAAGCAACTGAGTATTTTGTTTATTCACATATTCATTGTCCCACCTGACAGCAACCTGATCAAAAAGGTACAGATAATATCCACAACCTGCACATACAGTGTTGTTACTCAAGACAATGGATGAATACAGAAGACAAGACTATATGCTCTATTTGAGTTTCAAAGGCTGTTAAATATAGTTACATAAACTCATTTTGCTCAATAATTTTACACTACAGTAATTTAACTACTGACTGCAATCTTCTACTGTTTGATAATCTTCAGAGGGACAAAATTTGTTGATGATACTTATTGGGTTTACCACATTTTCAACCATGTGTTCTTATAAAAGTCCCCATCTCTGTTTTGATAGCACATTTACAGAAAGGATATGAACCAAAATATCCACATTGACAAAATTTTGCTGATGCAAATTTTATTGCTATAAGCAAAGTCTTAGTAACTTAGGATATCTAGTTACATGTAAGGGGAAAAAAAATCAGTCGAGCTTTTCAAAACACACTTTAGAATATTTTGAAGTTTAAAAAATGCTTAGCACATTAATATTAAGTAAAATACATTTTGTTTTTTCTTAAGTAATTCACAAAATATAGAATAAATAAAGAAACAAGCAAGGCTTTTTTCTTTCCAAGAAGCCTTGCTTGCTTCACTGTGAGCTAGATTTTATGCTAGTTAGATTTGGTATATGCATCAGCAGGGAGATAGAATTCATAATAGCAGCCAAGGTGATTTTTACACACTTCCTTTAAGGCGGTACTTTCTCAATACTTTAGAAATTATGATTAAAGCTCACATCCTCACTGGATTTATAATAAAGTATTGCCTATCGATCATAAAGATGAACAGCATTATGTTTTGGAAAGGAGTCCTCTCTTTCAAGCCCTGCTGTAAATAAGACATGCCAACATAACTTTGAAGAAATCTTTCAACAGTCCTACTGGGCATGGTGGCTGTTGCATTAGAGATGCAACCAATGGTTAATAAAGCAGTTCATAAATCTTCAATCTATTATCTGGCTGTAGGAATGATGCAGCTCCTTAAAAGTCCATAGAACGGGGTTGTATTGAATGAAATTAAAGGGACGTGGTCAACCTAATATCTAAGCAATTACTAAATATGCTTCTACAGACATTTTAAAATACACTGCCTGCTTCCTAGAATTTGCAGGGGGGTTATTTCTAGGTAAATCACATATTTCTGGCTGATTGCTGGCAGGTCATAATCCCAAATTTTTTCTACTCTGATTGCTTTGGGTTTCAAAGATCTTAGAAATGGAACCTTTCATTCCCTGCAGAGAATAACCACTCCATACAGACTCACACAAGCTTTAACAGAGTAAAAAGATTCTTTGTGTGCTCCTCCCAAGCTGCAAACAAACATAAAGAACTGCTACTATCTGTCTGCAGGTAAGTACTGTGCTTGGAAGAACAAGGAAAATATAAAAAGAGTTTATAAGTGTTTTCTTTTCTGTTCACCTATCAGAAAAACACTGCAGGGCTGGACCCCTGGCAATACAAATCATAGACTCTTCATTAGTGGTGCTGTGGATAAATAGACACATTGTACCAGTCTGAATGGGGAAGATGAGCTTCTAGAGTGGGGGAAAAATTCCCAAATAATTTATGGGGTTTGGAGTAATACTGTAAGGAAAGCAAAAGACACTAAAAATCTTCCATGGAAATCAAGTTAGGATTACAAAGGAAATAATTATTTAGCAGAGTGTTTTAAAGTTCAGGGTGTAGTGACACAGAGAAAATGTAATTCTCACCAAAGTCTTCAATATGCTGGATCTCCTCTGGCAACTTCAAATCTTTACAAATTTTATCCTATGTAGCAACTGGGAAATGTCTAATAAAGATCATTATTCAGAAAAGACTCTTCAAGGTTAAAATGGAATTAAGACATTTGGTAGAGCAAATCTTCAAGATTATTTTTCGGGTGACTGCTATTTTGACACATGCTGAAAACCACAGAGAAACATCTTTTTTTCTGGACATATTCTTCTTTAGGCAAGAGGTGATAGAGTGACTGTGTCATGAAAAGCTCAGAGCAACCTCCAGAAGTGTCCAGAACAGAAACCTCCAAAAGTGTCCAGAACAGAATAGCAGAGAAAAGTCTGACATGTTGTAGCAAATCTCACTCTCTCCTTTGTGAAGTCTAATATGAGTAGGTATGAAGAGGAGCTACTCTTCCATTAAATTTTCTGCATCATCCATATCTGATTTAGCTTTTTTAAACATGAACACCCAGTGGATTTACATAGACCACTCTGACTGTTTATGTAGTGATGCTGAGTTGGGCTGTTTACACAGCTAGATAGACAGTGAAATTTGTCTTAAGTCCTACTCTGGAAAAGTGGAAATTGTGCATCTTTGCAGAGATCTTGTTTAGGTAAAGATCAGGAAAAATCCCACTAGAAACATCAATGATGATTTAAAGTAGTTCATTAAGTGAGTAAGTTGTTTCCTGAACATGGGATTCTATGGGAAAATTCCACTGATTTTCATAAAAATCAGTGTTTTCATGAAATATGCTTTCATCTGGAGCACAGCAGATTCCTCAAAGTGATTATTCCAACTCTAGAGATGTCTTGGGCCAGTAACACCTTAATCATATGGGATGGAGGGGAGGATAGGGGAATAGAGGACAGGCTTATGCACAAGGTAAATTTCATAGAATCAGAGAATATACTGAGTTGGAAGGGTCCAAGAAGACCTAAGCCCTGGCCCTGAGCATGAAACCCCAAGACACTACATGCCTCCTTTGGATATTCTCTAACAGCTTAATGTCTTTTCTATGATGTGGCACCCAAAACTGCACACCTCATTCAAGTGAGGCCCCACCAAAGCAGAGCAGAGCAGGACAGTCCCCTCCCTTGCCTGGCTTGTGATGCTGTGTCTGATGTGCCCCAGGACACACCTGGCCGTCCTGGCTGCCAGGGCACTGCTGGCTCAGGCTCAACTTGCCATCAACCGGGACCCTCAGTTCCCTTTTCACAACACTGCTCTCCAGCCTCTCATTCCCCAGTCTAGGCACACTACAAGAGTTGCCTGGTCTTAGGTGCAGAATCCAGCATTTGCCCATGTTGAACTCCATATTTTTGGTAATTGCCCGTCTCTCTAATTTGTCAAGGTCTCTGCAGGACCTCTCTACCCTCAAGGAAATCAACAAAGCCTCCTAGTTTACTGTCCTGGGCTTACTTAGTTTTCCTTTGAGTCCTGCATCTGTGTTGATTATGAAGATGTCAAAGAGAACTGGACTGAGAGTGGAGCCTTGCCCTATACCACTTGTGACTGGTTGCCAGCCTGATGCCACTCCCTGTACAATAACTCTTTGTCCCCAGCCTGTGAGCCACCCACTGTCCAATACAGTTATCCAGCTGTGTGCTGGGCACTTTGTCCAGAACGACATTTGAGAGACAGTACCAAGGCAAAGGTCTAAAAAAGCAGATACTCAGAATACAAGTAAAATTAAAGCTCTCATCACTTGCTTATGAGAAGGATTACAAAACATGATATACAAAAGAAAAATTCCTGGATGTATTCTGTGTGCAATATGCAGAAATAATCAAGCCTCAGCTGTAGAATGTTGTCACTAATGCATAAATGTCTGTGTTATGCTGTTCCTGAACCTCTGCCTGTAGCATGCATCAGGTCACAACACATCTGTCCACATCGTCCTGGAGAAATCCTAGTATTATGTGCTAATGGAGAATACTAATGATATTTTTCACATGGACTTAGAAGACAGCATCTTGCTTTGTGTTTTTGTGAGCCTTATTTCCAGGATCCAGTAGAGTTGCAAAGCCCTTCAGAGCCAGGGATAATGGCTCAGTGTGACATTTAAGCAAACTCTGTGCCATGCTTACTTGTAGTCTGAATGGCCAGGGACTAGCCTTTATGCCATTTGCACCTTCTGAGTCACTTTTTTCTGCCTTTGAAACCAGTGTCCATAAAATGAAAGATTAATGAGTTCATCTGCAGCCATCCCTCACACAAATAGCATTCATCCCCTCATCACTCTGCCTTGACAGAAATGACAGACCTGCTTCACAGAATACTCAGATATCAGAGGTTGTGCAGGGTCACTTCCCCAAACCTCTCTCTTCTAAAACTCATGTGCCTGCGCAAACTAAGATATCCAGTAAGCTTTTAAACACATCTTTCAGTACAGCCATGACAGCTCAGCTGAATAATTGCTATAAACAAACCAGGTTTCCAAAATTATTTCCTTATTTATTTTTTTAATGAAGAATGATACAAAAATTAATTTCTATATTGGGAATAAAAGGAGGTTTTGCGGAAGGAAGGAAGGAAGGAAGGAAGGAAGGAAGGAAGGAAGGAAGGAAGGAAGGAAGGAAGGAAGGAAGGAAGGAAGGAAGGAAGGAAGGAAGGAAGGAAGGAAGGAAGGAAGGAAGGAAGGAAGGAAGGAAGGAAGGAAGGAAGGAAGGAAGGAAGGAAGGAAGGAAGGAAGGAAGGAAGGAAGGAAGGAAGGAAGGAAGGAAGGAAGGAAGGAAGGAAGGAAGGAAGGAAGGAAGGAAGGAAGGAAGGAAGGAAGGAAGGAAGGAAGGAAGGAAGGAAGGAAGGAAGGAAGGAAGGAAGGAAGGAAGGAAGGAAGGAAGGAAGGAAGGAAGGAAGGAAGGAAGGGAAATTGATAGAAAAAAAAAGAAAGAGTGGGAATAGGATTTGTCTAACTTGCATCTGCATGCAAAATACCTTCTCTAAAGTGCAGGAAACTAAATACCACATACCTAGTGAACTCATGCTTTAAGTGATTTATGTTAAAGAAAAAGTTTTATCCCACTCTATATCTTCATAAACTGTTTATTTTGGTTACAAAGGAAACTACAAATCTGTGACTGATAACTGATATTGCTCCTTTTTTCATAATAAACTAACTAAAAACCATCTGTTAGCCTTCCATATGCATTCAGCTAATTTTTCAGCTTTTCATTTAAAATTATTTTTCATGATATCCAGAAGACCCTTGCTAAAGGGGGAAAGGAAATTAATCCATGTTCCATTGTTTCTTGCTGCATGAAACTAAATCTTGTGCTTCTTCCTCCTTCCTTTGGGAATTCCTGTGGTGCAGTACAAAGAATGCATTAAAGAAGAGATGTTTTAATGGATCATTAGCTCTCTTACTGGAGGCTTTAGCCAAAGAAATATTTTGCCGTGGTCACTGATAAGCACAAAATATATTAATGGATATGAGACACATAATTTTATATTCAAATTTTTCTGTGCTTCTACAAAGTCCAATGCAGAGAAGCTTGAAAGGGACTAGTATAAGGGGCCTGATATTTAGAGCTTTTAATTTTGTCAAGGACAGCAGGAAACTCAAATTCCAGTCTTAATTCAGGACATAAAAGTGACTTTGGATCCTTTCTGATTACCAGATATTCTACATAACTGTTCCCTGTTTTTTTTGTGGGTGCTTGCCCTCTTTCTCCCTTCTTTTCTCAGTTCTTTAAAAACTGAGCAAATAAAAATTGTACTTATGAATAACTTGCAATATTCCATAACAGTTATTTTCATACAACAGTAAAGCTCCATCTCATCCACTGCTACCTATATGAACCTCATCATTGGTACCAACACACTGGATCACTCTCACCACTGAACTGTGGTAGAGAAAGGTAAAAAAACATAATATTTAGCATACCAAACAGGAGACCACCTGGTGTAACTTGACTAAAGTATTTGGGAAAGAACAGGAGTCAAAACCATCTTGACTCAATGTCCAGAGAACTAATGTTCTTGACAAATGATAACTCTAGTTAAAATAAAGTAGGGGATTAAAATAATCCCATTTGTTTTTTCCTTTATTTCTAAACAGAGTTTTTAGCTATTTTGTACACTGAGTGCAGGGAATTGACACAGTAGTTCTTAGCAAATCTGCAGTGCTCTGTCTTCTTTCTTCCTCTCATATGCTTCTCTGCCCTTTGTGAAGGAATCACTTTGACAAGCTGAATCAAATAAAAATCCATACATAGCCTTTCTAGGCAAAACAGACAAGAGAAGGTAGGAGGGGAGACAATAATAAATAGAAAAAAAAGCCTAAATCAGAGAGTATCTGAAACCTTATTTCTCTATCTGCATGTACATGTGACAAACAAAAAGCAAATATAAAGAAGGGAGAAAATAGACTGCAAAATTGTGAGTCAGGAGAATGGATATTAGAGTAGAACAAAAATAATGACAAAGCTTTGGGTAGGGCAGTCTTACCGTTAAAGCCTCTCACCTCTTTCATCTCAGCTCTTGTGATAAAACCCAGTGAAATGCATTTTGGAAATTGTAAAGCTGATTGGTAAAGTTGAATTGGTTTTGGGAAGATGTATACTGTAGCTATTGCTACTGACTCTCACTGTCCCATATTCTGTCTTGTTCATTCACTGAGTCTGTTTTTGGAACAAAAGAAAAATATTTCTCAGCTAGCATGACATTATATTTTTTACCACTGTCTGACACTTTCATGGCCTATGGTCACAGTGGAATTTTCTCCATAAAGTGATATCATCTCCACATGGCTAAGCTCGTATTGAAAATCAAGTATAGGAAGAAAACAAGCTGAACATACCTGACCACAGCCTTGTATGGGGAAGGAAGGTGACCGGAGACTGACAAGAGAGGGGAACAGGTGGAAGAGGAACGGGTTCCCAACGGGAGTATAAATTACCTTGCTCATGTTCTTTTAAATAGTTTGTCTGACCTCTAGTGGCCTTTGCTGCCTGCTGTGTCCCCATGACTTCAATTTGTGGAAGACACCTGGATGAACTGATGCAGCAGCAAATTCACGCGGATGTTAGATACTTCTAGATTTCTGCTGGAAGCACAAGTCAGACGGGGGTTAGGTATAGATATTTCCACACTTTTTCTTTAAATAAACAAAGGGGAAAATATTTTTAATTGAAATAAACATGTGAACTTCCCTTTTCTTTCCAGAAAACCTCTCCCAAGGTAGAATACAGAATGGTTGAAGTTGGCTTACTTCAAACCCCTGTTCAAAACAGAGTCACCTAGGACAGGTTGTTTAGATCTGTGCCCAGTTGGATTTTGAATTATCTCAAAGAATGGAGACTCCACAGCCTCTCTGGGAAATCTCTTCCAGTGTTCAGCCACACTCATAGAAAAGAAAACAAACAAACAAAAAAAACCCACTCTCTTTTTTTTAATGTTTAAAGGGAATTTTTTGTATTTCAGTTTATAACAGTTGCTTCTTGTTCTCTCACTGGATTCCAATGACAAGACCTAATGCATATTTTTGTTAGAGAATGTGAAGAACATATGATACTCACAGGAGAGACAGATTAAAATAAGAGATTAAGAACTACACACAGAGATACACACATGTATTTTTGCCGAGTGGCTTTTTCTTCCTTTCTTTCTCTTACCTCAGAAATTTCCAGGGCCTCTGAACTGTAGCACACTACACACAGTTCTCACTCTGTGCTTTGTTTGACTTGGCTACATATTTCCCTACTGCTCTCAGGAGCCTCTTCTTCTCTGTTTCTTCTGGATGTTCCCAGATCGCCCTTTTTATTCCATCCCTGCTGACCTGTCATGTTCTCTGTGGCATCCCTCACTTCTGAAGACGTTCCAGCTCCTGAAAAGGCATAAATTCTCCCTCAAACTCCAAAAGGGAGACAGTATTTTGCTGCAAAGAGAATTCAAACAGGTGATCTTCTTCTATGCTTTTCAGTCGTATTTACTAATGGATCACAATATAAGCAATGTACTGTAGAAGAAGAACAAATAAACCAGATACCTTCCATCATTGCTGGATTTGCTGACTCTTATGCATAGATGACAAACATTACTGCCATTTTTCCATTATACTGGTGTTTTTAGATTAAGAGGGATATTTTCCCAAAACTCCCAGTGAAAAAGCATTAATCCAAAGGAGAACAGTTTTTTTTTTTACAGGGTTAGTATTGCATTATGCTGTGAGCAGCAGATGGTGGGAGTACTTGTATAGTAAGGTATACACAGATAGATGATGTAATAAAGGTATTCAGTGCTTGAATCGTTTCATGCTATAATTTAAATGTTAATAGATTTATCTTTGTAGATCTTTTTGCACTGCATATCACTGTCTTGTCCCTATTTTACAGAAAAGGAATTGAGTCAAAGACAATAATAAAGATCATTAAACATTATCACATCAATGCATTATGAACATTAATGGATCCTAGATTACATACTACAGTAATGGTTTCAATCACTTGGCTAAACCAACACAGGAGATATGTAGGAGAAAAGGATGTTCCAGCATTTTGAATTTATTGTTCTTATGTGTTATGTTTTTTTTAACCACGTCTCCCTCTTCTAATGAAAAAAATTAGATCTATAATCCCCCCAATATATCACCATGTCACCAACCTTGATTAACTTTAAATAATGAGAATGACAGTGAAAATAGCTCACATTAAAACATCATCAAAAAAGCTTAGGCGATTTTGATTTTCTCATATGCATGTTCCAGCAGCATAACTGAAAGTAGGAAGCCTTTTGCAATCAGAGAAAAGTTATATCAAAGAAAAAAAAGAAAAAAACAAACCAAAACCAAAACCAAAACCAAAAAAAAACCAAACCAAAAACCAACTAACCCAACATTCATACAAATCATCAAAATATATTTCAAGTCACCAGAATTTGCTCTAGCCTGGACATTTTCAAACTCAAGGAATATATTTTTTACTTTTTTGGCCTTCTGATTTAAAAATTTAAAGTACAATTGAATTATAAGGTATGTCCAGAGAGATGGCAGGTGCTGATCTGGTATTGCTCAGGCTGAGCAGATTCTGTTGTTCTAGGAAGAAGAAGCTGATGTTTCTTCCTAGTTATGCTTACACTGTGTTGCAATTAAATAAACATGGCAAATATACACACCTAGTTTTGTAGGTTTAAGTGATTATTTCTTCCTAAAGAAACAGCTGGCTCCTCACCTCTTTTTGAGAGATAGTATACAATGTACTGCTAACATTGAGTTTTTATTTCTGCTCAGCTATAAAGATGGTTTATAAATGCTATCTCTGCCATAAGGTAAACAAAGATAATAGACCTGATTTGTACACAGCATATGGGCCTTTGCATCCAATTTATTTCCTATTTTATTTCTTGGATTTGCCTAAGGCCTCTCTTCTGTTTGTATAGGATTTCATCCAAAAATGAATCCTAAAAACATCTCGTTGAAACGTGCATTGCCTTTTTTATTAACAAACTGTAATTCAGACATCTGCTAAACTGTCCCCCAGTATAACCATATGAAAGACAAAGCTAACACCGCTCAAGCCAATTATTGTGCTAATTCTACATTGTGAAGTTTAGCATCTGCATTTAATGGAACTACATTATTTATAAAAATACACAGTTTGAAACAGCTTCTGAAATTTAATCACTTATCTAGAGCAAAATTCTTTTATTATATAAGCATTTAAGCATCAGTTTTAGATCAAGCTGAGTGTTTTAAATAGTAGTTTTTTTAAGACAAAATAATAAAGTTTTAATTAGTATAGTTCAAAGAAAGCTATGAAATAGCTTAGTGGGTCCACTTAGGCCTAATGTCCTGTGAGGCTTGCCAGCAATCAAACTGTGATTCCAAAACCTTCACCAAGTGTTTCTAGTTGTGGAAAAAACAAAACTCTCACAGAAAAGGACTCAGTGGTTTTGGAAGTTAGAATACAATCTATGAGACTGCTGTACCTTAAAGAAAATACTTAGATCTTAGTTTGTGTTTCCAAGAACTTTGACATATGGATCAGAATTTTCATATGGATTAATTTCTGTGGGGGATTTAAGTCCTTACATGACCAAAAAAAAAAAAAATCAAATTTTTTCTTACTGTTTTTAACTGCTTGCTACAACAACAGTTTTAGATGCTGTAATCATGACACACGTGGCTTTCTTATATTGTGTCTGCAATGGAAAGTAAAAGTGAGGTGATGGTAACAGATTATTGCGTCTGCTTGAATCCTCTCTCAGACTAAATGATAATGAGTTAGATTAAACTACTTCCATGATTATTCCTTAGTAAAGTAAATTGCCTTTGAAATGGACAAACAAATTCCATAGAATTAGCAGAGAGTTTAAGTTCCAGAATTTATGTTTTCTTTATGAAAACTTAGTTTTGCTATAGTCCATTAGTACTTAACATAAAATTTTCTATGTAAAAAATCCTCATTAACTTCTACAGAGTGAGGATTTCACCTCAACATTTTACAGTGTCAGAATTTACCAGACAAAATGGAACCTATGTTGTTTTCTTTTCTTTTACAACTGTGAAATTAGCTTACACTCCTGCTTGGACACTTCCTGTTTGGAACTGCTCCAGAAACCAAAGCCAGAATGCAGACTGTGATTGATATTCTTGCCACAATAAGACAACACATCACCAAAATGATGCTTTCCCCCCTTATGATTAGGACAGCTTGAATGGCAACCCCATCTACCAGGACTATAGAAATATTAGAAAGGCTCTTATAAATAGAGGGTCTGTTTTTGTATACTCTGCCTGGAGGAAATTTTGCCCTTTTGTTTTTAGGTCCCAGGTCACTCAGTGAAATGAAATACAGAGCTGGTTCTGTAAAAATATTTTCTCAGAATCTTGACAATTTTTACTGTATCTACTCCCACAAAGCAGTGAGTGAAAAACAGAATGTCATTTTCCATGCCCATTTCTAGTGAATGCTCTAAAGAAGATATATTCCATTAACTCATTAGAAGATTTAAAAAGAGACAGCTCTGAAGGTGCACAGGGTGCTCACATTCCCATCTGGTCTTTGTCTCCAGAGACAGTACTACTGCCACTCTGGTACATATTTCTTGCAGGTAGCTCAGAGAAAAGGGCTATGAAGTTTTACTTAAGGTCCCCTCCATCCCAAACCATTCTAGAATTCTGTGAATTTACAAAGCACAATGAGGAGTGAAGTGGCAGGAAGTGATATGGGTCCATATTCATATTCAGGGCACATTGACAAGAACCAGTTTAGAAGATTGAGAACATGTGAGCTCAGAAACTTCTTAAATATCACAGAACTTTTTTGACCTGAGCATCAAACTGAGTTTTTAATAATAAACAGATAAAATTACCATTTAATAATAGCCAAGCCATGCAATATTATCTTTTGAGTCCTACAGACATTCAGAAATTAAATTTCTGAAAGGTGGTAGAAAATTTAATAATTTTGAAAGAAACTTCACAGAAATAAATGCAAATAATTTAAAAAGTGCTTCTAGGGATGTACACTAAGGACCAACATGTCTTACTTGCTTGAAAACAAAATATTAAAATAAATAGAATTAATAGAGAATATAATGTACATGGGAAAGTCAGTATAAATAAATAAAATTTTGAGTCTCACAGAGTCACCAGAAGTCTTTTAAGGAACCACTTAACATGTGGATAAAACATGAGGAGAGAAAACTATTACAAGCTGAACAGGAATCAATTTTTCATTGCTGTATTGTGAAAGAGAAAATGCCAAACTTGAGCAAACAGCTGTAAGAACACCATAACTCTGATTTCCTTGGTACTGGGCTGCATCTCAATATTACATGTAGGTGTTGCAATTGCACTCCAAAGGAAAAAAAATATCAAACAAGCTGCTTGGACATATTCATCAGGAAAGAAAAGATCTAGAGGCATGATAGCAAGGATTGAAAAAATCTGACCTTGTTTAGTCAAGACATGCAGAGATTAGAAATATAGTAGTTAGTACAATCAAAGAGATCATGTAGAAACACCTATAAGTGCTATTTCATTGTATGTGTCCAGGGCTGTTAGGATAGTAATAATGTATTTAAGTTTCAGCAAGGGCTAGACAAGGTAACTAAACTCCAAATGCAATTCCTGGAACATGATTTTTTTTCACTAAATATAAAGCACTGGATGGATACCTATCTGGAATTTCATCACACAGGAGAGGAAAGGACTACAGGGCCTAGAATATAGTTCCCAGATTAATTTTTTATGATTCAATAATTATAATCCACACATTTTAAATTTACTTTAGGAATTTTGATCTAAGCACTAAACCTCGATAATTTCAATAATTTGGTTGCGACTTTAATTCTTATATTTCCAAGAAAATGTCTCTGTGTCTCACTGAAAAGCACAGGTCCAGTGTTTCCCAAGCCACCATCATTTCAAAGTGGTTGATTAATATCATGTCTGGTCTCATTCAAGAGTTGGTAATGAATGACAGGCATTTTTTCCAACAGTAACCCTGAATTAGGTATGTTTTTCAAATTGCAGGTTGGTTTCAGATTTAAGGCTTTTTATGTGGAGATGTTTTACATTGGAATGTACACATTTAGCAAGCAGATGGGGAAGAGAGCTTTACTTTACTACTAAAAGAATTCAAGATATGTAAATAGGCATTTGTAGAACAGGTGGCTTTTCATTTCCATAAAAATCTAAATAAAAACCAGAGTACCTCTGTAATTTAACAGGAAAATGTCAAAAATATCTCTGTGCACTTACAGCTGAATAAGCTTTTGGGACAAGAAAATTATTTTGGAAGGAAAGACAGGGAACCCCAAAATATTATGGGCCTGAACAGTTCCTAGGAGAAGATTTTACACTAACAAAACCAAAACAAACAAGCAAAGTTCAGTGTGTCTTAGAAAGAAACATGATAACTGTCCAGGAAGGAAGCCTTCAAAAAGTAATTATGCTCTAAAATAGAGACCCATCTTGAATGAGAGAGTCTTCAGCTAAATACTAGCAATAGAAAAATCTGATGTTAGCATAATTCAATAAAGCAGAGTTCTTTTTTTTTTACGAGGGTCCATAACATTTTTATTTATTTAAAGACATAAATATTTTTATTTACATTTTACCATAATCTCATTCATAATTGTGGACATTAAAATACATAGAGTTAACAAAAAGCTCTTTTAAATCAACAGATGTGGTGATTGAAATTGAGTTTTTATCAAGTTCATAGCTTTGCTAAATATTGATGCAAGAAATTAAAAAGGTAAGAAATCTATTCTTTAAGCTGCATGGATAAGAGGCTGTACCAGGACATTAAGAAAGAAATAAGTATTTCTCAGTAGTAAGAGTGTGTCACTATCGTGAACAGGACAACTACAATCTGATGGTCCCCAAGGAATTGTTCAAAAGTGCTGCAGCCAAGTTATTTTCTGCTCCTACTGCCCAACCACTTGAATCTTAGTTTATTAAACAAGTATGAATAGGAGTTTTGAAGGCACTGTCAAGGAGGGATGCTCGTTTTACTGAACAAGCAAAGAAAAAGATGAATGTTCACCCCAGTATGCTTCTGCAGGAAGCAGGGATAGAAGAGGGAATTTGCAAAATAAAAAATCCTCTGCATGACTAAGAAATGCTCTACCCAAGAGAATGGTCACAGCGAGAGCTGTAGCTGCATAGGAGAATAAACTGGTTGCTTTTGATGACAGCTAACCAAGACATAATGTGTCTATTGAGAACATAGACATAGAAGATAGGACTATGAGGAAGAATAAAATGCTAGAAAAGACAAAAGCTATTATGTTCCAGGAATACATGATGAGGAATGGGGAGTGTTATTAAGATAATACAATTGGAGGAATTGGCTGGGGAAAAGCAAAAAAATTATCTTTGAGTCAGAGGTGTGTAGGGACTCTCGCTAGTGGGAGTTATTTGCAAGCACCTGACTGAAATTATGACCTCTCTTCCATAATAAATGTTGTATGGCTAAAACCAGAGGAGTTGTGGATGACAGCACAGATAGAGCTGCTACTGCCCAGCAAGCCAAGAAAAGCTAGGGACTGCAATCCACTCACTGACACAAATACTGGACGGTCAGAGTAGTTATGGTATGGAGATCAAAGACTGTAATGCAGCCTGGAGGAGAGAGGTGAGGCACCGGCACACACTACAAGAAGATTTTATGTCTCAGAAAAAAAAATTCTTGTCTTAATGTGCCATTGCAGGCATAAAATAGAAATGCCTCGTGGAAAATGAGCAAAAGGGTGTACAGAGAGGTACTACAAAGATGAGGGGCTTCATCAGAGACAGATCTGCAGATTCTAGGACACATTATACTTTTACAGCTATCACATTATGATACTAATTTAAAAAGTTATCCTTTTTCATGCTAGCAGGCATGGTGAAGCAAGAACTGCTGCAGCTTCTGTAACCAGACTCAAAATCTGAAAAGAATATTTGCTTCCGGGAAAGTGCCACTAAGCTACTCACTCAGATGGTCCAGGCATTTTGATAGTCTCCATCATCATTATGAGTGCCCTTATGGATCAGGCTAGATGGAGGAAAATACTCTGTCTCTAAACCTGGCAAGAAATTTTGCTGTCTAACATCTTAAAGCAGGTTCTTTGCCCTTTCAGATAACAATGGAAAAAACAATTTTTATGGCCTATTAAAGAATTATAAAATGATGACATTTGTCTCCTATTTTATCCAGAAATAAATTATTTAATAGACATTTTCACTAAAAGTGCTTAAGGCTAAATTGAAATATATGCAACCAAAAAGATTACAATGGCAGCATCGTATTACCTCATTTGCTCCTGGCTACTACAAGGTACCTAAGGAATGTCTGTGGTTCATGAGTTTATACACCCACACAAAGAGATAAATCATAAATCTTCAGATCTCAATGGATACTTTTGGTGAAGCAGCACTAGATTATATATTCAAATGTCACGTAGTGATTTAAAATGCACATTACTTTTGGCATAATAATACACAACCAAGGCCAAAGGACCTGGAAAATGTGGTACAACCAGAACTGTTTCAAGCATTCTTTTGAAGTGGAGGTCTTGGCACTACCCTCAACCTTTGAAGACTACTTTAAGACACAAACTTCTTGGGACAGAAGCCCTTGAGGAAATGAAGAGGTTAATGAATCCAGTTACAATGACAGGAAGTGACACAATCAGGCTGTACCACAAGTAATGCACAATAATAATTTGAAAATTTATTACAGATGTAAAGAGGTTAGAAATATAATTTGTAGGAAAGAGGATGCATGCCTAAGCCCTCTTCTGTCAGATGCTCACCAACAATGAAAGGAAGCTCTTTAAAGAACATAATTCTGCTTTAGGAGGTGTCTCTTTCAACAAGGGCACATTTTGCATAATCAATAGAAAAATATTTCTAATAAAATTGCAGGTTATCATGAAGATCCTATCAGACAAAGCTGCAGACATGAAGTCTGCAATATGAAGTCAGGGATTTTAAACATTATAAGGACTAAGGCAAAATAGGTAATCCTTGAGACATAGTAAGAATATTTTGAAAATGCATTTTCCATATGACTTGGCAGTGGCTGAGCAGAATGGAACTTTTAATCTATTTTCTTTTTCAAGACAACTAATCTGCTGGTAACTTTGAGCTGATTCACCTATATCAACCAAACTTTCATTAGGATTGATAAGTTTATATTGTCAGGCTCTGTTCAAAATGTTCAAATCTGCATTCACCATAGACAATTTGTCTGTCCAGTGCCAAATTTATGTTTCAGAATCCAACTAGGTAGATGCCCTGATTATCTTGGGACCAGTCATTTACAGAAGCAGCTACAAAGAGTACATGAAGCTGGATGGACTCTTTGAAAAGCTAGGACCTGGTTGTTAGAAGAACATTGATGCATTCAGTTAATCACAGGGGCCACCAGACCAAACACCTTTCTACTCCCCAGGCAAAAGGCAGTGGACTGGGAAAAAAATGAAAGGTGAAAATCAATGACTAAGAAAATTCTTTGGACTGTGAAACCATGCTGAGAAGTGTGAATATTGGAGGCATGACATAGGAACTTATTCTTGTTACTAATTGTCTTTTTAGAACTTTAATGCAAAGATATTTTTAGTCAAAATAAATATGATATTCACCCGTACTAACTGTAGGAACAAATAAAACTGTGAAAGTAGGACACTGAAGTAAGGTCAGAATCAAAAGATGTTGTTGTGGGATTGATATTTTTTTTAATATTTCTTAGATATTTCTGTGGATTGATGTAAATTAAAAGTTTCAGCATTCCATTTCATTTAAGATGCATCAAAGTGCTGAAATTCATATATGTCCTTTGAGACCAGAATTTACTTTTTCTCCACATTTCTAGGCTTTCCTTCAGTGGAACGAGTTCTTATTTAAAAGGAAATCAGTATTGTATTCTCTTCTGAAAATTGTTTGGGTTTTTAATTCTTTGAATTTGTTATCAGTGGCATAACTGATGATATTGGTGTTTTGCTGTCTTTTAAAATTAGAATCAAGCAAAATTATATGATTAGCCTAATTCTTTTTTTCAAATTTAAAATTGTGCAAAAAGTTTTAAAAATATGTATGATTGCAAAATATCCCACATCAAAATTAAAAAAAAAAAAGACAAAATGTATACTTTTAAAGTTTTTATTATCTTAATACTAAAGTCTGAGATTTGGTGTCTTGATTCATATCTTTTTTATTTATAGACTTGGTAATGTTTCACTAAATCAACCCATTTCATCCCAGATCAAGGTGCTCCAAGCCTCCTAATGTGCTTCAAAAAATATAAACTGCAATTTAGTTCCTAAGAAATTCTAAGAATTTAACATAGTTAATTGTCTATATTTTTTAGAAGTGTTATTAGTTTGAAGTTTAACTGAATTAGAAAACACAAAAGTAACCATATTCTGAAGTGCAGAAAATGGGCTTGCTTTCAGTGCTTTAATACACAATATAGTATAACAAACAGGCTTAGAGTAAAGCCTCAAATCAAACCTCTGTTGAGAGGCCTCTCAACACACAGGTTAATTAAAATCTACATTTAAATCTTTCCATTTGGGACACATCTGTTTAGCTTAACATATGCCAAATTATAGGCTATAAAAATTTGTTGCAAAGACATCTTTTTAAATTCAAAGACGCTTTCACATATGCCGTCCATTCGTTAATGTTTTAACAGAAAAACAAAGTGATGCACTGGGTGAATTATATCCTCTTATTCTCCTCTTATTCTCCTTTCCTTTCTAGTGTTTAAATTTTCAGACTCTATCCCTAAGTGAGGCTTATGCAATTACCCTGATTTTTCTAATATGTGGCACTGCTGTAAACACAACTCTAGATGTAATTTGTTTGATTTTCTTGCTCTTTTATCATAGCAATACCCAGTTATTCCCTACTCAGCTGGTCTAGTGTAATTCCTTAGATGATTTTCTTTTCTTTTCTTTTCTTTTCTTTTTCTCTTCTTTTCTTTTCTTTTCTTTTCTTTTCTTTTCTTTTCTTTTCTTTTCTTTTCTTTTCTTTTCTTTTCTTTTCTTTTATTTTCTTTTTCTCTTCTCTTCTCTTCTCTTCTCTTCTCTTCTCTTCTCTTCTCTTCTCTTCTCTTCTCTTCTCTTCTCTTCTCTTCTCTTCTCTTCTCTTCTCTTCTCCCCTCCCCTCCCCTCCCCTCCCCTCCCCTCCCCTCCCCTCCCCTCCCCTCCCTCCCTCCCCTCCCCTCCCCTCCCCTCCCCTCCCCTCCCCTCCCCTCCCCTCCCCTCCCCTCCCCTCCCCTCTCCTCTCCTCTCCTCTCCTCTCCTCTCCTCTCCTCTCCTCTCCTCTCCTCTCCTCTCCTCTCCTCTCCTCTCCTCTCCTCTCCTCTCCTCTCCTCTCCTCTCCTCTCCTCTCCTCTCCTCTCCTCTCCTCTCCTCTCCTCTCCTCTCCTCTCCTCTCCTCTCCTCTCCTCTCCTCTCCTCTCCTCTCCTCTCCTCTTTACTTCTTTTCATTTCTTTTCTTTGTTTGAATGGTTTTGGTTGTTTTAAGGGCATAATAAAATAAGAGATATCACAAACAGCTAGATTGCTTTAAAATGTGTGAAAATCGATGGCAAGGTAGAGTACAGAGTCTGTAAATGTCAATTCTCTGGAAAAGAGTTTAACCAGTTGGTCAGTCCATGGGCATGCACTGCTTATCACTGTGTCCCTTCATCACTACTCTCTCTCAGTCACCGATGGCAGCTTTTGCCTATAACCAGCTAGACTCATGTTTAAATGGTGGTAAATAACACAGAAAGAGCTAGAAGAGCTGTTTAGGCACAACAGAGATGTTTCACTAGAGGTGGCACTGAAATAAATGTAGGGATGAAGCAGAAGTGGACATGAAAAAAGAGGGGATAAAAGAGTGAAGAAGAATATGGGGCATAGTAACTAAATTCATATCATATTGGTTTCATCACTTGTTCATGCAAGGATTTTATTGTGGAGAGAGAACTTGTGCTTTTCAGCAAGTTGAGATACATTTTGGGAAAGCATTCTGTGATATGTTCACTTAAAGATTCTACAGAGTTAGAATCAGTTATAAGTAGTGACAAAACAAAGGGTAAAAGGATAAACAGGAGTAAAAAGAGATACAGATATAGACTTCTAATACCTCTCTGGACTTCAAATACTATGTTTTCTACCTATTAAGAGTGTAAACCCTAAGCATAAAGGAAATTATGGAAGTATCAATAGGAAAAGTTTGCTAATAAACAGACTTTTTCATTAGGAAAAGCAAAACAGCTAAAATAGATTACATTTAGATTCAGAAAAAATGGTTGAGGAATACTTAAGACTAAGCAAAGCTTTAGAAAATAGACCATAAAAAATCATTGCCAAATAAATTGACATATTTATCTAATGCTGTTTACAGCCATATTTGGATGGATGAGGAGGGCACAGTACTGTGACTGGAATATATTCTTCCACTAGCTTAAAAGAGATTTGTGCCAGCTTGAATAAACTATTTTTGCATCATATCTGGGATGGAAAAAGAAGGGACATTCAAGAATAAAAGAGAAAAGGCATACATAGGACATGCAGCTGAGCAATGATTCGAGGCAAAGAAGCAGATTCAGGAGTTTGGTTTAACTATATTAAAAGCCTAGTTTGAAAACAACTTCAAATTATTTCATTTGATCATTTGAGGAATGTAAGCAATGCCAGCAGGTTTTCTAATCAATTTATATTGGCTTTTTTTCTCTCTAGCATTTTTTTTCAAAATTCAATATACAGATATTTACAGATGAAGTACAGATATGCCTTCAGTTATATTAGCTCTAACAAAACAGTTATTATAGAGGTTTATTCATTTCAGCACTATCTATTCAGTGATGTTTTATTTAAAAGCAGAAAGTCTGAGAATGCAAAGCAATAATGAAATCATAATGTTTTCTTTTGAGACAGGGTTTTCCTCCTTTAGGAGATGAATATTTTATTTTTGTAAAAGCAAGTTGATTTAACCATCTGATAACCTTTAATTAAATTAAAACAAAGCCTATCATTCTATTAGAAATTTACAAATGCGTCAAGTAGACACATTATTCTGTAAGACAGACAAGATATAATTAGATGTTCACCAAACAAGAAAGAGGCAACAGAAAGATTGCCTTTCAAAAAATAAGAAAATAAGAAATCAGGACAGTTTGGGAAGCCTATTAAGAATTCTATTTAAGTAATGAAAGTATGGAAGATACCCTATAAAATAGACTAAAACATCTCATTTGAATATGACATTCCTTTAATATCTGTCTAGTAATGCATTTAACTTTAAGCCAGATTTCTGATCCTTATCTCTTTAGATGAACAAGAAATCACTATGTGACATACAGCCACATAAATGTATGCTTCTTAGGGAAGTATTGAGGGATATGGAATATTTATCCATTTCAGATTAAGCAGCAATGCCCTACATTTTTAACTTAGAGAGCAATATCTCAATATGAGATTAATTAATCAATTACTTTAAATGTTGGTAAGGTTAAAGATTCAGAACCTGTTCAGAAAAGAAAAATAAGACAGAGCATGAGAATAAGACTTTAGGAAAGTCTTAGAAGAATTATAATCACATTAGAGAAGCCAACCATCACACTGAAAAGGACAGTGTCTTCTAAAGTGGAATTGACAGCTTCTATAGACTTCTCAGAAGCAAATTTTGCTAAGTTAAAGTTGCAGAATCACTGCAGAAACGATGACTTACCTTGTCATGGATTTCCACAATACATTCCCTTTCAGTAGGCTTTATTTAGACTAAACCATAAACCTTAAATAGTAGAGCAATAGTTGTAGAAAGCAAAAAAAAAAAGCCAATTATTTTATCCACACTTTTGTGTTTTTAAACTCTTTAAACAAATTTGTAGGTACTCCTACAGCTAAGACTATGCTTTCTAATCTTTAGTAGATTTTCTTACAATTGAGCAGGTACTAATCTTTAAACTAGGGTACAGAGGATGTACAGCGGCTTCATTATAACATTTTTATCATGTGCACTATGTGTCCTAGCCTGTAGCTGAGTATTACAGTATTTTTGTGGCTAGAAATGGGCCACAGGATCTGTACTGAGTCTATGAGGCCCCAGGACTATGGCTTGTCAAGCTTACTTCCTATGACTTTTTCTTGATCTGCCTGCAACTTTGCTTTGACCTAGTTTAACTGTAACAGTATTTTTGTCTCATAACTGGATAACCATGTTTAATTCTTTTAATATGGCTTGTCTTCCTACGGTATAACCAGTTTCACACTAATTGTAAAAAGTAGTTGTTCTATATAAAATTTGTGAGCCTAATGCAATGTAGCAATGTAGAGAATAATAAGGCTGGTGTGTTGGTGGGGTCCTTGAGAAGAGGAAGCAAAGCAAGCAGTACAGAGGAGCAGTGGTGTGGGATAAGAGCAGAGTCACAGCCTGGCACCAGAGATCCCATGGCTATGAACAGCTCATCAACAGTTAGTTAAAGAAATGCAGACCTGAACAAAACTGGGGCATGACAACTGCATCGTATGTAGGAAATTTGAATGCACAGCAATGAAAAGAAACAGTATATGAAAGACCATCAAAAAAATAAACTAATATTATCCTGGCAAATCCTAAAGTGAAGAAGAAAACAACTATTTCATCATAGTCTCCCAGTGAAATAGTTTGGGTGCTTGCAATTTCTACATGGTACCATAACTGGAGGAAGGATCCCAAAGGAGAGTGAAAGGTTCAACAAAACCATTAGCAGCTAGGAAATGTGTGATACACTTCTAACTGTACTGTTATTGAGGGTTGTTTTGCTTTTTTTTTACTTTGGTTTGGGGCTTTTTTAGTAATGGTGGTATCCTTTTTTTATGCTCTTTATTTTCTTAATTTTCTGTTATAATTAGATGTTGGCTGGCTTTCTGATGAAACTTTAAAGTTCTATTAATAATGAAGTCTTGACTGTATGTACAATCATTGTTTACTTTTTTACCTATCATATTTTTAACCAGAGGGGATATCTTGATGATATAATTCCACTGAATTTTGTATGGATATCTTGATGATATAATTCCACTGAATTTTGTATATTGTTGTTGATTTCCTGTGGAGTCCATATATCAAGGAAAACTCTTGAAATGGTAAAGCAGCTTCTCATGTTCTACTAAAATGGCTCTAGCTAAATTTACTGATTTTCAGCAGAGCTGCATATTGAGAAATAAGAAAAATGCCTACCTTTACCCAGTGCTTATCTCTGGGTTAGTACAGGATGTATCCTTTTTCCCATTATAAGCAAGAATCAACAAGTAGGCTCAGGATCATTAGCATTTTAGTGTCAGAATTTGTCTTTTCAGTACACTAGATGACACTGAAGATTAGAAATGCATCTGTGGATCTACAGAAGAAATCATAACTGACCTAGATGGCCTTCTACATAAATTATTCTAATCTAACAGTGGTTTTATAAGGTGTTTGGCTAAAAAGATATACTTCAGGATTCATTTCAAAATGTGAAACTCTTAGAATAATTCCCTTTGAAGAAGACTGTAACAGCATCCACAGATTATTCCAGTCCTTTTAAATTCCCATGCAATTTACATTCTGTTAATCTTTTTTATAAAGAGATGCATCCAAGCACTCTTTAAGGATGTGGATACCCTATTAAAAATGTTAATATAAATTCTTATATAATATGCAAAACTAGAGCCTTTAGCATAAACTTTGAATTTGCCATAAGTTACAGAGGTTTTAGTTTTTGTCAGTTTAAGTTTCTAACACTTTTTCAAGAATGTAGTACACGTAGCTGGTGAAAAGAAACTGGAAAATGTGGATCTCACACTCAGAGAGCAGATCCCAGTCCCCTCTGTGCCATTCATGTTGCTCAACAGGCTCATAAACACACTAGAGGTCACTCAGCAGGGATCCATTTGCTGCTGCAGGTGTGTTAGATGGAATGTTGCAGGAGCTCATGGCAGGAGTGATGTGTGATGCTGAGGAGAGGCGACAGGCACCATCATCATCCATCACACTGCTGCCATCCTCCCTCTCTGCAGCCCCTGCTGAGGGCTCCGAGGCAGCTGGGCAGGGGACAGTGCTTGGCAAACTGCTTGTGGGTCACCACCAGAGCACAGAAAGGATCTGTCCCAATTTGCCTCTTCCCTCATCCATCTGTCCTGAGAAAAACATGCACATGGAAAAATGGCATATACTTCACGTGATTGGCTCCAGCCAGGGTAACCAAACAGTAAAAACAAAAGGAAAAAATGTGCAAGCAAATCCAACAGAGCATTATCAAGACCTGTCAGGGCTGGAAGCAGTTAAATGACCAGAGTATTCAGCATGGCTAAAGATCTTTCTGCAGGATGGCTTCTGAAACACAATTTTTCGAATAATTATGAGAAATATCCTGATCAAGAAGTTTTGAAGGTCATAGTGTTCATTAGAAAATACAGCTGCATTTTACAGCAAGCAATAAATTCTAACTTGCAGAAATTCATGTTATTTCAGTCATATCATACTCTGTCCTAAATTAATGCTGTTAGTGTTTTACTCATAATTTTGTTATTTGCTATGGCTATTTCACTTATCCTTCATCAGCTGTCTAAATCTGAGTGCATATCACTTTTAGAACTAATGCAAAGAAAGCATTCATTGGACAGTGAATTTCTTTACTACTTCAAATTAACATAATTCTTTCAAACATTGTTAATTTTTTTCCCCCAGTCCAACTGCTTACTGGATTATTAGGGCTTGAAGAAATGTTTCTCTAAACAATTTGTCTTCTACAGCAAGGTGGAAAAATGCCTACTGTGATTTTTTTTTTAAATGACCAGCATGCAGCTTTCCAAATTCACTGCAACATAGCAGACACTAGTTAATTTGGGGAAGAAAATGGAAGAAGAAAATGGAAAAAGAAAATGCAGATTTTTAATGGAAAATGTATGAAAAAAAGAATTTTTTTCAACCCAGGCGAAGATTTTCTAATGGTGTACTAATTTAGTCACTTAAAATAAGCAGCAACCCTAATTGAATCCCACAAATAGAGAAAAAATAGATGAAATTTTTGCATCTTTAAATTTTCCACAATTGTTTGGTACCCTAAGTCTAAACAGAACTCTTATATTTTGGCCCATATTTATTTAAAAGTCATTTTTATTTGAAGGATTTCTGTCTTTCAAATCAATCTCTCTGTCTCTACCCCTGCTTCAAATACTAAAACAGCTTCGATGTTCAGAGTAGTCTGTTAGTGGAACTTCATAAACTAGAAGGAACCTCACTACTTATATCAGTTCATTTACTATTACAGCAAAGTAAAATATTAAAATTATATTACCCACCAAATTTCTAGGTTTTCCTGTAATAGCACACTGGCTGCATGGCTCATCTCATAAAGATCTTTTTCAAACAGATTAATGACTTGAGGAGGATGAGTGGCACTGAAAACTCCCTTTGGGCTGCTGCACACAAATGCATTTGCTCATGTATAACAGAAGTGCTCATTTGGGGCATTCCACAAAAATCCTGTAGAAAAATCAGGTTCTTCATGAAGCAGAAAGTGAAGAGTGAATTAAAAGACAGCTCCTATGACAAGGAAAAACTGTCAAATACAGGGAAAGAAATATAGACCACAGAGAAAAAAATTACATAGAAAGTCAACAGTAATGTTAATGATGTAGAAATATCTGAATTTTTCCCTTCTTGTTCATACTGGGTTTCAGTTTCATACTGCATTCTTTCACATTCTCCTCTGTCTACACTCAGCAACCACACAGAATAGTCCTGCTATAAACTGATTCCTCAAAAGTGCTTTGCACATTCCAAAGCATATTCCAAAAGGTGCACACTGTCTGCTTCCAGGAGCTGTGATATTCCTCTCTGTAATATTCAAGTTTTAGTGCATAGGCTATCAAAGCACATAAATTGTTGAAAAACATGCTCTTACTAATACTAAGATTACAGTGCTAAAAAAAAAAAAATCTTGCTATTCTACCTCTTTACTCTTTTCAACAAGCTAAAGTGGAACTGAATTGATGCAAAAATCCAGATTAAAAGATCAGTAAAGGACTCAACATATATCAATCCATAATTATACTACAGATATGCATTCCATACGTTTATATATTTGTATATTTGGATATACATAAACATAAAATGCATAAATATAGTGTAATTGTGCACATGTTTATGTGTGTGTGTGTCTTATGTGTGTGTAAATTGTGAGAAACCAATAACGCAGGGGACAGGTACAAAGTAAATTACTACTAGAGCTGCCCAAAGATGCAGGCAATCAGAAAAGAGCTTAGTTTTTCTTGATTTAATCTTAAATGCAAACCCTAATAAATCAGATAACCATATGAGGCATCATGCAGCAATCTGTCCTGTAAGCCAACCATGCTAGAGAAGGTTAATGCAACATAAAGGAAATGAGGTAAAAGCATCAGAAATTATGAGATTGGTGCCTCTGGATTTTTCAGAGTCTGGATATGAACTGAATTGATATCACAGTAGAAGATGTGACTTCATGAGAAATGGTTCACGCTATTGGCAGCATTTCTGTAGCTTGGCTTTGCTGGGTAATCATCACAGTTTGCAGGTATAATGGTTTTGCAGAAACCTTTTCCTTGTGTTGTGACAAATAAGCAATAGTACAAACTGCTTAGTTTCAGGTATTAGGGAAAGAATTAATTTGACAAGAAATAAGGTGAAAAAACCCCTGAAAGTAGTGTCTGATCTGATGGCTAATGCAATGATCAATCACATCTGCTGTGGGTTGGAATCTTGCCTGCAAGGACCTTATTAATATTTGCATTGATAAAGGGAGAGTCGTCAAAAAATGTGACCTTTCAAACCTGCCTTGTTGCGCATTCCTTCTTGAACATTGTGGCGTAGCTGGCACTCTAAAACCTACAGGAAAGAGTAATTAAAGATGCACAAAACAAAGTAAAACCCAGATCCTTCCTTGCTTTTATGGGCATGGGTTTTACCTTTCGACACAAGCCCTCCAAGAGCACGGACCTCAGTGAAGGCACCTTAGTAGGGTTCTGGACAACCAAATATCCCATATAATAATGCAGAACACCTGTAATTTGCTGCATCCCTCATAATATGATTCAGCTCTACTTCTACCAGCTTCTGTAGTCATCAAAGAGAAATGCCATGACTGCATGAACTTTCCTTCTGTTCTGGCCACCTTGCTTCTTGAGGGAGATCTCTGTGAAGTGCCTGTATTTCCTCCTCGATCTCTACAGAAAGGAATCTGATACTTCAAAGAAGAAGAAACCTTTGTTCCCTTCTCTTTGTGCAGCTGCTAATAATAATCTGTAAAACTGAACCTATGAACCCAAAGTTCCTATAACCACAAACCTGAGTTTACTCAGTGTATCTAGCTCAAATTCTCACCATGACTATTGTAACTAAATGTTGAAAAATAATTCAATTGAAAATTGATATCAAAATTCTTTAAGATAATTTTTCTTAACTCAGTATTCTTGAATTTTCTATCTTCTATCAGAAGATAGAAAGACAACACAGTCTTACTGCTGTAATTACAGCAGAAATAGTTAAAATTTGCTCTACTTCAAATTTTCTTCATTTTTGCAAAGTTAAATTAGAAAAAGGAAAACCAAAACAAAATCAGAAAATTCTCGACCTATGCTTGCTACTTGTTTCTCCTGAAAGCAAGTGTTGCACGTATAGAAGTCTATTCCTCAAACTCTTGAGAAATAAGATAAAAGAAATCAGTGCATGAAAAGACTTCAAATAAATATCATGACCAATTAAAAAAAGAGAAAACACTGGCTTCAAAACTAACCTCCAACAAAAATGTAAGTAAAAAGCTATCTAATCTAATTTCTTTTGAATTGAAAATGAAATATATCCTCCTAGGGATGGGAAATATGAAAACCTTCAATACTTTTATGAACCCTTTTTTAAGTGCCTAAAGTATTTAATTGTATACTATTAAAAGAATTGCAATAATATGGAATATCTCCCCTTAGTCAGGTTTCTACTTTATTTTTCTAAGTAATCTATTCTTGATAACCCATATGTGTTTTTTGTCAGGTATAGTGTTTTCTTCAAAACGAAATAATGAGCTTCTGCAGTCCTCATTTACAAACACATGCTAATGCCCTGCTTGAATAAATATCATTGTTCATGTCAGCATATACTGCCAAACTTGACTTCGCATCAAGTCTCAAGTTTTCTTAACATGTTTCCTAAATGGGGAGAGATCCCTATCATTTGCATTGCAAGTCAGAGAGCAATGAATTATGTATTGGTTCCTGACCTGTGAATGCCCAAAGCAGTTTGTGAAAATATATGAGGTCAGGATTATAAAACCATCATTTAAATTGTTTGACTTTCCAGTCAAACCAACATTCTCTCTTCCATTCTTTCTTCTTTTCTTCTTTCTTTCTCAGTATTCATACATGCATTTTTCAGTCACATTTAGCCATAATATGAGGTTATAATCAAAAAAAGCATGTGTTTATGTGAAAAAAGGATATTCTTGCTGTGCCCACTGGCCCATTTGTGGCTTTAAATATCCTTGTGTTCCATGGCTTTATATTGGCCAGTGTTGCTCAGAGCATACTTAACTCCCCCCTCATTTTCTGCACAGTCTTTTTCACAGCTTTCCCAGCTTTTCATAAGAGAGGCGTGGGCCTACTGCCTTATTCAGTTGATGTAGTTCATTTGGGGATACATAGTGCAATGTGCTATTCAATGTGTCACATTGCATGTTTTTAATAATCCTTCTGTTATATATTATTGTGATTTATAGCTGAAGGCAGTGGGGTCAGGATTTCACCATAAAAATGTGCTAATTTTTTTCAGGAATGGCAATTATTGGTAAAAATTTCACCAAGTCTCTCTCTGCGTAATGGAAGTATTTTAGTTTCAGCCTTTGTTGACAGTGGCATTTCAAGGAGAATTAAAATATTTGTTACCTACTTTAATGGTGGAATGCAGTACCATAACTCTTCTTCAATGTGGTACCTTCTCCATGTGATACCATAACTCTTCTTCAAGGGAAGAACTCTTTTTAAGGGGAAATATTAAAAATTTTGACTGAACAATAATGTTAAATACTCCTCCATGTACTTTCTTTGAAAGCTTTGTAGTTAAATCCTCTACACACAAGAAATTTATATGCAATTGCACATGTATGAAAAATTTCAGATAACTGAGCTTAGAAGTATTAAAAATAAAGTTTTATCTTTGCTACAAAAAATAATTTTGGGTTATTAAAAGATTACCTGATGAAGTCAATGGTTGTAAACTCCTTTTTTTGACAGAAAATATTATCAATTGAAAGTGATGATTCCCTCATTGTCAGAAATACATAACTGATGGCAGGCATTTGTCATTCTCATTATCTCTATCGTCCACCCTCCTGGGGTAAGGCAAGTAGGTTTAGTTATCAAGGTCTAATGTGCTTCACCAGAAACAGCAAATGAGGGGAGGCATATTACAGGGGGAAAGAGGCAGGGCTAGGTAAGGGTATCTTGCACACCAGCCCTAGGCAGTTTTACATGATACTATGAGTTAAGAAAGAGAGTAAGATACTTTGTGGAGGAACTGTGACATTAAGAAATATTAAATTTCTAAGCTTTGAAATAAAATAGTACTCAGCATCTCACTTTCTAGTAATGCAAAAAATTAGTTCTTGTATATGGAAGTAGAAGAGGGGTAATTTCCATTTCTAAGTAGCTAAACCATCTCTTTACATATAATATATATCACCATATATGTTATGTATAAGATTTGCTTTTTACAAAAATTTATTAAGGCTTATGTATTAATGTTGTGCATTCTGAAAATTCAAGAACAATTTTGAAGGGAGAATTGGAAAAAAAAGTCATATTTCATGTCAAAGAAACAGATTAAATAGATAACAATAGTTAAAAAACAGATTCATGATTGTCATGTCATAAATGTCAAATGCATTTATCAACTGGCTATGCATATAATGAGTCACAGCTTCCACATATATATATATTTGTTATTGACATGTGCAGCTCCTTAAGTGTACCTATTAATTGCAAACACTGGAGTACAGTCTGTTCTCATATTACTTTGCTTTTCTATATGCATATTAGAAAGAGATAACTTTTTAAAGATAAGATTAAATCTGAGAAACTGAGGTAAAAAATTATTTAACTACTTGAGAGACAAATATTATTTGTCTTTCAGAAACTGAAGAGAGGATTGAACAGACAGAAGTTTCAGTAGAACATCTGAAAATATCTCCATGAATGAAAGTACAGAAAATGGATTTTTTTTTGTCCCTTTCAGATACCCACATCCTTATTTTAATTAGCTTGCTAATATAAATACAGCAAAGTTGTTATATTTTTTAAATAACTCTTTACTGAATATGTCAACAAGATAATATATAGTGTATAGTGAGGTTTTGAAGTTAACAATGCGTGCAACATGGCAGATTGCAGAAAACAGGTAACGCAGACTTCAGACCATCTATTTTTTCCATGTTAAAGATAGAAAGTATACCAAACACAGAACAGAATCAAGTGTGCATATCTCAGTTTAAATCAATTTTATGAAAGATCATCTCCAGATATTTGGGATCAACTCATGGTAACAATTTGTTTAGTAGCTTATCTGTTTCTGAGAGGATCAGAATTCAGCTCTCATGAGGCACATTTCCACAGAGCCCCAGTGTAAAAGGTTGCCAAATCTCTTCTGTGCTAGTTTTCCGTACGGACTACTAGCCAGCGTCCTTTTAAAGAGCAAAACATTCTCTGCTGTACAAAAGTTTAATGCCAAATGCTTCAATATTGCCTGTAGTATCATCTGGGATACAAAGTGCCCTGTTCAATAGAGTTCAGGGAAGGAGTGATCATCAGCTTCCTAGGATTACCTCTGTGTTTAGAAGAGAGCATCAGGCAGGATTTGATGAGGTTCAGAGCCAGTAACTTTTGGCTTTGGCACTCACTTCTGTTTTGTTTTTTCACTGAGCTGTAAAGATAAGTCATGTGTAAAACCATTATTCTCATGTTCTAAAGAAAAAAAACTTTAATATCTCCATGTTAAATTTAAGGTGAAGAAGTACTATAAATGTAGAATTCAATGGGAATTAACCACTTTACTGTCAAAAGCTGAGACTGAACTTTCACTTCAATGCCTTTAATAAAGTGCCTTATGTAGACCCTTAAAACAATAATATCACTATGCATAAAGTTTTTCTGTTTGCAAAATTTAAATTAATAAATTTTTCAGAGGGAGAAACTTGTTCTCATGAAAAAAAGAAAATTCTTCCGAGAAAAATAGTTGAATTACTCTAGCAGCAAATATCATATGCCTCTTCATTTTTCTGTTATTCATGATGTTAACTGTAGTCCTTTATTGAGTTACATGGAAAACTGCTAGTATCTTTTCAGATCAAAGTAGCTTATTCCCTAAATATTCTTATGAAGAAATTCAGTAATAATGTTCCAATAAAAATCTGTTAACACAAAGTCCATGCATTAATCCGATGTTTGTTTCTGCCAGCAAGCCACATGCAAGTAGCACTTATTAAAGTGACAGAATCCATGAAAATAAGGACCTGTTTGTTAATACATACGTCTTCAAAAGGAAGCCAAGTACTGGGAACAGCAGTGTCATGATACTTCAACACAATTTCACTTAAATGCTTATTTTATTCTACACTAATTTTTCTGCGTGTCTGTGTCAACTATTAGCAGTATACAATGGAAGATGGGTGAGATTTTGACTGAAAAAAAATTATCCCTAGATCCAATGAACTTGATCAAATCAGGACTTAAAAGTGAACATTTTGAGCGAGTTGCACATATACATATTTGGCACTTCTGCTCTATAGCCTTTAGATATTATATGTGGTCGGATATCTGTCCTAAGTGAAGATCTCCCAAGTTTTACAAAACTCAAGGAAAAAGCTACTAGTCTTAAACTAGTATATTATAAATATAAATATTGCCAAAAGATTGTTGTCCATTTTTAACTCTGACTTTTTCTACATACTTTACCTAGTGAAGTTTGCTTGCTAAGTGCTTACCTAGGTGGGAACTGAAATGAAAACTCAGATGTTTGTGTGGCTGACACTTTGAGAAGTCCCAAATTCTGTTGTAGGTTGAAATACATTAACCCTTTTGGAGCTAAGGAACAATTAAATAGGGAGAAATATTCTTCAAATTACAGAAATGACCCTTCAGTTGACTATAACTCTGAATTTTTTTAGATAATATTCACAGCTCTATCCACAAATTTTGGGATAAGGTGCTAGCAACGTTTTTTCAGAAGAGCCTTTATAGTAAAGAAACTTTTGTCAGTATCACATGCAAAATGATTTTTTTTTCATTCTGAAGAGAAGCATAAAGTAGGCTGTCTTTAACATCATTGTGATTTTTGATCTAGGTAAGCGAGTTATAGTCTACATATATATATTTGTACACGTACATATATATGTTTCATCATTCAAGATCAAAATGACCAGTTTGTGAATGCCTTCTCTTTCCACCCTATTCTATAAGTAACCAGATTTGTTGTCATCAGGTTGGGCTTATGGGTCATTCACCTGCAGTACAGGCCAAACTCCCTGAATATTGCTACAAATAAGGTGCCTATAGTACACTGAGGATACTGAGGTCTAGTACAGAAGATTCCTCCTGCATCAGTAAATACTAGTCAGCTTGTACTTTCAAAGGAGGCCTTTCGAAACCAAATGTACAACCAGTTATTTCATTGAAATTAAATATTATGTCCACACCCAATGGGAATCACTGGCTCTGCTTAACTTCAAGCAAACTCCAGCATTCAACAGAAGTGTGCAGAAGCACAACTGTTTGCTGCTTGTCTTTTGAGCTGTGGCATCTAAAATATGTTAAACAAAACAAAACAAATTAAAAAAAAAAAAAAAAAACAACAAAAAAAACCCCACCAGAACAAAAAACCAAAGCCCAAAAGTATAAACATTATCATCAGTAAATAGATGACAGAAAAAACCCGTCCACTTTGCATAGACATTTCTATCTAGAATTATGCTATTTGAAATCATATGGTAAACTTTTAATCAGCCAAATTTTAGTGACTTAACTATTACAGTAGCCACACAGGTTGCTTAGAATACCTGCTATAGCTGGAGAAAATAGCTAATATATAGAATATAGACTGGAATTTCAAAATGTGATTTTAAAAGGTGTTGCTGGGAGGAAGTGGTTCCTTACAAAATGGTTGTACTTTGCCATCAATCATAACTGGGCTCATTTTGTCATTGCAGACAATTAGTGTTATCATGTGATCTGAATGGCAGAAAATACATGCTCATAGACTGTTGAATTTCAAGAATTGGTTGAGTGAAATGAGTGAAGGAAAGGATTAAAACCGTCTCTTCCAGCATAAGGAGCTTCATAAAGTGAAAAGTCTAAGCATTCCACTGTGAAGGTGCTTCAGCCTCTACTTCGAATCCTCATGCAGCAACTTTCTCTCTATCCCTTGGTGATCACTGTAAACTCTCTTTGGTTCCCTACTACCTCTGGGAAGTTTTGTCTCTATCTTTTTTCTTTTTATTTTTTTTTCTCCCCAGTGTGATGTAGCTTCAGCTTGTCCCCAAACTCAGGAGAAAATTAGCTACATTAAAAAAGCAATCTGAAAAACCTCCAAATATAAAAGAGCAATCTGAAAAAACCCCAAATAATTAGATTCCACCACAGTTCTTGGCAGTCACTGAGTTTGCAGAGTGGCTGAAATATTACATAATTTGAGAGCTGCATTATGGTTTTAATACAAGCATGATATTTTGCATGGTGTATGTAAAGCTCAAGGACTGAGAAGAATCTGAGGGTATAAAAAAACAAATTCTAAACCCAGCTACTGCTTGTGAGGCAGAAATCATTATGGAAAACTCGAAAATGCTTAAGGTAAAAGAAGGGTAATTCAGAGGGACACTGTGTACCTGTGTTCTCAAAATTCCCCAGTCAATCAAATGCTTAGCTAATGTCAGTGTCTGTATACTTTAATTGGGAAGGAAAAAAAGCAAAACAAACAAACAAACAAAACCCACAAAAGATTTGTACATGATTTTCCCCACTGAAGATATTTCAGTTTATAATAGCCCTCGAGGTCTTCCCAGTACTAGATAATTCTTTACAATATATTTCTTGTTAGTTTTCTCTTTTTGTCTTTTTTTTCTCCTACTTCTCCATACTGAACATAACTCAGGCCCTTAAGTCAAACAAGGCTTGAACCATACAAATTATTAACAAAACCTTTGCATTGCCATTATATTTTGCACTACATTTTCAGCAATATGCACTTTTAGATTTCAAATGACATGAACACATACATGAATACTGCAGAGCTGGGACCACTCAGAATTTCCCTCATTCTGGCCTTACCTGAACGCTCTAAGTCAACAAATGATGGTCTACTAAGAGGTGCAACTTAATGACAGCTTTCTGTTACGTACTGTTACATAACCTTCACCTCCCACTGAGGAGGGTCAGAGAACGCCTAAAGCTTTTTAATCCTAATGAAAAGCACAAACAGTTTCTGAGATAAAGTATATAGTATTGGGGACATTTTTGGAGCAACTTTTGCAAATAGGAATCAAGGTCACTTTGAGTTTGACACTGAGTTCTTTCCACGTTTCCTATTCCAACTAGATTGAAAGAAAACTAATCAAACAAGAGAGTAGCTTTTTTGGCAGCACTCAGAACTCCAGCTTTCAGTTGGAGGTGAGAAGTGCAGACCTGACAAAGAGGAAGGGATATATTTCCAATTGTCTGAAGCTCAACAGCAACTGTTGGGTTCAAGTCAGAAGGGTTGTGCCCATTTTATCTGAATTGCTTTTGTCTGTTCCTAGTGACCCTGTTTTAATATGCACTTATTTTCCTGTATTCCAGGACACCTAGAAACTTAACATCCCTCAGACTGCTTCGACAGCAAAGTGGTTAATGTTTGAAGAATGAGTCATTCTTTCCTTTGCCATGACTGGGTTCTTAGTGTACAACCCTGTACAGTACTCAGCAATAGTTTTTAAAGATTTAAAAAGCAAAGAGTTACAAAACCATTTGCAATTAACTTGAAATAGAAAAGATAGCACTTTTTTTTAAATCCCATTATATAGTACACCGTATAAATTACAGAGTATTCAAATGCATAAATGCATCTGTGTAACATTTATCAAATGTAATTTTTTTCATTATTCTTGGGGGGCTTATATTTTCTAGAGTTTTTTCTCCTTGTCCTAGAGACCCCCATGGTCCCTCACTATCACGTATGACAGTGCTCCAGGTCTGAGACGTTGCTGTTGCAGTATCGCATGTTGTTGGGGATGTGGCAGTCTGTGTAGTTAATGCCCCCGTTTGGGGTATAAATGGGCTGCAGTCTGAAATCTCCTTTAAGGAGCTGATCATTATTTAAGGAGACAATCTGGAAGCTGGTTTCCGTCATCTCCAGGATGGAGTTGTCCTTCTTGGTCCCTGCCTCACAGTAGTCGTCTTTCCGACGGCCCCGGTTATATTTCCACTTCTGGGAGGTGTAACGACCTTTTTTGTGCATGTGCCAGCAAAATATGCTGAGCAAGACCACGAGGACAAATATCACTGCACCCCCAATCAACCCTGCCAGCAGAAATGGGGAGCCTAGGTTCTGAGAAGTCGTCTGCTCGTGGCTGGAAGGGATGTTGCTGCCATTGAAAAAAGAAGCCTTGGTTGTGGCTTCTGAACAGACAGTGGCTTCTCCAGTCCGGTAGTTGTTATAAGTATCCAGTGGAACCAAACAAATCCGGTAAGTTGATTTGGGCTCCAGATTTACCAAGCTTGATTGCTGCTTCTCACCACTAATTATTCGTTCATGAACAATTCCTCCTACCAGACTATGGCCCATTTTAACCCATGTGAGTTTATATGCCATCACGGTCAAAAGTGACATCCAGTTGACTTGGATGCAAGTGTCATTCACAAAGTGGATGGAGAGCTGAATCCAATCAGACAAAGGAGGTGTCCTTTCTCTGTCCTCCCTGTCAGGCACAGTGGGGAGCGTGGCTATGATGGGAGTGAGAGGATTATATTTACTACTTGAGGGAGGAAATGATGGGCTGGGAACTAATGTAGTTGGCATGGTTGTAGCTGGGACTGGGGTGATGATAAGTGGCAGACCAGGGGTGGTGGTAGGGCATGACAACATATTCATATTGAGCTCCCTGACTGCCATACCTCGGACCTGCTCTGGTCCCTGGCACATAAAACCACGTACATTGATGGAAGCAGGAATAAATTTGAGCCATTCAGTGACCCACTTAATGCTGCAGTCACATAACCAGGGATTATTCCTTACAGTGAGTTGTCTCAGGCTATGGAGATTATCAAATACTCCCTTTGCCAACATCCGAAGTTGATTGTTGGAAATATCAAGACGTTCCAGTTTGTGGAGGTTTGAAAAGGCTGTAAGTGGTATATGGGTTATCTGGTTGTCCTGCAAGTAAAGTCTTAGCAGATGTGTACCTGGAAGATCGGGAGGAGGGTGAGTCAGTGAATTCCGAACTATTGAGAATTCCTTGAGCTTGGAGAGGTGGCTAAAAGTGCCTTCAGCTATGCCTTTATTAGTGAGGAGATTGCCATCCAAGATCAGACGCTCCAGACTTGTAAGATTCTGGAAGGCCAGGTCTGAAATGACGGCAATTCGGTTTTCATCTACACGAAGTTCTTGTAAGTCCAGCGGAAGGCCTACTGGCACACTGCTTAAGTGATTCTTGGACAAGAACAGAAGCTTGAGGCTGATGGCTTCCTGGAACGCCCCATCCTCAACGCCAACAGTGGAGATGGAGTTGTCATCCAGGTGCAGTTCTTCCAGCTTCAAAAGCTGAGCAAGAGCAGCACGTGAAATGGTCTGAATGTTGTTTTCCTGCAGGTGTAGAACCCTGACATTCTTGGGCAAGTTCATGGGGAATTCATCCAATTGATTGCCATACAGGTAGACTGTGTGCACAGACTGGACGTTGTGCAACTCTGCAGGAAATCCAGCATTATTAATTTGGTTATTATGGAGGTAGAGGACGGTTACACCCTCCGGTATCCCAAGAGGCACTGAGGTCAAGCTTCGTTCATTACAGTAGACAAAGTTTCGGTCACAGCGGCAAACTTTTGGGCAGGCCAAACTTTTGGAGACCTGTATGTAGAGCCCCAGGGAAAAGATAAGCCATGATTTCATGAGAAGAGCCCAATCTGTGGGCCACATTTTAGTCCACAAACCCATTTCTAATTTAAAGAAATAAAGTACCAAAGTGTTTAAGAACTGATAACAATAAGAACGCACAGGTAACAAAATCTCAGGTCATTAAAATTGGCTTCTATTTATGTCCAGTGTTCAGGCCAGAGTTAGAGTCTTGGAGGCTAAGCATAAAATAATCCTTTTATAATCGGCCTGCCTCCTACTTCTGATAAGGAAAACACAGTCTTATTAGCCAGGGTTACAATGTTTGTTGCCTTCCTCCGTGTGTGCTGAAAGAACCAGTAGCCATGTCTTTGCAAATGACCCACAGGTTACTTTAAAGCTACCAAAAGTCTCTGTGCTTGGAGGTGTATTTCACTGAAGTCCGTTGGCTTCTGTCAGCTTTCTGAAGTCAGAAAAGTCCTCATATTCACTATCTGCCAGATCCAGTCTGCCTGTGGAAGGAAAGAGAAAAGAAAAAGCTGAATAGCATGAAATGTTTAATAGGGAAGATTAAACCCATTAGAAGACTATTCTAAGGCTGAGTTCTTTATGGATTTTGGGGAAAAAAAAAAGGGAAAAAAAGGCATTAATATTAAACATTAGCTTAATATTACTGCTAAATAGTCTTGAAATAGATTTGATGCAAAGTCATTGCAATGGCTGAAGGACTTTCAGTGACTTCAGTGAAGGCTAGATCTATTACTTTCATTTGCATACTATACCTCCAGTCTTTGTCCTCTCACAGTCTGTTTAAAATTTTAGAACTAAAAACAACCTAAAAACCTAAACCATTTAACTGGAAATTTTTGCTCAGGTAATTATTTTGCTTTTGCAGAACCACTGACTTCAATGACCACTATTCACTGATGCCTGACAGAGTAGACTCTGGGCTGTATTATTTAATCACATTCTATGTTTTTTTTCATTTTCTACCAGACTCTGGAATATTCTGCTTCTATTTCTGTAATGTCCAATGCATTTGGACAATATATGTAATGACATATATTGTCCAAATTAATGCACACTGCCAGATTGTCTTGTCTTGCTGTAGTGAATTAGAGACTTATGAGAAGAGTCTTTTAAACGAGTATGGTAGTCCACAAATGTAAGATACCCTGCTGTAAGACATGTACTTGCTAAAACTATCATCTTGACATTGGTTCTGATGTGAACTGTGCTGTCAATAGATTCCACAACTTGCTTTCCACTAAGTGAAACAGGCTCACATCTGCTGTTATTGTTTCAGCTCAAACTATGGCAGTTTTGCAGAACACTTCCTTTGAAACCATAAAGGTTAGATATGGCTTTTAATTTTGCTACACAGTTATCTGTGAATGGCTACATAAACAAGTGTGTTAACTTTAGTATAGCTGAGTTCCTTAATGTGAATCTTCAGCTTGTAAGCATACTTTTTATGTTCACAGCTACTATTTATTATTCAGATCTATAACCAAACATTCCCACTCTCTAAAGCACGCAATGAAAGGTACTTTGTTGTTTGATGCTGTCTTATGTTGCTTCCAATGATTGTTGCCCCATCCTCCCCTCCAAATGCATAGTTGGACCTAATGAAGGATATCAGCCTTGGCAAGTACAAAGCATGTGCAGATCTCAGGGTCTTCAATTACAGAGACATAAGCACAGTAATTTTCCTGGTTTTGTTTATCCAGATCAAAGCTCAGGCTAGGATTTCAAGAAAATAGAATTTTAGTGAACAAAATCCTGTTTCTTAATGGTGGTTGATTTTTAAAAAGAAATATTTTTATTATATTTATATTTATTTAAACAAATTAAGAACATTTAGGTCCTTTAGAAAGAAACTTACTTTGGTCGTACATAAAACCTTGTTAGTCTGAGACAGGTGTGCAATTTATATCATGTCTCTGATGCTGCTTTTGGGAACCCTATGGACTAGTAGTGTAGAAAGCATCCTTAGGAGTCGAACTGTTATAACCCTTCAAGCTTGCAGATCACTTTATTTATTTAGAGTATCATCAGGTATCAGCCTCAAGGTTAAAACAGCTGTAGATAAAAAAGTGAGAGCCTGAAAAATCCTGTTTATTATTATGAATTCAAATTTTAAGTCTTGTAAATGTAATACTGTAATACAGCCTATAATATATTGCCCTTTTATAGAAACAGTAAGATTAGGCACCCCACTGTTCATGGTTTTCTCTCTCACAGGCATATTTCAGTCAAGACTGATTTCTTTTCAATTATGCCAGATGACGTGATACTGTGGAGAAACTCTTAACAGGATTACATTCTAACATGAGCCTAAGTGTGACAGTTTATCCGCCTTTAATATGGCCTGGCTCCCGTCTAGATCACAGTGCCCTGATCTGTCATGACACTCTCTTTTAAAATGAGAATGGATATGCAGAGCATCCTCTGAGATGTTCAGGACCACAGAGAGTAATAATAGTTGTTCTCTCACTTTCCTGTCATCATCAGAGAGAGAGACAGCCTGTAACTCCTCACAGATCCAATACCCTGCGCTAAGCTGGCTTCTGATTCTAAGTCCAGTTACTCATTAAGTTTTATTTCACTCCCGGGTACAATAAAAAGCCCAGCTGAGAACATGCAGCCACAGGCAGCTGCAGTTCCTGGTTTGCTGGGAATGTCCTAAGAAGGGACTGTCGTATTAAAACTGATTTATGCATTCACCTCATTCTAGTACTCTGTCCGGTGTACTTCTCACCTAAGTAGATGTGGCACCTGAATTAAAGATTTCAGTAATGGTTCAAACAAAATAGGTTAAGCACACAGCATTTCTCATTAGATATTACAAGAAAAAGACCTTTGATTGGACAGTAACTTAAGCAGATTCTGGAGTTTCTCTCCTTTTTTTGCTACATGGATTTTGCTTTTAGAAATCTGTTAAAACTTTCCTGTTTTCTTCCCTCATGACGGAAACAAAGGTAGCCCTCTTATTAATTCCAGTATCCTAAACTCTACATATCAGTCCTTAATAAAGTGATACAAAAAACCTAGTACAGATTATATGTATTTGGGACTACTCTTGGTTGTACTAAGCGGGAGTACAGGGACATATCTTACTAGATATTTATGACCTCATGGTTGACTGTGGTGTGGCAGAGGTAAAGAATGAGGATGTTAGGATAAAACTGAATGTATTTAAATGACTTTTTTGGGAAGGGTTTTTCTTTGGTAGTCTTTTACAACTGCTTAATACTAACTTAAAATAGGGGTCATAGTTGCTGTACTTTCCGGCACATCTCAGGGACCCTAATGCAAAAGTGAGTTCTGTGTGTCAGAAATCTCTACCCCAAAGACATTGAAGAGATTGAAGAGTTGGAAACCTACTTGATTAAAAAAAGAGAAACTTTCTGAAGTTAAACTCCAAAAGGCTAGGAAAGTATAAACAGTTTTTTGTTCAGTAAACTGCGAAAACTGAAGGAATGTAGAGTCACTCAGCTTCCCCTCTCCCCACCATTCCTGGCATGCTGGCTCCCTAAAGTAAGCTCTGTTTTCAATATGACTGCAAATACTAAATTGAGTCTCTCTGCAAATTTACTGATTTTTTCAGAAGCAGAAATTTGGAAGTGGAGGAATTAAAGGCATTCCTTAGCTATTGTGATTGTAAATCTTGGGAGTTGACTGATAAGCTATAGGTGGCAATAACTTTGCTTATTTGAAATGAGAAAGTTCTATGAACCAGTCTAGGTAGGGAAGAAGGCAAGTGTCACAATTAACTTAAAATTTAAGAAATTATCAAGCAAATGCCTCAATAATAACACATCTGTCCATCAACAATTTGGTAATTTTTGTTTTTATTTTCCTCCCCTGTACATTTGATTTCTATTATTTCTCACTACATCCTCCTTAGACATAAGTTGTATCCTCCAAGTGTATGACATTTCCTGCCTTACTGCAGCCAGGATATTCAATCCAATAGAATTTAAGGAATGATACAATAAAGTTAAGAAAACTGCTTTGAAATAGATGAGAAAATATCACATTTTAGGTAGCCAAGTCTGAAAATTTGGCTTAGGAGCTCCTCCAATCAATGCAAATATTTGTTTTCTTAACAATGCATTTCTGATCAACATTTTTATCTGTCTTTTTTCAAACCTGCCTTGTTTAAATTCCCTTTTGGCTGATGCCAGCTGGAAAAAAAAATTCTATCCTTATGTTTTGGGTTAAATATAAGGTGTTTTGATTAAAGATATTTTAAAGGTTGAAACATCTGGCTGCATGTTGGGAAGGTGAAAGTTCTTTATTAGTCGTACCTTTACTGGTCAGAATCGCCCATACAACTTCCAGCCTTTATCACACTGCAGAGTCATGCAATAATTAATATATTACAGAAAGTGATGTTCAATTATAAATTTGTGACATCTAGGGGAAAAAAAAATCATCTCACTAGTAGTCTGCTTAAGGAACTTTTTCCTACCTCACTGACTGGTCTACTGTCTCAGTGGCTCTGCCTACGCTGTCTAAAGAATCTCCAAAACTTTCCTTAGAGTCATCTTTCCCATTTTTCATTCTGCAGTCTTCCAAACATGCAGTCAAGGTCCCTGTGGCTACCTGAGAACCTAGAGATATTCAGGGAAGGTAACAGAGAATAAAGGGAGAATATAACATGTGGAACCAAGCCCGCATAGGAATGTTACCTATGGCAACATTGGTTACCCATAAGCACAGAGTTCTGAGGTGTTCCTGAAGCCAGGTTGTCTGTCTTCATTAGCCTAATCGTGGTTTACATTAAGGCCACAAATTTTTCAGAGGTAATAAAATTAAGAATGCTTTGCTATTCTTTCCTTCAAGGAATACTGAAAATAATAAAAAATAGGTCAAAGGAATCCAAGGCCTTTTTTTCTCTGATAGCCTAATCAGTTAGCATCATTTTTCCCAGCAGTTCATCTGTTTATCTGGACCTGAGTGCCATGCAACATAAATTGAAAGGCAAGCAAAGCCAAAACCAAACAGTCATACTTACTCTTTTCACTATTACCAGTCAGTGACTCTTACTTAGCATTAAACCATTTGGCATAAATTTTCTTGGCTGTACTGCAGACCAGGGTTATAATCAAGTCATATAATCTTACTCTACATAATTATAATACACAGTAAGTACAAGGCTATTATGTCTGGAATTGAATGACAAACAGAAAACAAATCTAATTCCTTTCATATGAAATCTAGTACAGAGCTCCTTGTTCTTAAGAAAAATGTCCCTGTGTATCTATCAAGTAGTAACAAGAAAAATTAAAGAATAACACCTATGTCTTTTTTCCATACAAGTATAGTCCATATTTGTGAGTGCACACATTAGTGAATATCCTGGTGTTTTGGTTTTGGGGTGTTTTGGGTTTTTTGTTTTGTTTTGTTTTGGTTTGGTTTGTTTTTGTTTTTTTTTTTTTTTTGTTTTTTTTTTTTTTGTGATTAGGAGCCTTGGGTGATAGTTTGCTGTATATATTTCTCTATGAGTTACTTGGCTTGAACTTTGTGCTCATATTTTAATAAGAGTCTATAATCTCTGCATCAAAGGCATGGGGAAAATGACCCAAAGGAATCAAAATGCTTTTATAGGAAGCCTTTTTGCATTCCTGCTGTACTGGCTACTTCATAGCTATGGGTGTGTATTATGTAAGAAGAAGAGGTAAGGAGGAAGAAAAAGACGAAGAAAAAGAGATAGAGAGGAAGAAAACATCCTTGGTGCCCTCTTCTAAAATAAGTATTGATGACAGGATAATGATGAGTAGCTAGTATGGGAAGGAAACCTTATAGTGTATCTGCACATTGTTACAGACAAATGAAGTCTATATGAACAGATTTTGGCAGAGAAAGGCATTACTGTCTTTGCAATATTGTTAGCAAAATGATTCAGCAAATGTACACATCTGAACTCTTGTGCTTTCTTCTACTCTGATCAGGATGTTTCTGGTTTTACTTGTCAATTTGCATTTATAATTATTCTCAAAACCTCAGATCAGGCTGCCTGAGGATGCAAGTGAAATTGATTTGGACCTGCCTTGGTGGAGACAGGAGAAAATTTAGAGAGTGGTACATCTTGCAACAACCGGTGTAAAGACATCATTTGTCATCCTTCTCTTTCTGGTTCTTCTGTAATCTTCTGGTCCTCCAAGCCTTTTTTCTCTTTCTATTTACATTCCTGCAAATTGTTATGCAGACACATTGCCCAGAAGGATGCAGGCTTCAGAAAATCCCTTTTTAATAGACATGCTACTATAGTGAACAAGAGCTTTGACTTTGGAAATTTGGGTACGGGTTCAACAGAACTCTGATACAGCCCAATTCCTGACTGCCAGGAGAGGGAGCTAAGCCAGCAGGAAACTTTCTCTCCCCTGAATAAACAAATAAATAAATAAATAAATGTGGGACTTTTGTTTTCTTCCCATTTTGTCTGTCCTCACACATTTGCATACACTTCTTCCTCAAAGTTGTCTGTGACTGCTGACTTGTTTGATGGCATCTCTGTTACACACCTGACAAGCTGAGTTGTATAGGACTTGGTTACTGGGAAAATTAAAGTTCATGTATTCTTATAAAAGCACTATTCCCAGTTTCATGGTTCAAGACTTTTTTACTTGTAGGTTACTGCAGAGTGAAATTGCTTCATGGGCATGAGGAGGCATGAGAGAGGGAGGGAGAGAAAAGAGAACAAGTAATGGAAAATAGATAGGTTTTGGGGGGAAAAAGCTCAGGTAGAACAGATTTTTTGCTTGCAGTAATAGGAACCAGTAACAGGTCAAGAGAGAGAACCTACTACAAGACGTAATCACTAGAGTGACTGCTGTACTCCAGGAAGCAGAGCTGAAATAGCTACAAGATCAATAGCATTAATGCCTCAGGTGGGGCCATGAATTCAAGGCTGCCAGTCACCCTGCCAGGCACTGCGCTGTACGACACACCCTGCTCAGCTCCTCACACTTCTCCATAAATGGGTGTTCAAGTGCCAAAGTTCAGGTGTGGAGACTACCTAGACTAATGTTATCATCATTCCTATGTTTAACAGTTACTGAATTGTAATAGAAGGAAGTTATTCTGAAAATTTGACATTGCACAACTTTATCAAGACTACCTCATCTGTGAAAACTAATAAACTTCTGAGCCCAGAAACAACTGTGCAGCCTGTGGCAAAAAAAAAAAATAAAAATGTCCTTGCTCACACACACATAGGTAAATACAAATGTTGTTATTAAATAGTTTTAAAAATAAGACTATTTTTAGTAATAAAACCCATCAATGAAATACTGTAGAAGGTCTAGTGGAAAAGATATCCGTCCAAATTCATGTTTTGGTTTGTCATACCATCCAGTCTTATCTGAATGACTGTCTGTATGAATTAATCTTGCATGGACCTATTTCTATTGATAATTTCATCTTAGGAGTTCTAGAAATGGAAAATTGCCACCAAGAATATCCTGCCTGTGGAGTCCTGAATTCCAGTGTAAGAAATATCCAAGCCTAGTATTACAACTAATTGTAGCTGTTAGAGTAAAAGTTGATGAGGATACACATGGCAAATTAAAAAGCAAAATCAAAATCTTTAACTGCCGATACATAAGCAGACAGGACTCCCTCACAGAACACAAGGAAGAAGAAAAGGCACAGAATTCCAGGTTTTTAACCAATGTGAGCTTCTGAGCTGTGTAGGACTTCAAGGCAGACAAAAGTCATTGACAGCCCAAGCATATTTTTATAGGGAAATATCCCTGCTTTCATTATAAAATTGCTGATTACTGAAAAACTACTCCAGATGGTGACCATCATGATATTTTCACTCCAGTGGGCAAAGAGGAACAGATGATCACCTTCAGGACTCATATTAAATGGAGTATTACACCTACTAGCAAAAGGTTATCAGTGTCTTTACTAACCTTGCCCCAAGGCCTACTTTAATTTTTCACCAGTCTAATGCTGCAGTGTTCAAAACTTAACAAATTTGTCAAACAGTGAGAATGATCTATTTAGTATGGCAGTAAATTAATTCCCTAGTCTTTCATCCCCAAAAGCTGTTCTCATATCTTAGGTGAAATAGTTTTGATGGATCTCATCTAGGACTCCATAACTCACCAATGTACCATGTCATGATGTGAAGCTGGTTTGAGAAAACTGGAAATGGCAGATGAAAAGAATCTCACATGAGGAGCTATCCTGAACATTTCAACAAAGTACATTTTCATTAAAATATATTATTTCACTGAAGCCAAAAACCTGCATGTATATTTGTCAGTTGTGATAATGTTTTCAATAGGAAATGTGCCTGAGGTCCAATGTTTTCTGGTCCTTTGTGACCAGAGACAGAGAAAAGACAGTAGGGGAAGCATTTTTTACTCTAAAACATAGGTTTGGACACAATTCTACTTTATAAAAGCATTTGTAAAATATGTTTACTTTCCACAATGTAAAACCGCGAAAATTGTTGTGGAATTATCTGCCTCCGGACAGTTGCACTTACACAGTGAAAGAAATAGAAAAATAATCTTTATTTGCCTTCTTGACCATTTTCCAGAGGGCTTACAGCATTCCTTGATAAAACTGGACTCGACTGTTTGAGAAAAACTATTAATACTAAACTAATTTCAAATAATTCCCCTTTTGGAACACATACATTCTGTACTGCGGTTGGCATAATGCATTTTGTACTAAGAAAAACTGATGGCAACCTGCTGTTTCTTTGCAAACAAATTGGTCCCTACCTATAAATTATTCTACACTGTGAAGCAAACAGTTTGCTTTTATCTAGAGATATGTGGGCAGCCTGGCAAAACATCTGTGGAGAATTTGAGAAAGCTGCTTTTAGTGACCTAAGTGGTGGAGCATTGCTGCTTTGGAGACAACATTTTGACACATTTTAAATGTGTTGCATGGTGTTACATCATTGATGAGATCCTCTACGGCGTCACTTCGCCTTGTGGGGCAACATTCCTTCAGGATCTCAGACAAATGAGCGTGAGATGTCATATTCTTGTCTTCCATACTTGGAGCATATGGCCTGGAAAGAAAACATGGAAGGAGCTGCCCCTCAACTTCTTAGACACCTCAATATAAATAAAGTTGAAAGTGTCATCATATGTTCCTCTTTCCAACAAAGGCAGATGGAGTTCTCTCCTTCCTATTTTAATATTACTTAGCATGCTGCTCCTTCACAGCTCTAAGAACTACTCCATAAACACTTCTTAGGAGCTATCAAGAAGGATTATTAAAGTTGTTTACACTCTTAACTTCTGCTTCAGAGAACCTGTCATGTATGGTATAGTCACTTAAGCAGGCAGTGAACAAAATATGTTCCCCAGATATAGAAGAAATCTTGTTTATGTGACAGTCCCTGTAACAGGGAAATAGAAGGTTATCATTGCCATCAGATAGCCAGTTATCAGAAAAGGAGAAAAATATTAAGATGATGGATGAAGAATGTACAGATAAGCCTCTGAAATTCCTGTTCAGCTAAATAGCTGAATTATTTATCAACTGTACAATATCTCAGCATCAACAGTGCCTGACAAGAGCCTGGGGATCTGGATTTGTTATCTTTTCCCAGTGATCCAATTACACTTTCCTGCATGCACAGGTGAAGAAAGTGCAATAATCTCACTGCACCAGATATGACACAGAACTTCATACAGGAAACAACTTGTGCTCCTACATATCATCAGAAAAAAAAAAATCAGTTATATTAAACACTAAAGGTATAGCAGCAACTGTAACTTCCTTATAGCAAAACAAAAACATCCATACACTGGTTATCTGGACACCAGTTAACCCAGTGATTTTCTGAGTACAGAGAGGAAAGAAACACCAGAGGCAGTAGGAGAGAAGAGTTTACCAAGGGTACAGACCATTAGCAAATTTTTTACCTCACTTACTTTTGTTTGGTTCCGCTATTTTTTTTTTGCTAATTGTCATTCAAAATTCCAGTAACTCTATGATAATAACTGCCTTCAGTGGGAGAGTCCTGTTGTCTCTTTTTAGTGTTCCTGGTCAAGCACATATCCAAAGAATGCATACATCTGAGGATTAAAAGACTGAAGAAAGGATTATAGGATTTAAGTATTTCTTTGTAGCAATGGGGATGTGTGTGAGTCTTCCCCAGGTCTTGATTCTGACAGAGAGCAAACTTTTTTTGTCACTTTGCTCTGATTTGGTTCTCATTTAGTGAAAGGCCACACCTTTCCCCAAGAGCCATTCGTATGTCCAATTTAACCTTAAAAGTTCTTTGAAAAAAGAAGGCTGCATAGGACAGAATTTAACACGGGACAGCTTCAGTTTTAGGTACAAGTAGAAATAAGAGAAAGCTAGAAATAGTAAAAAGACACTTCTAACCCAATGATTCTCAGCTGTGAGAGAATCCACAAGAATCTCCTGAGAACTCTTAAAGGATCACAAAATAATACATACAGGCAGTGTTAGCCAGCAAGAGCGCTGCTCCTGCAGGATGAAGGAGTACCGATGATTCATTTAAACACTGCCTGCAACAGTTTACATCAACCAAGAAACTCCTATCTGCCTTTAATTTCTGGCAGCAGCTCAGTTCCCTGGGGAAGAAGAGACAGAGCAGAAGAAGAAATGGTGTTTACATCTGCAGTTGTGATTTAAGTCACTTTTCAGTCTTCCTTCTGGTGTACTATTTCATTGAAGGAGCAGAGATGCTGCCAACACAGAAGGTGCTCAAAGACAAAGCAGAGCCAAACGGACATCATTTCCAGAAGCTGGATGTGTTACTCCAGCCAATTTTTCTTTTGCCCCGTGCTGATGACTGTAGGATCAAATATTCTGTGTGAATAGTTTCACCTGATACACCAAATCACAAATCTTCTGACCAAGAACTGAGAAAATAGGATACAGTAATGGCAATAGGTCTAATTTTGTCCACAATGTAGAGAGTAGATACACAGGAAAGAGTCTGCCATCTTTGTGCATTTATGAAGAAGCAGCCCAAAACAGAATGAAGCCCTGCTACTCTGTCCTGAAGCTTCTATCATTATATTTTCTCAATAACTTCTCTAAAACATTTTTAAAATAGCTTGACTAGGGTTATTTCAACTATAAAGTTCAAAGCCTTTATGTTGAACAAATCCTGACAAAGATGGAAAAGAACACAGAAAGCAATTCTGCTTTGTTTTTCCACTTCTCCCCTTTACCTTTGAGGTCTGTGTGTGGTTGCATCAGTTGATCAAAATTGCCAGGAGGCCCAAAAATGACACATACCAAGAGTAAAACAAAAAACCATAGTCTTCTGCCATTAATGATTCATGGTGGGTTATTTTTAGCCATGTGTGGACAGCCAACAAGATACTTGCAAACCACTTAAACTCTCTTAGCAACTTTTAAGTGGGTCCTAAGTGGTACAGAAGCCTGGAGTTGGCCTTCAGCTTGAGTGCACATTCCACCTGACATGTGCCAAATAATTCCAGGCAGCAGAGTCCTTATCAATAGGTGTCCTTGTGGTACTTTTCAGCACAGTTGTTATTGCAAGGAATCACAAAATATTATCAGCATTTTGTGCTTATACAAAACTGGACCTCTCAAATGAGTTCAGAAAGGCAAGGAGGCAGTGCACAATAAAATCTGAGAGCAAGCCAGAGGGAGAAATACAGCAAGAAAAAGTGAGATAGACTTTTAAGTTATTCTGCAGGCAGCAAAATATGCCTGCTCAAAAATGCAATTATTGTTTTCTTTTGTTTGCAAGCACTCTATTTTTTTTCAGGTCACTGCATGAATCAAATAAGAAGACACTCATGTTTTCTATGCAGACCTCTGGGTACTTTAAATGAATTACAGATAAAGATCTGCTATGTGATTTGGGGATTTGCTGATGGGTTTTTCTTTGTACTAAAAACTGAGGTAGGTCCCTAATACAAGTATCTTTGTATGTATGAGAAATCTTGGATTTTGATTTATGTCTACACCAAAATTTTATGTACTAAATGCATAGGTTCTTTACTTACACTTCTGCTAATAAGGCACATAGTTGGCATAACCCATTGATGCAGGGTACAAAGACAGTACATGCAATCTATGGTATTTTCAGCAGTATTACCTCTGCTCATCTGCTCTGACCTCTATATGTTCTTTTTTTATAGGGGGTTATAAATGAAGAGAATTTAAATACAAATCAACTTTGATGGCCACAGAAGTATTGCTATTGCTGCATGAAAAAGAGCAGGCATGGGCTTGCACCTTCCTGTTTCATGGCATATGCTGGATACATACATGTGTACGTGGTAGCAGAGCAGATGAGGAAAAATATCAAAATCCTCTGCTTTATGAAGGCATGAATGGCAGAAGAGCCTATAAGCAGCCTGGAAAAAGGGTTTTTAGTACTTGACTAACTGCAGATGTTGCTTTGATAACGCAAAGGTAATTTTCTTGTAGTGCAAATCCCTTTTGACTCCAGCTCTATCTTTGGGCTACTGCGTCTGTGTTGCGTTATGTAGAATACACAGCTTAGACAAGGAAGAGGCACTGGCAATTAGAATAAATATGAAGGGGAGAAGTCATCTGAGGCTTCGCCCACCACCACCACCACCCCCATACACCTTCAGTTTGGATCTGGCAAGAATTTGTCAGACATTTCACTTCAAATCTATCTAGACATCTCTGACCCATTACTGCAAATAGCTGAGTTTACCTCAAAAAGTAGTGTAAAGTAGTAAAGGACAAAAAAATTAAAACAATTATAGTTATTCCAATGGATAAGACTTATTGACTCTGAACTTATAAGAGTTCAGCCTGCAACAGTTGAGTTTGTCTACTGTAAAGTATTATTTAAAAAATTCTTTCCTTCCTATTTGAATTAAAATAAACCTAATTTCCTAATACCATACATCCTGAGAGATGCTGCTACATGTTCTATCCAGACACATGCTCAAACAAACCCACCCTGGCAGCAACTACCTTCAAGGCTTTTAAGTCTCTTGGGAGATCTTGCCCTCCTCTGCTCCAGTGAAATAGAAAACCATCCTGTATTCAAGAGAAAAAAAAAAATCTGTTTCTATATTCACTGAAAATACTTCAAGCATTAGGCCTCTTTAAAAAAAATTATTCAAATCTTCTGCTTAGGGCTTATATGAAGGAGGAAATCTAGTCAAAGCAATAATGTTCATTATTATTATAAATAACAAACTCCTTTTAAAGCACAGATAAGGAGTGACGAAACACAGTCACTGTTTAAACACAGTCACTGTGGCTGTTCTGGTCACTTTCTGAGTTCACTTCCCACAAATCACTGAGCAGCACTGGAACAAAAGACAATGTGAGGTGATTTTAATAGGTACCTGCAGCAAATTAACTGCAAATACCAGCCTCCACCTGGGAAGCTTCTGACTCACACTGCCCCACAAGAAGCATGGAATTAGGAAAATTCTTGCATAAAAATTATATTTTGAATACCAAGAGAAACTGTGATTCATTAAAATTTGTAAGGTTCCTTTACACAGTAGATAGTGAAGTGAAAATTTCTGTGGAAATGGTTCCACAATATATCAGTCTTTAAATAGGTTCCCTTAAAGAGAAGAGAAAGGGATGCACCCTCTAATATATCTAGTTCCACTACTATTTCAAGGCACTCCTGGATGTGAACAGGAGGGAAACTGGATGGCAAAAAGCAACTCCAACAGTTTCTTGTATTTGTTGGAGACAAAACACTGAGATAGATGGACTGTTGGTCTGTCTCAGCTGAGAATTGCTTGTTTTAGTCAGTCATATCTTATGGTCTGAACTAGGGTCTGAGCATAACAACAGAAATGCAGCATGCATAGACCTGTCCATTACATTCCCAGGGTACTTGAGAGAGAAATTAGATATGGTGGTATCCCATAATGTATCTGAAAGCTTAAAAGTCATTGAAACAGCTCAAATTCTGCTTTTTGAAATTCTGGATATTTGATAATGACTATAAATATAATGTTAAACCTAAACTGACCAAATAATGTAGTCTCAGGAGCATTCCAAATGCAACAAGGAGGGCGATTTTACTGGTCTATTTTGCTTTTAAGACCATGAGTTTTTAAGGCAAGTAAGAAAATAAAATGGTAAAATGATGATGCAAAAACGTGCTTCAAGGGCTAAGTTCTGGTTCCTTAAATAGCAATGTTCTGCTTTAGCTTTAGAGGACTGAAAACTGTAAGGAGTGAAGTAGTGACCACAGAAGGAACTGAAACATATCATCATGTTTAATACACTTTTTTTCAATGACCTCTTCACCTTTCCTATAAAGAAAAACCCAACCCAAGCCAAAATATCTGTATATGAAATTGCATTGACTTGAAATTCAGACTGTTTTGAATCTAGTGGTTCAGTTAGAACACACCTGTAATTTTTATTTAGCTAATTTTTGTATAAATGTCTTTTTTTTTCTATTCCATTTGTATTCTTTGTATCATATAAATGTGATCTTTCTTCTCAGTGAAACTTTGGTGAAAGAGGTCATCCAATCAGCTGCTATATAAACTCTATATGAAGTCTGTGAACTTTCTAGGTTATTTCATTTCCTTTTTGACTGCTGGGAAGGTTGTCAAATACAATCCTTTGAAGAAAGACTTGCTCACCATCTCACTTCACCTCCTTTGAGGTAGATATTTAGAAATATCCTCATCTTCCACTAACATAGAATCTGTAACTTTACTTGTGTTCCAGTGTAAGGACAGTTTAGAAAATATGTCTCCCTTTCTAAATAAGATACTTATCACAAAGAAAATTTCAGAATAAATATAGTGATAAAAAGAGACAAAAGCAGAGGATAACCACATCTTTTCTTCTGATACTGTGCTTGATTCCATTCTTTCACCACCCATAACACATCAACATCCATCCTGATCAGTCGTTCCCCTTTTTGTGGATCAATCTTCAAAAACTTCCACTACTCTCTACCATTGTTAACCTAAGCAATAATAATCATAAAATTTAAAGTCTATTTTCTAAACAATTATTACTTTCTTCCTGTTTGAATGTCCTAAAAATAAAGAAATAAAATCCAGACATGGTTTCTTGACAGCTGTGGTACTGGCACTTAGTAAATGCTTGGTAACACCCAACAAGAATTGTTTATTTTCTTGTCATAAAAAATGAGGTTAAAAATTTGTGATCCCAGAAAATATATTTCTTTCCATGTTATATTTGCAACCTCTCTCTCAGGGAGTCAGGTCAGCTTTTGCATAAATTACTGCAGGACATAGTAAAAATCATCTCAGAATGTTAACACAGCCGTGAGAGTTCCAATACTGCTTTATTCCTAAGCTGTAATTATATCCAGGGATCTGTTGGGCACAGTCGTACTTGTCATTGTATACAGCATTATTCACCTTTCTCATCATCCTTTCTAATCCAGACTAGAACAGCAGTGTCCAGCCATCAGTCTATAAGTATGGTGAAAAATGAGGTGGCAGCTTAAAGCTATTCCTTAGGAGAAGTGGAGTCCAAAGTGAGGTGAAGAGGAGGTAATGCTTGTGTGATGATTTCTTTTTCCTGATGGCGAACCTTTGATTAAATACTGATCCAGAAGCAGACAGCCAGTCCTCTAAAAGGGGAGCTTGGAAAGACTAGTGTCACTCCACTGACAGAAAACACTCCAGTCTTCAGTCTCTCTAGTTGGTAGACACTGATTTTTTGTGTGACAAGCTCTTTGGATGAAAACTACCTTACAGTTAGAAGCAGTAGATAAAGACAGGATGGAAAATGACACCATCCTTCTAATATTTGGCAAGTAGAATATCCCTGCACCTCTAAATGGTGCTTTATAATCAATGAAGTAATTAACTTTTCTAAGAAATGTTGTGGTGGCCTGGACATCCCTTATCATTTATGTTTACAATCCTTATTCTCATACCTATAATCACATAGTTTTGCATCTCAGGGAAGACAACCTTAAGTATTTCTGCACCCACTGGTTCAAGGAGAAGCCATTAAAAGACATGACAAACATATTAAGATTCACAGTAAAATCAGGTTGCAAGTCAGAATCTATAATCAGACGTAACACCAGTGAATGAGTTTCTTAAACTCAGTATGAGCATTAAGTAAAAAAATGACTGATTAATTCAATTATCCTACGTAGCTTCCCACTTAAATATTTATGACAACTCTATCTCTCCTGAGCATAATAAGAAGTAAAATGAAGCTAAACACCTGAAAGCAGCATTCTCTATCAAGTTGTGTGGGTAGAATGTCCCAGATATCTCACTAACACGTAACAAAAATTCACAAGATTAAGTGTTCTCTGCTGCTTATGTTCAACAGGCAAAGAAAAGACTTCATTTAGCCAGTGTCATGGTAGAAACAGAAAACTTTTTCCTCTTCTAGTTCTTTTTTTGAAACTTTTAAGGTTTCGGATTTTCCTCCTCAAAATAATGAATTAAAAGGTCAGGCCTCATATGGTTATGTCCTGGCTTTGTGAAGTAGTTTTTTTTTTTTTTTTTGCTAATACCAGCTACAGTCAATTATATTCACCCTAGCACTCATTTACTCATGTCAGTTTGGGGTTTTAAAGTTTAGGGGAAATCATGCCTCAGGTTTTAACTTTTATATATAATTTTTCAGATTCTATTCTGCTTTAGTGTGTAAGCCTAAGCTTCATATTAGGGGATAGTAAGCTCTCTTCACAAAGTAGGTAGACAAAACACTTCCTTCTCTAGCTGGGGACCAAGGACAGACGATCCAGATCTCAGGCCCAAGAGCATAAACAATGGTGGACCATAGAGAGGAAACAAGAAGGATGGGACTTCATGGGCTAAAGCTGTAATTGGACAATTAGCTCCAATATGATGATGGATCAAAATTTATAAAAGTGTGACACCCTGTGACCAGTCATCCATTTTGTGGCCATTTTGGGTTGGGTGGATCTATTTGAGGCCTCTTAATAAATATCTACTTTATTCTTTAGCTTCTGTTCTAGGTCAGCCTTCAGAAGGCATCAGTCCTGTAACAGCAGCACTGGCCATGCTTCTGACCAGATGGCTGTCAGCAGGAGTGGAGCTAATTCCCGGTTCATCCACAGGCTACGGCAACGTGGGCCTGGAGCTGACCTCCTGAGTCAGAGCCCAGAGTCCTGCTCTCACAGGCAGCCCTGCCATTGAAAGGTAACACCTTGGCCAGGAGCTGATGGATGATTTGCTCTTCCCACTGTGAATCCCTCCCTGTTTTCTCCAGGAAGATAAGAGTATGTGCTTCAGCTGCTTGTGTTCCCAGGGTTAGCTAAAGATGCCTGGCAAAGTCACTGCACAACAAGCATCATTATTCTCCTCCCAGAATTCAAAAAGCATTTTTATTTTTTCAGTTTAGATTGAGAAATTGAGACAGGGAGCTGTATGTTCTGGGTTCAGCTGTGAACTGCATACAGCCCTATGGTAAACATACATACTGCAGACACTGCTCAACTGCACAGCTGGTATCAAAAGCAGCTCAGACTTTCCCAAGAAATACAGGATAAGACCCAGATATGGGATATGGGAGAGTAAGGCCAAAGGCTTGAGGATAGCAAGTAAGTTTGTGATTTAGTAACACGTCTAAGCACTAGCTTGGGTGGTTACTCTGAGCTACCTTCAGGATGCCTTCTTGCCCCCTTGGAGCAGACCAGAATGAGTACAACTCAGTGTGGCCTAAATCTGCCTTGGCCTTTGGGAGTGGTGTTGTGACTCCACAAAAGACAATGCTAGATCTTCTGCAGAGTTGAATAAACTTGCTTAAGGGTTGCAAAGCGAGACGGGAGCACAAGTAAAATTAAAAGTTACAAGTTCCTGTCTCTCAGTCTGCATTCAATCAATGAAACCACATGTCCTCTCTGCTTAGACATACGGCTTTGAAGACATGGCCCTTAATGGGCTGAGGTTTGACTGTTCCAGCTTTGTTATTTTGGTTTGGTTTTTTCCTTTTAGCCTTTACTACCAACCTCAGACAGAGTCCCTCAAAGCCAGTAGTGGGAAGAAGACTGGTGTCACAGTGGGGAACTCAGTTTAATAAGAGCACTCACAGAATTTTTTTGTTTCTTGAAAGCATTCAAATAGACAGTATGATTTACAAGGATACAGGGAAACAAGTACACAACTTCCCCTGATGTTATGGATAAGACAGCCTGGAAACTATAGTGCTGTGCAGAGAACAGCACAAACATACACTGCAGAAAGCCAAGGCAACTATTCAAATCCATCTTTGTTTTAAGCACCAACTATTAAAGTGACCATTCTGGTTTTACCTTGTTCTCTATGACAGTAGGTGACAAAAGGCTTTCTAAATCCTAAAAAGTTGCAAGTCTGCTTTTTCTGAATTGCAGAGGGAATTTATCTTCCTGGCTTTTGAATAACTATGCAGAGTGAAAGCCGGAAGGAAGAGTTTCTCATACTATATCAAATATGCACAGAAGAAAGAAAAAGAAATATAAACCTGGCATATTGAGACTCGTATGGATTAAAGTGCCTAGATTATACAGCATGCAGGTTTTAATGTGGCCTGAATAAGACATGGAAGAATTCATGGCAATTATTTTACTACATGAGCAAAAAAAATTAACCACATGTTGCTAATGCTGCAGATTACCCCAAATCCTTGATTCAGCTATATCATGTGGACAACTTTGTAACCAAGTTAAATAATCTTTTGGTCTTTCACCACTTCTTGCAACTCTTTTTACTATTCATTGGATGAGCAATCTTAGACCTCAGATGGAGACAAAAAATTGCAATGGAGAAAAAAGAATAACGTTTTATTCTGTTCCTGGAGTGCTCTTGAATCAAATATTATGATTTTCTAAAATATATGTATGATTTTGAATTGCACAATAAAGTCTTCTGTAATTCACAGCTTTGAAATGGCTTATTATTGAAAGTGTCATTAATTGCAGTTGGTCACATTAGTCACATGAAGAGTTTTTGGGTTCATGCTCAATGCTCAGAATTTGTAGGATTGATTTTTCTGGTGGAAATGATCATAGAAAGCTGTGTAAGACAAACTCAACACAACAGCTTAAAATTCACTGTTAAGGCTCTTCTCAAGACTCATGTAAATGTGCCCAAAAAGCAAGGGAAAAGGAATGCAAATATATCACTCCCATTTTCAGGAATTTCTGCTTCCAGAGCCAAATTCTCCTGTGAAGAAAATGGCCATTTTCTTGTGCTTATCTGGCTGAGAACATCCTGCATAATATTTTGACACTTCAAATTTAAGTCTGACTAAGCTGTGGCACTTACATTTGAAGAAATCAGAAAAAGAATGTAAAATGTTGCTGGTTTGGTTTTTTTTTTGTTTTGTTTTCAGGTATATTTCTAAACATATCTAAGATTTTTGGATAAATATTTATTTTTTAAAACAGATGCCACGATGTGATAATGAAGTTTGAGAATGTGAATGTTCTTTCTCTTTAAAAATCAAACCAAACCAAACCAAAAAAACAACAGAAAAAAAAAACCAAACCAAACCAAACACTCTCCATTGTAACTTTCTTCCCAATGTCATGTGCTAATGTCATCATAACATCTGTCATCTGTATGCTTTCTCAACAAAATTAATATTGATGTTTTTAGTCGAGTGTTAAAAAGACTTTATTGTGGGTTATTTTATTGCTTAATTTTGCATATATAAGTTCTATAATGCTCTATTTCTCATATTTTCTATTTCTGAAGTACGTTTTATTTGCACTAGGTTGCAAGACTTGTTCTTTAATTCAAGAGAAGCCAGAAATTATTAAAATTGGTAAAAGAAGGTGGTCTATAGGAAATGTACAATTTTGAGAAACTACCACACAATCATAGTCATGGATTCCTTTCTCATGTATGAAGTTTCATGGCTCTGATTCTTTTCTACTACCTTTGAAGGCAATGAAAAATTTCCCATTAGTTTCAGTAGGCCCTTTGTTTTATTTTCAGAAGCATTTTCTAAAGTTTCCCATTTTGAAGTTCCCATGATTTAACCTTGGGTGTGACCTTGAGAGAATTTTTATGTCCATGAACAGAGAGAATTACTGAAGCCAATGAGCCTGAAGGGCTGGACCAAATATCATCACTTATAGTGCTATATTCTGTTAACTGCACAGAATGCCAATATCTTGCCTTGACTTCTCCATCCCACTTTATAATTCGAGATATGTAGCTGTGCAGCTTGTGCAGTAGTTATACTGCTAACAATGGTAGCTCAGTAGAAAAACGCGCTTAATACTTTGTGGAATGACAAGGACATAAAACTGCAAGAGAGTCGTTTCAATGTGTTAGGGAAAAACAGCAAAAAAGCAATTTTCTCCAAGTTTCCCGGGACTATTCTGAACAACGTTTAGTGTAATAGGCTTGAAAGAAATATTTTCAAGAAAGTAGCTGAAACTTTGTTTTACATAAATTCAGTTGATTCAGGAAAGCAATTATTGCTGCATCAAGGGATTTTTTTAAAGACCTGAATAATAAACAAGATAATGGGCTCTATCAGTTTCATGGGATATTTAAGGGTGTAATTCACTTTTCAAAACAAAAATTTATCCTAAAGTTTTATCTGGTGATGCAGTGCACCATCCTGCACCGTGTAAAATCTCACTGCCATGGTTTGATTTAATTGGAAGCAGAGATAAAAACACCACTGTGTATTAACAGCAGTCTCACTAATTAATGTCAGCCAAAACTTTAACTCATTCCAGGCATTGTTCCATTTTACTTTTACACACATCCTACTAAAAAAATCAATGCCCCCTCCACCTCCTCCACCTGAGGAAGCTCTCATTGGTACCAGCATGATGCCAAGGAAGAACCCAATTGGAACTCTGTACTGGATGTTCTTTCCCCTGTTCTGTAACAATGACCTCAGTTCACACACACACACGTCTGCATTTCCACCTTTTCATTCCCTTTTTCTCTGCTGCACTTTTGTTCCACATTCTTTCTCCCTCATCTCTGCTCTCCCCAACATGAAGCACAATCCACCCCAGGAGGTTTCTGTGGATTTCAGCAAGCACGGACGGGCTTCTGACTGTTATTCTCTCCCTCCCGTGACTTACATAAACTAAATGGCATTTGGATTTCTGAAAGAACTGTATTTGGTTGCAAAGTGAATACTTCTTTTATTCTTAATTTTTCGAAACAGAATTTCTAAGGGTTTTTTTTTATCCCTCTTAAATATCAAAGTAATTTTTTCTCAGCAGCACCAAGCTCCCCTTAGATTTGTGAGCTGAACATTTTGTTTCCTTTAGTGTGCTGATGTCTTTCCAAAACAGCATCAATGAAAAGAAATAAATCTATCTTTCTTGAAAGAGGTCTCTGCTAAATAAATAAATTTAAGGATGTCCAGGCTCTACCCATAGGAGATAGTAAGAACATTTAAACACTTACAGTAAATGTACTTCTGTGCTAAATTACTTTTCACTTCTCAAGTATAGTAGAAACATTAGGTTTCTACTATAGGATGCTCCAGTCCAAATGAAGATCAGCAAATGCATAATCAAGAAGAAATGAACATTAGAAAACCTATAAAATCCCTGACATGCAACTAGGCCAGTTCATTACATTTGGTCTGACTCAATTTCTTCTGTAAGTACAATAGTATCTAGCAGACACTTCCCTGCTGAAAGCCAAATGTGCAAAGGTTCTCTTGACCTAATGACTTAAATAAAACATGTGTTTCAATGTTTCTTTAAAATTAAATGTCAAAGTCTGGGCTAGGTATCAAAGGAGTAATGAATACCTGGAAGTAAGCACCACATAAATATATTTGCTTGCAATGAGTTGAACAAAAACATCACAAAATTTACAATTAAACATTGTTAAGTGATAATTTACTGGAAAAGTATTGCAGATGGTGAGTTCAGGATTCAGGAATGAAAAAGTAGTGAAGGACTCAAAAAGTATGGAAAGAGCAGAATATCATGGGACATTTTTATGGTCTCAAGTGAAATATCTTCATGTAGACTTCTCTTCTGTAATTAGGACAAATGCAAAAATGCATAAAACAGAGAAGAAAAATTGTGCATCGGTAAGGTCTCAAAAAAGAATAGTCAAATTCTACAGAAAAAACAGGATAGACTTGTGATATGAATCCTGATTAACTAGTATGTTACTACCCACAAGGATTTGAAAGCATTAAATCTCTTGATTGTATTATATTTGTTTCAAAGACTGATGGTCTCGCTATTGTATATATTTGATCTTCTGTTGAGATGAAAAATTCTGGTTTTAGGACATTTTCTACTATTAACTGCTGGACAGCAGTTGTGAAGAGGAGAAGGAATGGATGCACCTTCTCTTTTACTGAGCACTCTTCTGTGTTCCTTGGAGCAGCACAGTCTCTTAAGTGCACACTTGAAAAGGATGAAAAAAAATGCTTTCAGTTAAATCTATTGTCAGATTTGGATTTTAACCCATTTTCTCACTCCACTTATATTTGGAGAGAAGGCATTATTTTCCTTCCTAGTGTGGGTAGTATTCTACTTTCTATACCCACACAGGGGACCACGTGGAGAGTTTCCTTTAATAAATTCACAAGTAAAAGTTTGCTCTTACTTGTGAACCCCATATTACTTGTGTTGCCAGAAACGTTTCGACTTTTCATCTTAAACTGGGCTTTAAAACAAAATTTCTAGCCTGCAGCTTATAGCAGTAGGCAAAACAACCAACGTGAATAGTTGCAAAGCTCCTTCTGGTATTTTTCTATCAATGCTAACAATACCAATGCAGAATCAATACTCTCCTCATACCTCTACTGAACATAATGCTGCCATAAAGGCTTTGCAAATCTGTGGACCTCACATGACCTAGGCTCTGATATCCCTGCTCTACTGCAACACCTGACCTGTTCCTTTGAGGTAACTCTGGTACTTGCAGAATTTAGAGGCACTTGATTTTTCTCTGCCAGAGAAAAGCTGGACTGCAAGACAAGTTCAGAACATACCTCTACAGGGGAAACAATATGCTCATGAAAAATCATTGAGGCATTGTTAGAGCCATGCAGGAGCTCCTACCTCACTGGCAGTGTGAGCAGGATGTGGATATATGTCAGGAGGTGGAGTTTAATAGGGAGGGCTCCAGGGTGTCCCCAGTGATGGGTGCTCAGCACACCAGTCTCTTCTTGGATTAATGGGGAGGAAAGCATGTGTACCTGCGGAGGCTCTGGCCTTCATCCCCACCTCAACTACTGTAACCACTGTCAAAAGAGAGGAATGTTCTCAAAACCTTACCAGCAGCTTCAGACAGATTAAAAACATATGTACTTACTGATTATATAAAAAAGAGAACAGAAATTACAAGGTTTAACACTTTGTATTACAACCAAATCAGAAATTGAATTGTTTGGGAAAAAAATCACAGGGTTATCTCTTAACTAATATCAGATTTCTGCTGTAAATAAGACAAATATGGAAGTTTCTGAAAGAAGAGGTCACTGTAATCCTTTGTAAAGAAATTCCTAGCCAACTTAAATACAGAATTTGCTGCTACTATAATTATTGAGTCAAAACCCAGATGGGAATGCCAGACATGAAAAATCAAATTTTGTAGGTATATTGATTAAAAATACAGATATAACTAATGCTAGGACTACATTCCAATACTTGTTTGAATATTTTAATAACGTTCCCCATTTTCAAGCATATAATCCTAATATTGTTCACATGTGAGTGTTTTCTAAATGGCAAATTATCATACCTACCATTTAGACAGCATGATTGCACAAAGAAAAGAAGATCTTAACCCATGAAGAACTGTCAAAAATTAATGAAGCTTAGAGGTATGGCAGGCAAGCTCTGAGGGAGATCTGGGAGTTTTTCAGAGGAAGAGCTGTTAGCAGTGCATGCATAACAGTGACACTTGATTTACATGCCTTTTGCATTTAAAGCATGGTGTAAGCATGAACAATTTACCAAATATTTCTGTAGGCTAGATAAATACTATAGAACAACTAGCTGGAGCAGAAAAGTGAATAGCTGTATTTTGAAGATTTTGAGCAACCCCAAGATTTCTAATCGGATTTTAGATGTTTAGCACTTGATTGGTATGCACTTTTCATCAGTGCATATTTTCTGGTGAAAAAGTTCTGAATCAATGACATTAAAAAGTTTTGTACTACACTGCTATAATTAAATTTTTAATTGTGATTTGGATTTAAGTACCATTTAGACATGGCTGATATTTCCAGTGTTCATGCAAACCAGTATCCCCCTACTAACTGGTGAACTCTGAGGGGTGATTTCAATCAGTCTCACAGTTTTTCACAGACAGAACAGATAACCAACCACTGCACCTCTTGGCCAAGTTCCACCAACCACCCTGGCTCCTTGGAGCCAGGAAAGTAGTAAAGGTGGATCTGGATTTACACAGATGTGGATTAATATATATTGTGGGCCTATATTCTATAAAAGAAAAAAAAAAAAAAAAGTGCCATGGTCATTTTCACATTGCCTAGTTCAGGTCTCATAGTTACCAACCAATAGTTTAAGTATCTGGTAAACCTGGAAAAAAATTATTAAAGCTGAGGTAAGACGCTTTGGAAAATATCAAGAGTTCTATTTGTTATTACTGTTAGAGAAAGAAAAATTAAAATTATATAATTCAACATAGTTGAATTTTCACGAGTTTTTTGAGGTACAAATAGAAAATAATCAGGATTTAGAGCTAGGATAGTTTAGATTCACCCCAAAGCAGTAAGGGTCAAATACAATTAGCCCTAGTTTCCACATCAAAGTCAGACAGATCTATAAGAGTTTCTGCATGACCTGTTCCTAGCTTTAGCCTATAAAAGTTTAGATTGGAAAGAATGTCCAGAAAAGAGCACAGACTGTAGACATGGTATTAGATTAATATATGAGGAAATATTTGGTTGAAAACTTTGAAAATAGACTACGAAATCCCTCAGACTTTGGCATGGTATTTCAAATTAACCTTCACTGGACCTGACAACTGTTCCCAGCTGATGGCAGCTCTGTGTGCAACAAGGAATCAGATTCCACTGCAGCTACCGCTGGCTATAGTCAAAGCCACAATTCCCATTTGGAGTAACAGTGCCCCTTGTGACACCAAAAATCCCCAAACAGTAAAGGAGATGAAACTATTCAGTTATTCCCTAGAAGGACTCCCTGAGATAAGGTGAGGGGCAGAATCAGATTATGTGCATGTGTGAAAGGAGGATGAAAGCATGGCTCATACTTCCATAGCACCTCTGCTGTATTTCTTCTTTGAACAGAGACATGCATTGTTTGAGACTTTCAGTCTGATAAACCGTCACTACAACAATTAATAACTGAAAAAAATGAAACTAAATCTTTTCTAGTCACTGAAATGACAAGATGGGAAAATACAGTACAATTTATAAGCATGTTAGTATATTTTCTACTCTGTATCAAAATGAGAAGTCATTTAAATGCCTTTATTCTTAACCTTTTTAATATGATATCAAAGGAAAAATGACCACACTCATATCACCCTTCACCAAAAAAATGAAGGGAAAAAATTTCTCTATGCTGACCATAGATTTATGTATGACCTCCATTAACATTAATGAGAGCCTTTAGCTAAATCCCTAAGTCCTGCAGCAGAAACCTACACTTAATAATTTAGTCAAGAACTAAAAAGATGGTGGAATAAGACATAAGAAATAGTAAAAAAAAAAAAAAAAAAAAATCAGCAGAAATCCAACAGCTACAGTAAAGAAATTCATAGTTTGCAGGGGAATGGGGTTGCTTGATTCAGGGTCCTGAAGAGGCAAAAATAGAGCTGATGTGAAGAAGAGTGACAGAAGTCCATGAAACTTAGGAAGCTCACTAGCCTATCATCACCTCCAGAAATAGTGGCATATGCCTCAATGATGGTGCAGGTTGGAAGATATAGTATTATTTTCCAGGAATGAATCAAAGTGATACTTTCTGTTTGTGTATTGTTTGGTTAGTGGGTAATTATCTTCATGGGAAGAAATTTATCTGTCCTTGCTTCAGCAAAGGCAACAAGGAAGAAGATATATATGAACAACTCTAGGCTTTTCCAAGCAAAAAAAAACCTCAAAATAACACTTTAAACCAGATGAGCTCTTGTTACAGCTTGCTATACATTAAACACAATTTTGCAGCATAAAAGTTCATTCTTTCAGGTTTCCTATGTCTCTACACACTGTAAGGGCTGCATGGAAAAAAAAAGAGACACATTCAGGGATGGATATGTTAATTTTGACAATCTAAGCTATTTTACCTTTTAACCAACTTCTGTTCTTTTATCCCACATCTTTTGAGTTAAATCCCACATCAATTCAGACCCCCTGCAAACTAGTAGAATTTGATGGAAACAGAAAGCTAGACTTAAAGGAATTATACCAAGAATACTTTTGGGCCAAGTTCTATATAACAGAATTTCTGCCAGTGAAGATCATCAGAGCAGAAAATCTAAAAATTTTTTTTTATTATGTTATTACCTTTTATTTAACTACAGACAAACAAATTTTCATTTTCATGCCATGAGGGGTTGCAAAGATATATGTATTTTAAATTAAATAGATATTTGAAAGGCAGAAAAGAAGTTGAATTTAAAGCAGTCTGATCCAGTGTATCTGGGAATCTCTAGTATGTGGTGTGAGAAAGTATTTCTTACATCTGAAAGAGTTTTGTTGCAGAACAGCAAAATATACCTTATGCAAGGTATGCAAGGCAGGCAAAATGAACAAAGATTTCTTCTACCGTGTGTCCTAGGAAAAGGCCAACTTCTTAGGGACTTGAACAGGAAGAATTAAATTCGGGCATTAATTTAAAATATAAGAGACTTCTCCAAATTGTAATTTGCGCTGTGATTCTGTTAGGAAACTCAGATTTGCTTAGTATTTGCGTGATTTGGTCAGCGTTTGTGTGATGCCTGTTTCCAAAAATGTTCAAAACCCTTCTGCACTTATTCAAATCACTAATCACGTTTTGTTTCCACTTCAGTTTCTCTGTAGTGAAGTTCAGAAATTTATCTACAGCTTGTAAGTTGACATTGCAAATGCTTTTCTCTCTTGCAGATCAAGAAACCTTCGTTAACTTGGGTGTCCATTTTGTCTTCTTATTTTGCATTCAGTCATATCTATAGTTAGATTATTTCTTTATGGATAAAGAGTCATCAGAGCAAAATGTCTACAAAAAATCACAAAAACCATGTTTCACAGTAACAGATGTAATCTAAAAGTTGCATAGCATTAAACAGAGAAGAACTGTGATCTATGATTGATATATTGAAAGGAGTCACAGTCACCAAAACAAAATGAGAACACCAGTGGAACTGGTGCTTCTCCCTCTTCCCCTCTTCCCTCTTTCTCACTCTTCTATCATTGAAATTAATATGTTGATGTTGACAGAATTTATCAGGAATTTCTGAAGGACAACATTTTAAATATACAGAATGTCATTTTTCTTTAACTTATAAATTAAAGAGCCATCATCATTAATGGCATAATTTTTAAAAAGCAGTGAGAGTTTTAAAGAAAACCTAAAGCCTGTTTTCTGAAATTTGGCAATAGGAAATACACTTTACGGGTGTATGTGTGTATATGTGTACGTTTTCCTGTGAAGTTTCTTCTCTTCCTTCTGAATATGATAGAGACTTACTCAGAGAAACAGTTTCAAAAGGGTTAAAGTTGTAATATTAATGCTGTACTACACTGATGTCAGCAATTTACAGCAGGATGGTGGGTTCCAGCGCCAGAAGCTATGGCACAGGAGAGAATGTTATTTTAACAGCATGATTCTCTATGAAAGCCTGTCATCTTCTGTTCTTGAACCCTTGCTAATGTACTGAGGCGACATGCCCAGATAGAAAAGGAATGTTTTTCAGCTGTTATGTGGTGGCTATTAATATAAATACTGCTATACAATAAATATGATGCCACTGCTTGCCATCATTTTAAATTGACAAAGACATAGGAATCACTTGGGACACTGTGTTTCTAAAGGGCCACAACCTTCATTCCTTATTCAGATGAAACTCTTAATAACCTATTTCACAAGAAACTTTCCTTTTAAGAATTTTAAGCCCTTGAGACCATCTGGGCACAAATACCATGCTGTGTCAGGCCACATTCACTGTGACTGACAGGGCATAATGCAACACTAGTTTGAATTTTTCTGCATTGCTGCTCTCACACTCCTTAATATTTGCTTAGCATGCCTGACAATACCACAGTGAGATCCAGCACATGCTCAGTACCAGAGAAGAGCTGAAATTCTGAACATTGTGACTGATGAACCATTTTTTCTGACTGACAGCCCTCACAACTCACAGTGAATGAAAAAAAAATTAGCATTTAAGTCTTCCTTAAATTTCCTTTCTGTTATCACTTTCCCAAATCACTCAGCTAGAGTACTACAAAGATATATGTAGTTATTTTTCAAAACAAAATAAAAGGCAAAGAGAAACTTTCTGTCTGCTAAGGAATTTTTTAATGCATTGCACATTACCAGTTGCTTATAATTTTTCTTTTAGCTAACAAGCTCTTGCAACATCATAGCCAATGACTATAGAGGTAATTTTTCAAGACTTATACACATGCCCTTCTAGGCAAATTATTAACAATGCATGTTCTTGAAAAGATAATTCTGTCTATCCAACTCATCAGAGAGGAATGTGAGTAACCAAGATGAGCAGATGTACCTCGGTCACTTGAGCCAATTAGGTCACCCTAAGCAAACGTGGCATTTCAAGGCATCAGGTCACTCACAAAATCAGCTTGGTGATCTGAGAGAGCAAGACATTTCTGTGGAGCTTGTGGAACTTACAAGAAAAAATTACAGAGAAATGCATCTCTATATTTGAATTTCCTGTATGTCTGTAAAAATAAAACACTAATGTTAAATCAAAGTAACTCTCAGTACTTTTTATACCAACATTAATATGTAACATGCATGTATATATTTGAAATGCTCATATTTGATATACAATGGCATAAAACTGGTTGTTTTACCTGTTCATACCTACTCATACATAATTCCTGCTCAGAAAGTCTACCATCAACCTTTCATGTACTTTTTTGCCTCCACTTACCCTGATTTGTTTTTCTGCCAAAAACACTGGAAAATGCAGAAACATAACATTATTTCTCTTATACCTTAAAAAGAAGAGGGGAAAAAAGTGTGGGGAGGGCAGCAGATCTAAACCCAACTCTCTGACTGCATCACTGTTGGAAACAAAAATCAAAGTTTTACAATATCTCAGCAAAGGAAGTAGCTAATCACAGAAATAGGTGATCCTGCTAGTCAGAGAACTGCGATTTGTACAAGCATATGCTGCAGAACTAGAGGAGGCATCCTGGGTCAATGAATCCAATTCCCTGCTATCATAAATAATCATGTCATATAATCCCATTCATCTCATTTGAGCTCCATCTTAAAACCCTTTTTATGAATTTGTGGAATAAATGCATTCATAGCTGGTTTATATTAATTTGTTCTTGTGTAACCTTGTCCTTCAGCAAAAATAACTCATCTTCCTCCTGCCTCCATTTATTTATAGAAGGCAATCATACTTTTTTTCAGCTATTATTTTGCTAGGCTAAATCCAGCTCTTTCAGTCCCCTCATGTAAAACAGCTTCTTCATTCCTCTAGTTATCAAAGCAGTTGGTCTATGTACCTGCTCCAGTTCAAAAAGGTTTTTTTTTTTAATACTCCCTTCAATGCTCCAAATAATTTTAACTCTTCCTATACTAATGATCAAAATTTCATTACCTACTGGAAATACATCACTTCAAGCATACTAATCTGTCCTTCCTTCCTTCCTTCCTTCCTTCCTTCCTTCCTTCCTTCCTTCCTTCCTTCCTTCCTTCCTTCCTTCCTTCCTTCCTTCCTTCCTTCCTTCCTTCCTTCCTTCCTTCCTTCCTTCCTTCCTTCCTTCCTTCCTTCCTTCCTTCCTTCCTTCCTTCCTTCCTTCCTTCCTTCCTTCCTTCTTCCTTCCTTCCCTCCCTCCCTCCCTCCCTCCCTCCCTCCTGCCCTCCTTGGCAAAGGCACTCAAGTGGTTTGTGATTGACTCACACATTCAAGTCTCCCTTCCCAACAGTTGTTCTCCCACCCTAAAAATCAAAACTTTTTTTGTCAAGTAACAATATAAATACACCAACTATTAAAATGTTTCAGTATTTTAATAATTTCATCATAATACTGTCTTAGAACAGGGAAAGAGTTTTCAGATATTAGAGCAGTACTCTCAATGAGAGTTCATCTTATATATGTGCCACTGGTTAATTTTATTCTAGCAAACTATATTTCTAGAGGAAAATGCTGATAACTGTCAGCACTAAAGATAAGGTTAGAGGAATTCTAATAAGAATAATATCTATTAAGATAAGTTACTACATTTTAAACTCTCTTCCTTTCAGTTGTTTTACACTTAAATTTTTTTTTCCAGTCTCTAACTTTCCTCCTCAAGCTAAAGAATTTCACCAGATCAGATTTCTTTTGAAGTCTAGATAGAAAAAGTACATTATCATTTTCCTCAAGAATACCAGTTATCTTGTTAAACACAGCTATCAGGACAGCCTAGCATCACTCCCCCTCTATCTCTGGCTGATGCAAATTGTATTCCATACCATTTTACACAGACATTTATATTTTTAAACATTTGTCTCAAAATGTGTTTTAAATCTTTGCTTGTGAGAAGGGAAAAGAACCTCTAGCCACACTAACAAAGATGATCACTTCCTTCTTTTTCTTCCTTTTCATATCTTCTCCAATTAGTGAAGAACACCGCAGGACTTACTGCCTCAAATCTCCAAGGTAAAATTTGCACATCCTTAATACTTGCTGCACTCTCAGGTGAAGAAATATTAGTTTTTAAATACATGCTTCCACTAGCTTTACTCTCTGCCTTTGCATATTTCAGAGTCATCCCCAGTGAAAATTCAGTGACAGAGTCTAATCCTGAGAGTAAGACTAAATTTAACTTATTTGAAATGAGTTATAAAAAAATTATCTCATCTGTTTCCCTGCAATAGGGATAATGAAATATGTCACTCAGAGCACGCTTGTTTTTCTTGCATTTATATGTCACTTTAGAAATAGACCCCAGTGTTTAAACCCACTATCGTATCTCCAGTGAATGACATTACAATCTCCATTTCAAAGTGTCCAAATGTACCCTTCTGGGATCCTGGCAAGTTGTTCTGAATGAAAAACTCTCACATTAGGTATTTTCTAGGAGTCCATCTAGATTAAATCATTGCAGTCTATATTTTCACTGCTGTGCTATGATAATAAGTTATTATAATATTAGTATTGTTACAGACTAATCCTACATTGTCAAAAATTGCTACTGTTTTATTATAATAACTTCATAATTCATTAAAGCAAATGAGAAGAAGGAACTGCTGCATAGGCTGAAAATTATTGTCAGAAATACAAGCTGCATAGAGAGCATTATGTGTAATGCATCTTTATAAAACATAGCTTAGTAACATGGGCTGGTGTCTTAGATATATGCAGATAAATCCGAACTAACCTGGCAAGTAAATGCTGGAAAGGCACACAGTAGTAGACAGAATGGCAGATTAGTGTTAAAAAATACATGAAAAAGAAAATACTATAACTTCTTTAACCATATGGTAAATGGCACGATTCTGAGCAGAAAAAGAATTGCTTGATATGGAAAGCATATGCTACACATCACATAAGGGAGAAAAGCAGTGGCCATCACCAAAGGCCTCAGAAAGTCCTGAAGACTAAAAGCACCACAGATCCTGAAGTCTTAATTGCTCACATTTGTAAACAGGTCTCTGAGCTTCTGCCCAGCTCCTGAATGATTAACTGCTGCCTTATTTACTCCAATACAAGGACACATAGAATCACTTTTTTTTTTCCTACCTAAGAATGTCTTGTAATCTATATAAACAGCTTGTACTTATTTTGACCATAAATTCTGCAGCACTTAGTTCAGCAGGATAGCTCCTAATTATAGAGAATACAATCACTTTAACAAGTAGTTGACTTCCAGATCCTTGATCCAATCTAAGGAAAAAAGCCACTTAAGAATATTCTCCTTATCTACCTAGGAGCTTTTGTATTATAATATCATCTCCCTTTTGAGCTAAATACTTCTATTTTGTGAATGTCTCCTTATAATTGCAACAGACTATATTGTGAAAAATGCACAAAAAAAAAAAAAAGTAGTAAAACCAGAAAAATCTCTTCCTTACTGTTGACTTCAATTCTGAAGAATTTGAGATATTTAGATTTTTATGGGACATTTCATACAAAGATAATCTTTCACAGCATCATCTTTAAGTGTTTAAGAGACAAAAGATGACACAACTCTGAACAAAACTTCTGGGACTGGTCAGAATTTTTAACCAGCTAGGACCAAAGGATAAATTACTTGACCAAGTAAGCTCAGTGAGTCAGCAGCAGAGTGAGAATGAATAAGCCCCAAGAGTGAAATTTCATCTTTTTGAGGCCAACATAATTTTCTCAACATTTTCTGCTTAGCCAGGATTTCACTTCAGTTTCTATTATATGCTTCTGCCTCCTCTAATCACTAAAGCACAATGGCTCTAAGTGGCTCTTCAGTTACTAAAATTTTTAAACTCTTCAGT